>OZ026628.1:35304486-35826986 GCA_964020975.1 Hermodice carunculata | reverse complement strand
ATATATATATACTGGCACTAGCAATATACATCATGGTTTTTATTTCACAAGGTAAGTCTCAAGATCACAAGGTCGCTTTCAAGTTCAAAGGTCACAATGAATTAAAGACCTTAACCACACAAGGCAAAAGATGTATCTGATGCTGCCATTTATTGTGAAAATTGATCTATCTTTGTTTCTTTGACTCAATCATGTATATCTATAGTACATACAATTAAGAAAGGTAAAAAGCATTTTGTAACATTGATTTTTGCATGTGCTACATATGAATTTATGCCAATCTTGTCAGTTTATACAGGTAGGTTGCAGGTTGCAATCCCTTTCCTTTTATAAAAACCAGCAATTCATGTCTAAAAATGTTTCAAAGGAAATTAATTTCAAATCATTTCAGGACTAATGTCGTACATCACGCACTTTGAAGTATGGTCCGCTTCAGGCTCAGAAGTGAGATGGTCATTTTAAAGGTAAAGCGTCCCATTGTTTGGCAGCCATCTTGGAATTTGACTGCAGCCGCATCAAGCGGCCTAACGAAAATGCAACTACGGTCGATTCCTGTGGTGAAAGAGTTAATGGCCAACTTTTGTGGGTGTTTCTAACTTACTTTATTAGATCATGCCCCATTGCTTCAAAATGCCTTGGGTTAAAGGTTTTGCCAGACACTGGGCAGACAAAGGTTGCTAACGCAGCGCAAATGGCATATGAGCTTCCTGCTGAAGAAAAGGGTGATCATGGTAAAAATTGAATATAATTGTACACAACTGGAACGGAAAATTGTTGCAAATATTAGTAACTGTAAAGTTAAGTGATACTTTCCATTATGTTTTCTGGTTTAATTTTCACTGCGATTCTAGTATATGTTTTTGAATTATAAAAACATATAACACAAAAAGCTCTATTTTGCTTTTCTATTGAACGAAAAGGGCACTATCTCAACGGGTATGAGGTTCCTAAGTTTATGCTATCCATTACCTAAACGTGTACTTTGTTACCTTATCAATAAGCAGCACACCCCTGGCACGCACTTGTCGATTCAAGCCGGGCGCAACACAAGTCAAGCTGTGGCATCTTCCCTTTGGCCTGCAATTACAATGTTTATCGCAACTTGTGCGATTGCTTGTTATCATTGATAACCGTATATACTTGCGGTTGGCTAGGCATATTTTGATTTTGCGGCTTGTTAAAGGCATAAGAATCAAGCAACTGTCCATTTTCGCAGCATTTGGAATGACACATGTACATGTGCAAAACTTACCCCCAAAAATTAGTAACTTTGCACCCTTGCCATCAGGATGTTTTGCACCATCCCACATTATGCATTATATTGCTGGAATCTTCAGGTTTTTATCTTTCTATGTAACAAGCTCTCTTATTGGCTAAACAATATAGAATTCCACATGGCCGTGTCATGGGGAATTTCTTTTCTCCCATAAAGTGTTAAATCCTTTGTTTTTGTCAAAAACCTACTTGGTATAGGGTGCTTACAGCAGCTGATTCGACTCCATTTTGTTCACTTTCAGGTACGTCACTCAAGAAAGAACTTTCAGTTACTCTTATCTGATTGGCTTACAAAGAAAACAACAGCCAACAGAATTCTCTCTGTCATTTCATTTTGGTCATAAAATCGTTCCACACTTATGTTGGGCAGATTGTGTTTCCACAGGGGTAACTATGGGAGAAAAAAAAATCCTGGGGTATCCCTCCACAAATTATCCAGAACGGGCATATATACGACATTTCACCTTATTACAACATGCTTTGATCGCGTGCCCTTAACTGTCCAATCAAACTCGTTCTGGAGTCATGTGGCAAACCTAACGTCCGCAATGTTGGAAAACAAGTCGTATTCACGCAAAGATAATTGGCCAAATATGCTACATTTTCCGGTCATATTTTCACAAAAATACTTTGGTCGAACAAATCTAGACACAGATAAAGGCATGAGTGAAAATCCCTTACAGAAGGCAAGGACAATGTGCAGATTAGCCACCACACGGTGACCGCGGCAAACGAGCGTAGACCTACACAACTTTAGCATCAGATTTGCGTCAACGCGATGTGTTGTTGAACGCTGTCCCCGATGCGTCACGTTGTTATTGATGCTTTAACAGCATTTTATTAATGTGTTTGAATGGAAGAAATATGTATGACAGAACAAGATAGGAATGAAATCCGTGATCGAAGGCGCGAGACATGGTCCCGGGTAAAATTTACGCCGGGGACCATGCTTGGGCACACTCACTGATAGCCCATGCTACGTGGCGCACTCTGGCAGCCACATGTATTCATATATGCAGGTGTAAGGACGTCATCTTTCTGCATAAGGGATGCCCTTCTAGGGAAAGGCATGCTTTGTGAAATGTATCTCACTTTTGACTTTGTTAGCCTATATCTTGATATACAAAACCCCTAAAATAAGCCCCACATCAGTTGACTTTGCGCAAGCACGTGATGTATAGCCGAGTTTATTCCGTTTATGGCAACATTTACTTCAGCTAAACACGGCATAAGAAGGATACACGCAGTCTGTACGCAGCATTAGAAGGATATACCAGAGGCCCATGCGCCTGCCTGTCGCCATTGAAGTCCAATCTACACCCTGCCATTACAAAATCACCTCTTTCAACTTTACAGGCATGGTGACCTCAAACAAAATAGATCAAGGTCACTGATATTATATACGATTTGAGCTTTTAACATTGTTTATATATCTTGTAAATTTGGCAAGTCTCATACAATTACTCTTCAAGATATGGAATTTTATATCTTAAAACATATTTTGGCTCATAATTTCCATCAAATTATAGATGGCGCCACAGATATCATAACCTTCTTCAACTTTGACCTCCCCCACAATCCCACTAAATTTGGTGAAGATTTGCGATACATTACGATGCTAGAGTGTTCACAAGATTTCCATATTTTGATCACTATGTTGCATGATATTGTAGGTGGCACCACCAATATCGAAAGTAACTTAGATTTTTATACCCCTATAAGTTCAGAAAGGTATACTGGGCTCACTTCAAAACTGTGGACAGCACTGGGGTCACAAGATTTTCACATTTTGACCTGTATATTATATAATACTTTAGGTGGCGCCACCAAAAATGATATCAACAAAGATTTTTATACACTTTATGACTCCTTGGCGTTATATGGGCTTATCTCAAGAATTGGTGGGTGCAGAGCATTCACAAGATGATCCCAATATTTAAAACTCCGTAATTACTTGGTCACAGTGACCCCAAAAGCAGGTCACAAAGTACAGTTTTATCTATTATGAAATCAAGTGCAATTTTAATCTGGATCAAGGCTCAGATCTCTTTGCCATTGATGTCATAGCTGCTCGTCACAAAAATATGTCAAGGTCACTGATATTACATAACATTCTACCTTTGCCCATGTCTATATACCATATAAATTTTAGCCGTACGTGTCTCTCTGTGTAGCGGCTCCTTGTTTAAGCTAAATATTCAGCAAAGACAACGCACATAATGGTGAATAAATATGAACGTGGCAAATGATGAATTTGCTAAATACATGAAGTTGTGCTTATAAATGCAGAGCTTCCTTATGAAAGAATACCTGTCAAACCAACCATAATTACTTAATTCGTATAGTACAAGTTAAGGTAAGAACAATTTGACTTACTCCTGAACCAATATGTACCCTTTCTAGCTGGACAGCTTGTCCTAGTTAAAACCAATCGCCAGTGTTAAACTGAAGTGGAAACGATTTGGGGCATTATATTCAGTTCCAGTGATTGTAAAATAAACAGTTGCAGCTAGACCACCTGTATAAACCAAGGGAAATCCTAACAAGGACTGCAACAATATACATCCTGCCCCAGAGATGTAAAACAAACTCCATGATGACACCTACTCCTCAAACAATTAAGGTCTATTTCACTGCCAACCGTGAGTCAATGTATCAACTTAATGTGTCAGGTTTGTGACATTTGAGAAAATACTGTCAATTTTGAGTAATTTTTTAATATTGAGTAAATGTGCATTTAGGCATGTCAGAAACGAATGATAGTTATTAGCATTTATGCCAAAAACATGTTATCAAAACAGTTTTTCTTAACAGGATTTTTAAGTACAATTAGGCAAACATGTAACTGTCTTGGCCGCTGTCTGCTACCAATAGCCCCAAGGGGGTTTAACCTGACCGAAAACATGTAAGCCTAAAATCTCTAGGGAATATTAAAACAGAATGATGCCAAAAGATAAAGTTAAGTAGCAAAACAGACAAGTCTAAAAACTGTAAATTATTGTGAACAAACTTTCTAATAATCTTTGGATATTAACAATAAAATTATAGGGCAATGCAGAAAAGAACGAAAGTCATTTGCATTTAAGTCAAGAGAATGCAATGAAAATATTAACCAGATATCAAGTACAATTAGGCAACCTTGCAACTGTCGTAAGTCGCTACTTGCTACCGATAGCCCCTGGGGGTTGAATCTTTTCCCGAACGCTTCAGTTTGACCATTTCAACAGCAAAAACAGCATTTGCCTGGGTAAAAGCTACATCATTTAGAATGTCAACTTTGTAGTCGCTATTCTGTAGCAGAAATCTTGCAAGTCCAAACCTGATGGAACTTGGTGTGGTGGTTTTGTAAAGATCATTTTCTTTACTTCGGGCATTCATAGAGAACAAACTGAGACCAGGATCCAATTATGTCGAGTCCATACTTATAATGTCCGTAGATTGTCCTGTTTCTTTCAGGTACGCCGTAAACGTATCGACAGCAAATTTTATGCTTACTTTGGTGTTGTCAGCGTTTTTGATTAACATCAGTTCTTTGATATCACTCTGAGATTCGGTGAAGGGAAAATAAGGAAGAAAGAAGAGCACCATAAGTAAGACAGAAATGCACTACAAGGAAATACGGAAGACAAGAAAATATGACTTCTGTAGAAATATGTAATCAGGCAAAGATATGACATCTGTGAAATATGCTGATTTGTACTGTAAATTGAAAAGAAATAGGAGTTAGGAAGTTGTGAAACACCCACCTTCTGGTACTCCCTCCCTGCCATATAAAACGGCTTAGTTTTGTATTTGAAAATAATAGACTTACAAACTTTTAATATATCATGAGGGCGAGAGTGGCTGCTTAATTCCCACAGAACTGATAACACGGGTAATAATGGATCCTGAGTGAGTGGATTGGAAAGGCTTAGTTTTGACTGATCAAAAATACTAAGTCTCACGATTATCATTCACTGCACACGTGTATTGTATTTGTCATGTTCGTGGTGAATATATGACCCACCCAAGTTATTTCACCTGCATGTTGTCTGTGTTGATGGTGTTGCCTGTGCATCCACAGATGGCAAGTAAATTGATCATATTTAACCTTTTACTGCTAAAATCGCCCAGGTGCTAATTGTTGTCATTTGGTTTAAAATTTTAACGTAAATTTCTCTAGACTATAGGTATAAAATACTTTTGCTGAGGTTACACAATGATGTACGAGTGTTCATGCACACGCCCTATGTCAGTCAACAGCTTCCCTTTGTGGGATGAAACCACCATGATTATATTTACAGTATACATTATCAAATTCGCATAAAGGCATATAACTTTTGTTGCGTCACTTTTTAAAATAAAGTATGCAGTTGATGGTCTGCAGACACTTCTCATTGAAAACATTCAAGATAAAAAAGGCGAGTCTATAGATCGAATCAAAAGTTATGCCAGTGTTTACCTCTCATAGCGAGGAAACACGTGCTCCAAGTACGACTTGCCAGCATTACGTCAGTGTGTATGAATATGTGATTTGCCCTCTGTTTATAAAACTCAGCATGGAAAAAATATCTGTCAAACCATACAACACAGACAGGCTGATAAGTTCATGTACTAGTCTAGCTGAAACAGTGGGTTAATTACAGGTAAATGGCCCCCAAAGGTGTCAGCACAAGACAACCAAGAACTCTGTAGTGCGGCAACCTGCACCTGAGTGGCCGCAATGGTGTATTCATACCTTCATCATGTAAATGACAATTAATATTCATGTTAATTATGCATATGCAATACTGACCCATACAAGTGTAATACTGTGAAAAGAAACTTCAGCTAAGTGGTATACTTTTTGAAATATAACACTTTTTCTATGTACTATCACAGTGGATTCCCAATTCAATTTTAAGTGTTTTGATCTGACCCAACCAATCAATAAAATTCATTATTTTGTCTTCATAGATTTGATTTCATCTCAATTTTTTTCACTTGGGTTACATTATTATTATCTGTTTGTAACAAAATAATACTGCTTGCCAGAAAAAAAACCTGGTCAGTGAACCTACATTGACCCTGATACCACCCCACCCCACCCCCGCCCCTTAAAAATGATGGCTGCTGATTGGTACAACCTGCTTCATTGTTGCTCTAATAAAATTTTAATTATTGATAATACACACTTGTAAGTACACATATATGTCAGTCTTATTTCTACCATTAAGTGGTTACAAGGCCATCATGATCACTTTGTAATCCTTCCTAGTTTTCATCTTCATTTATCAAGTAATTGGGTGCTTTTTCAGCTGTTTTTACATATGCAAGGATTAAAGTCAATTTCAACATATTTTCCTTTGCAAAATCATTCATCCCCATTCAGTCTTCTTTTAAAATGGAGAATTTAACCTGAATATCAATTTAAAAGTGAATCTTTCTTCCTTTTTTCCCAAAATATGCAAATAGCATTGTTGTTTTGGTTAATACATGAAAATCCAGCAATGTACCCTATTGTAAACATTGACACAATTTAATTGTTTTATTTTACATAAACAAATCTATATAGCCATCTCAAAAGGTTTGATGTGACAAACATAAGAGGTAAGGCAACTTTTAGAGCAAATCAATTTGACATGAAGGTGAAAATTTAAAATTTCATCTGTCAGCATCAGTTTTCCTTCAGGGATGAAACCACCATTATAGTCCAGCGGATAAGCCACAAAAATCCAGAGAATTGCTCAAAATTTGATAAAAGCGCCTAAATTGGCACATAAGTAGATTTTTGTATGTAAATTCATATAAAAGCGAGACCCAAGTTGAATTTTGCCTTAAACAGGCTTAAAATGGGAATCACAGATGGCCGCCATAAGGAAATTAATGTTCATAGAAATGTCAGGTGAGCATTTCTTAATGGTCATTTTACCACCACTGAAGAGTGATTTATTTATTTTAATATTGAAAAATAAAGTTGAAATATGGTACATTAGTGCTCAATTTGAATTTTGGAATAAATATTTGAAAATCGTTGCCTTAATATCGACCATAACTGTTACGCTTATATGAATGCCTTAAGGGGCTACATGTCTACATTAAAAATAATATTTTGGCGTACTGTTAAGTGTTGAAAGCATTGATGGCAATCTTTTCACAGGTATTTCTGCATAAATGTACACACAGATAAACACACACACACACACACACACACAAATAAAGTTTTATATACATATACATGTAAATCAGAATATGCATTTTAATGTTTTATATTTGATCTATACATAGATGACAGGTTTAGCCTCCTAATTGAATTGATGTATTTAAATACGTGTTGCCATATGATGGTTTTCTTAAGTACACAATTTCAGCATACAGATAAATCAATGCAAAATTTTCATAGGAGGTCAAAACTAGGTCCTTAAGGTAAACTCAGTCATACCAAATACGTTTTTCACTGAGTTTGCTGGTGTATTTGGTTTCAGAGGTCCTCTTTGCGATTGATCTTCGGTTTACCTTGGATTTCTTTGTCTGTTCAGTGGTCATTCCACCGGGTGTGGTTTGGGTCCCGTGGTTTGTTTGCATGTAGCTTGTTGTGTTTTGGTTTGGTGTATTTTCTCCTGGGGTTAATATATAACCTGGCATCATTCCTAGGGTTTAAGGTCTGTTGGGTAGTCACTGAATTGAAGTTTTCTTGGAATTCGTTGTGTTTTTCTTGTTGTGTTCTCTTGTTGGTTCAGCATACTCATAAGAGTAACTGTGTTGTTTGATAGTTATTCTATAGACATTTGTAGTATTTTATTGCTAAGGAATATGTTAAAATTGCTATGATTGTGGTCACTGGCAGTTGGCCCCTGGCTTAATTTTGCCTTGAAATAAATAATAGTTGTCAGGCCTACTTTATATAGGACACAGATGTTCCCTGATCAAAAATCAGTATAGGGTTTACTCTCGATGTTTTGTGGTAATTACATTCAAAGAATATATAGCCTTGTACATATTTATATCCCATTAGTTTCACAAGCATTTTATATATGATATTGGTGTTGACTTTCTTATAGTTAAGCAGTATACAAGTGATACTAGTATATTGACAGTAGTGTTTTCTGTGTTCAGCAAAATGAGTAGTGACAACAAAACAGATTGGACTCTGTGTGCTTTATGCCAGGAAAATGCTGATGAAAAACTGGATTCCCATCCAATAGTACAAGGCAGAATCTTGCCAAAAATTTGGCATCTTTTCAGCAGCTAGGTTCTTTACCATTGAATTTAACGCTTTCTCGTCTCGACAAAGGTGTAGGCATTGAGGGAACTTTGTGTGCCAAACAGGCTGTATGGCACAAGTCCTGTTTTAATAAATTCAATACCCTCAAGTTGCAAAGAGCACAAAAAAGGAAATCTGAGGAAAGTGACTCTTCTTGTGAGTCAGTTCCAGTAAAAACACGTTCAAACATAGGCAGGCCAACAGCTACAGCATCAAAAAATGTCATGCATTGCTTCTTTTGTGATGACACTGCAGGAGAGCTGCATCGTGCATCCACATTTGATGTTGACAAAAATGTACATTGGTGTGCTACACAGTTGCAAGACACGATTGCTAGCAAAATTGGCTGCAGGTGACATGCATGCACTAGATGCATACTATCATAGAAATTGTCTTGTTGCTATGTATAACAGAGCTAGAAATGTGGAAAAAGAGGGTGCAGATGATACTAAACAAGCAAAACTTGAGGCCATTGCTCTAGCACAACTTGTTTACCACATTGAAGAAGTAAGAACAACTGGAAGTGCAGCCCCAACTGTATTCAAACTTTCTCACCTGGTGAAACTGTATACAACAAGGCTACAAGAGCTTGGAGCATATGTTCCAAAGCAAGTAAATTCTACCAGATTAAAAGAGAGAATTCTCGAAAATGTTTCTGCAAAAAGTTGAAGAGCAGCTTAAGAGGAAACACTGGAACACAAGGACTATTTCTCCTGGTCTGCTTACCATGGATCCATACAGACAACAGATCCTCAACCTGTAGCAGTAACTGCCTTGCTCCCTTTATTCCCTGATGTTGCCCATACCCCAGCGATGATATTCCACTCCATGAGGTTTGTGAGAGAAGTAGTGCAACATATTACTCCATATCAAACTCCTGTCTTGTCTATGGATCTACCCCTATTTGCACTTGCAAAGCAAATTCAGTGGAACAACCCAGATGTCATTGGGAGGACAAATATGTTTTGATACTTGGAGGTCTGCACTTAGAGATAGCAGTTCTCAGGGTGCTTGTCCAATGGCTTGAGAACAGTGGATGGGTCAATACTTTAGTCCAAGCAGATGTTACAACTTCAGGGAAAGCTGATGCCCTCCTAAAGTATCTCATGTGACCGGTTCACGTTATGACCATCAGGTTGGTGCTTGTGCACTGTATGTCCTCCAGAAAAATGCTTACAAAATATATGTGGACAGAAAAAGTGACCCCCTTGACTTCCCAACTTGGGCCAATGAACAATCTAAGAATCATCCCCAGTTCAAATTCTGGTCTATGGCTTTGGAACTGGAACTTACTGTTTTGGAATTTATCAGGTCACTAAGAGAGGGCAATTTTCCACTGTATATCCAAGTTCTTGGTCAATAGTACCCTGGATGTTTGCATTAGACCACAATCACTATGCAAGATGGCTACCTGTCCATATCTGAGACATGGTTACTTTGAAGGATAAACACTCAACAGTATTTGCCGAGTTCCAGGCTGGAAAATTCGTAGTTCAAAAAACTCACCATGTCTTTTCCTTGATTGCATTGGACCAAAACCATGAACAGGAAAATGCAATTATCAAGGATGAAGGGGGAGCTGTTGGCCTGACAAAAAACCCAGCAGCCATCCGACGCTGGATGGTAGCTGGACCTGAGGTTGCTAGAGCAGTGACAGAATTTGAAGCTGGTCTCAGTTCTGGTGTGTCTGGAAATACACGCCACCATGAGCAAGTTTTGCATGTTCAAAATACTTTTGCCAAAGATGTTAAAGCCCTGGTATCTGTAATGGAAGAAATGGGCAATCCTTTCACTGAAGATAGTGCTGAGCTTCTTGTTCTTGATACCAAGGAAATTATGCCCGAGTCTGCAGTTACAACTGTCAAAACGGTTCAAGAAGTTGGTCAGTCACAGTACAAAAGGTTCACAACAGACAGACTGGAAAACTGTTCATGTCCAATTACCGATACCATTCCTAAGAACAAGCTTCCTCTATTTGGAAACACTAAGCCAACTCGAGGCAAAGTGAAAACACAAGTAGCATCCTTAAAGAATGACTGCAACCTCTTTGCAAGGTTATATATTGGATGTCAGGCCAGAGATGGGAATCTTGAAGAGTTCTTTAAACATGAAAATCAAAATTGTCCACCTGCTTTGTCTTCAATGGGAAAACTAAGAGTTGCCAAAAAATCCGAGATTTTGAGTTGTCTTGAAATGGGCTCGTGTACAAATGCTCCAGAAGTAGATATGAAAATATTGGATGGTGCTGCAATAGTGAATATGCTTCAACCTGGAAAATGCAAGACATTTCAAGATTATGCAATGCAAGTTTTCCGGCCCTATGTAGAGAACCAAGCCAAAAGTAGCCCAAAGCAGCACACAAGGGAAACCTGAGGTCAAGGTATTCGGCACCGTGTCTGTGCACGTGCCATTATTCCAGGCAATTGGAAAAGCTTTCTGTGATCAGATGACAACAAATCCGAGTTATTCCAATTTTTAGCAGAATGTACTTCCCATCTTCAAGGTGTGATGGTGATCAGTACCTTTAAGGATGATGTTCTTAGCTCCCAACCCATCGACAAGAAAAATATTTCTCCCTGCAACCACGAAGAAGCTCGTACTCGGCTTACTCTCCATGCTGCACATGGAAGTCAACAAGGGTACTCAAAAGTTATGATACGAACAGTGGACTCTGATGTCTTGGTGCTGGCAATTGCTTTTTCTATAAAGCTTGAACTGCTTGAGTTGTGGGTGGCCTTTGGGGTTGGAAAACATTTGAGATACATTCCAGTCCACACAATTGCTACTGCACTTGGTTCAGATAAGTGTGAAGCCCTACCTTTCTTCCACTCTGTCACAGGCTGTGATACTGCATCAGCGTTTTGTGGAAGGGGCAAACAAGCTGCATATGAGACATGGCAAGCATTTCCAGTTGTGACCCCAGCATTTCAGGCACTGTCATCTGGACCAACTGCCATACATGATGAAACTTTTCAGTTGATAGAAAGATACATTGTGTTGATGTACAGCAGAACAAGCCCTTTGACAAAGGTCAATTAAGCACGGCAAGCTCTTTTTGCCCAGGGAACAAGAACAATTGACAACATTCACCCAGGCAGCTCTTCTGGAACATGTCAAAAGAGCTATCTACCAGGCTGGCTACACATGGAAACAGTCACTCATGCCTCTTCAGGAACATCCGAGCCTAGGTGCCTAGGGTTGGGAGAACTCTTCTGATGGTTGGAATCCTTTGTGCAGCATGCTACCAGAGGCATCTAAGGCATGGCATGAACTTATACATTGTGGTTGCAAGAAAGCATGTCGAGGACCATGTAAATGTCACAGAGCTTCCCTGCCATGCACATGTCTTTGTATTTGTGGGGGGGAATGGCCACAGGGATAAAATCAGATGCTACATGACTTCTGTCCACAATAGTTGGCATTTTGTAAGTGTATACAATTACCTCTCTATGGCAAACAGGACATTGAATTTAAAAGACGTTAGAAAATTATTTCAATTTTAGAAATTCATTGATTCGTTGAAGTGCTTTTCACGTGGGCATTTTTTTTTGTCAACAGAAGTTTGGTGTTCTTAGTTAATGATATTTCTTACTAGTGGATGATTACGTGGCTGCTGAAAAAAGCTAATTCCAGCTGTAGCAGCCATATTGAATTTCAAATATTGAAGCTGATGGACTTGGCCCAGCTAGTCTTAAATTTACCTGAATGGCCATATCTAATGGTACAAATTAGCCAAATTTGAAGTTTTCATCACAAATACAACAATACTGTACTTTACCATTATCCCCAAGGAAAAACTAGTTGTGCTAATGGTGGCTATTTTGAATTCCAAATATTAAAACTTGTGGGTGCATTACGTCACTGTGTATGAATATGTGATATGCCCTCTGTTTATAAAACTCTGCATGCAAAAAAATTCTGTCAAACCATACAACACAGACAGGCTGATAAGTTCATGTAATAGTCTAGCTGAAACAGTGGGTTAATTACAGGTAAATGGCCCCCAAAGGTGTCAGCACAAGACAACCAAGAACTCTTTAGTGCGGTAACCTGCACTTGATTGGCCGCAATGGTGTATTCATACCTTCATTATGCAAATGACAATTAATATTCATGTTAATTATGCATCTGCAATACCGATTCATACCTTCGTTATGCAAATGACAATTAATATTCATGTTAATTATGCATATGCAATACTGACCCATACAAGTGTAATACTGTGAAAAGAAAATTCAGCTAAGTGGTATACTTTTTGAAATATAATACTTTTTCTATGCACTATCACAGTGGATTCCCAATGCAATTTTAAGTGTCTTGATCTGACCCAAAGGATCAATAAAATTTATTATTTTTTTCTTCATAGATTTGATTTCATCTCAATTTTTTTTTATTTGGGTTGCATTATTATTATCTGTTTGTAACAACATAATACAGCTTGCCAGAAAAAACCTGGTCAGCGAACCTACATTGACCATGATACCCCCCCCCCCCCCGCCCCTTAAAAATGATGGCTGCTGAGTGGTACAAACTGCCTCATTGTTGCTCTAATAAAATTTTAATTATTGATAATACACACTTGTAAGTATACATATATGTTAGTCTTATTTCTACCATCAAGTGATTACAAGGCCATCATGATCACTTTGTAATCCTTCCTAGTTTTCATCTTCATTTATCAAGTAATTGGGTGCTTTTCCAGCTGTTTTTACATATGCAAGGATTAAAGTCAATTTCAACATATTTTCCTTTGCGAAATCATTCATCCCCATTCAATCTTCTTTTAAAATGGAGAATTTAACCTGAATATCAATTTAAAAGTGAATCTTTCTTCCTTTTTTCCCAAAATATGCAAATAGCATTGTTGTTTTTGGTTAATATATGAAAATCCAGCAATGTACCCTATTGTAAACATTGACACAATTTAATTGTATTATTTTACATAAACAAATCTATATAGCCATCTCAAATGGTTTGATCTGACATATATAAGAGGTAAGGCAACATCTAGAGCAAATCAATTTGACATGAAGGTGAAATTTTAAAATTTCATCTGTCAGCATCAGTTATCCTTCAGGGATGAAACCACCATTATATTTACTGTACATTCTCATATTAGCATAAATGCGTATAAGTTTTGTTGCGGCACTTTTTAAAATAGAGTATGCAGTTGATAGCGTGCAGACACTTCTCATTGAAAACATTCAAGATAAAAAAGGCGAGTCTATAGATCGAATCAAAAGTTATGCCAGTGTTTACCTGTCATAGCGATGAAACACGTACTCCAAGCACGACTTGCCAGCATTACGTCACTGTGTATGAATATGTGATTTGCCCTCTGTTTATAAAACTCAGCATGGAAAAACTATTTGTCAAACCATACAACACAGACAGGCTGATAAGTTCATGTACTAGTCTAGCTGAAACAGTTGGTCAATTACAGGCAAATGGCCCCAGAAGGTGTCAGCACAAGACAACCAAGAACTCTTTAGTACGGTAGCCTACACCTGATTGGCAGCAATGATGTATTCATACCTTGTGTGGGATGGGCGCATTCATCATCGTAGGCCCTGTTTTAGGGTAACACGGGGGAACATGGCCATAGGGGTAATATGAGTACCCCGCCTTACAAGAAAAAAGATATACTTTGAAATCACATTGATGTATTCTTGCAGACACCATGTGACCAAAGTTGTATAAAAACCGTGTTCATCAGGTGGCGCTTTAAAGCTTTTTCTATGGCAAACCGGTGAAAAAATTAGGATGTTAACACAAACATGTCTTTCCACTTTAGATAGCACATAGAAGTGGCAATGCAAGTTTCAGTGCAAAAGATATCTGACCAATATGTGAAGCACCTGCTGTATTTTGTTTTCTGAATGGATCAATTAGTTGTACATTGACTGTCAAACACTTTGGACCTAACGATGATCTGCGGGTAATATGAGCACCTGGGTGTCAATTATTAGCCTCCGTATAAACAAATAACAGGTATAAGCTATACTCATAGTAGCGTCTCTGTGGGATAATATGAGCACCTTTGTGTCAATACTTTCTAAGATAATAATAGTATCATTTAACTTGATGTACAATTTTCGAGGCAATTTATTAAAACGCAAAATATGAAGCTGTTGATTACTCCCTACAGGTCCTTTGAATAAAAACCTATGTACTTTTATTAAATCCCACTTAAAATAGCAGGAACTCATATTACCTTATGGCTGTGCTCATATTACTTTTCCTTTAAAATGTGTGTGTGCATGGGCATGTAATTTTCGGTTTGGTAGAAAAATGTAAGATATATATATATATATATATATATATATATATATATATATATATATATATATATATATATATATATATATATATATATATATATAGCTATATCATGAACGACTGAGCGTAACAAATAAGTGAATAAGAACACAGCCATTATAAACAGTGTTATGGCCTACAATTAAACGTTTTTCAGGCTAAATTCAGAAATTTTGAAATTCTAAGGAAATTTGTGTATATTAACATAGTTTTGGTGATACCAGACCTAAATCAGTGTTGGTCCCACCAGTGACTAATCGGACCCCACGGCTACGGCTTTGTACAACCTTTTTGTTAAATACTTATGCATTACAAATTCAAAATGCAAATACATCATTTCAAACTCTCAACAGTAAAGGTTGTGCAACATAATTCACATACATGTACGAAAAATAGCCTTTTCATTATACCTTCTTTGAACAAGGTTTTCCGCAGAGCCTTATAAATTATAGGGCTGTGATCCTAAAACTAGAGCTGTGGCTTAGGCTACCCATTATAAGTTATAGGAGGATAGGGCTGTAAGTCAGAATTCACATACATGTGTGGTAAATAGCCTTTTCATTATACCTTCTATAAACAATTATCTCCGCAGAGGTGTGCCCGAGGCTTCCAATTATAAGGTATAGGAGGATAGGGCTGTAATTCTTGAAATTTGATCAAATCTGGTTAAACATGGAACTGCGGCTACTGTGTTAGGGTTATCTGGGGAAAACCATGCATGTAATACATACACGGCGGAACCTCGGCTAGCAAAGCCTCCTGTTGGGCACCAGCATCGTCTAAATAAGCTTCTCAACTAACCCATACGGCTGGCTGTCCATACAGAATCTTCAAATGGAGGATGAAGCCCTTTATATTTGCATGCAAAGTTCTGATTCCTTTATCCACATTAATATTGACCTCAGAGTTCATGGTAAGAATAAACACTTATCTTGTTTAGGAAATAATGGCGCGGCGTGGTACACACTCAGTTGTAAGATTCAATTTATATTTCGGGGCCACATTCCGGGCATTTCATCCATTGCTACAATGCTCATCACAGCAGAAGTGTTGCATAATCATCATAATTTCAGGTTCAATTTGCTTGTAACACGGCATTTAATTAAAAAAAAAACTGTTCAGTAATTGAAATTTACCACAGAAATGTTTTATTGTAATGTATACACTTCATGCATAAGGCATTTGTTTGTGAGTGTTTCTAGTCGTCGCAGCTGAGATCTACCATACAAAACTGGATTTCAAATTAAAATGATTCGGAACAGAGTGTGCCAGTCGATTAAATATAATCGACAAATTAAAGTTCCAAAGGGTCTACATTCAATGCACAGCTCTAATACGAAAATGACAACATGGGATGTAGAGATATGTTTAGCTTCCATGTGCCATGTATTAAATTTTCAATTTATTTCACAACTGAGCAATCAAAAGTGAGCATTTCGAAGCTTCAGAGGAGGCACACAATATTGTATTGTTCACAAAAATCCATTTAAAGAAAGTACACTTACTACTTTTCAATCTATGCTGACAGTTAAGCCAGGCGAACCAGTTATTTCAGGAATGGACAACGCCCGAGGGGGGCAGGTAGGACCCCTCGTCTGCATGTTGACACGGATTAAGCCTGCTTATGCAGTAAACTTGTACTGGACCATTCAAGGCAATTTACACAAGTATGCCGGGCGTATGGGTCACGTGCTGAACAGTGATAATGCAACGTTTACCGTTTTCAACCACGTCTTTCTGCCTAAGACCAGTCTCCAGGATGGTGCAATTGTACACTGCCGCGTAGTGTGGAATGACGTGCAGCAGAGAACAGGGACCAAAATATACCGAATACAAGGTTCGACTACATTTCACATTTCATTACCCATTTATTTATCACCAGTATAGTTAAACGTATCCAATTTTGTCAATGTATACAATGCAATATTTTCTTACCCAGTTTCGATACACGAATTGAATAAACAACGTAAACAGAATAACTTAAGTATAATAGTAAATGTAATGTAAAAGTAAATGAGCAAAGGTGAAGTATTCGGTATATGCCATAGGAGGTCAAAATATGATATGTAATATCCTTTTTTGCATGCATATGTTCTTTAATAATATGTGAAGTGTTAAGATGTAGCGAGGTGTTGACAAGTTCATGGTCAAATAATGGCAAATGTACGATATTTTATTGAATAATCATGGTAATATATTAAAATGTCATGACTTCATAAATGTTTATAAATACATACATACACATATTGATAATATATACATATAGATACATACATACATAGATACATAAATACAAACATACATACAAACACACATACATACATACATACGTATATGCGCAAATACGTGGTTACGTACACACATACATAAATGTGACTACCTGGAATATTATCCGCTTGGAATAATGTCTTTGCAACTAAACAAACTGGAAGTTTTCTGATTAAAAGTCAAGGTTTTTTCTAATCCATTTTGACGGTTCCTCGTGGTTAGTAAATTATATGTTTTTGGTAGATCCAATGATCAGTGTGGAAACGTCAACAGCATATCCCTATAAAGCAACATCTGGAATGGTAAACCGTATTGCAGAGTCATTCAATCAGGCTCCAGGTCGGTATTAATCTATTTATTGACACATTCAGACAGTTCCGGTTGTTGTTTTCTTCTTCTTCTTCTTTTTTTGTTTGATTTGTGTTTTGTTTTTGTTTTTTTTTTTTGTTTGTTTGTTTTTTTTTTTTTTTTTTGCTTTGTTTGTTTGGTTCTTTTTCTTGCTAGGTATTTACATCGTAAATTGGCAATATATTCGTGTTTTTCTTGGTGGACAAGAACAGTTTTGCAGCTAGAGCCATGTTACATTCGAAATTACACAGCTGTGTCTAAGCAAATCTGGTTTACATCGTCAAGCATGCATAGATTACAATTTCAAATATCCCTAGTCTTTATGTGAATAACTCTTTCTTTCCGTGCAAGCCACTTATACTTTCTAGTGCAGGTTCGTATAGAAAATATTTTAGAACGAAACACTTTTTAAGGAGGCATAATGCCGAATGCATCGTTTTAATTCCGTCCAAGCATTTTTACATATTCAGCACGTTTGTTATGTGACATAGCCGATGACTAGCAGTCACCTGAAATATGTTGAATTGTACCATTAATACTACATTCAGTTGAGCAAAAGGGACATGATTATCTATAATTCTAATCATATATATTTAGAAACAACGAAGAAAGTATGTGCTCTCTCTTGATGGTGAGTGGTATGAAAAGTAAGTGAAATCGACGACTCTATCACCAAATGTTCAACATGATAATGCTCGGCAGAAAAATCGATTTTTATTATATTTAAATTACATTGAATCTGGGGGTTTACTATTCAGTAAGCCATTCTATTCTTCAATTCCAGTTGCAGCTTACGTTGTACCAACAGTGATTATAACGATTCTGCTCTTGGTTATTGGGGTCTTGTTTTTTATCATATATCGCCTACTAGCAAAAGCCGTAAAGGGAACGGACAACAACATCAATATAGGTAAGGTGTCTATGATAACTTTAAAAGTAATTGGTAATATTGTTTGTCCGTTAAAGATAATGTTTCATCACAAATATTCACAAAATCATTCCCCTTTACGTGTTGCAATTTAAATTAACTTATAACGTGGTTTGTCGAGTCAAGCCCTCTGTAATAATATTCTGTTACTTTTTACTTTCTTCTGCTGTACACTGGTACGCATATTTAGGCTACTTAAGCTGCCAAACATATTTGCAAGACAAACAGGCACCCTGCTAAGATAGCCGGTAAATTGAACAACGCAATGCGTTGTGTGTAGTTCCGTGGTAATGAATGGACCTGTTGAAATGGCAAACTCAAATTTTATAAATCTGCTCTGAAGAACATTCAGAAAGCTGACAAGTGTGAGAATAAATATTAATGGTGATTACTAATGACACGATAAAACAATAATTTGCTGCAGAGGCGCCAGCCTTTTTATTGAGAATGATATTTTTGTATATCAGAGGTAAGATACATGAAACGGTACGACATGGTGCAATATCTAAAATCTAAAACACAACAATCAAACATCTCTAGATATTTGGTCAACAAGCTTAATTCAATGTAGCGTACTTTTCCCTTGCAAAATATTCACAACCTTGTCTAGGGACACATTAATGTCTTTATAAATTAACAGAAAGAGGTGACTAAATCTTTTTCCATCATGACCTTTGCTGCAGGACCAGAAGGTTTGTATATGTCAAAACGAAATAGGACGCTATGGTATTCGTCGAGGGGATTTTTCGGCCCACTACGAAGAGGATACATCCCAAGTTCAAGGGATTCCAGATAAATCACGAGAACAAGGGATGTATCCTTTTAATACCATGCCTTCTTTGTTTTCATGAATATAAATGCATTTTAAAATGTATTAACCAAAGCCAATTAGTCCTGTGTTGACATTTAGCCACGGAAAATTAAAGCAGGGATATATGTGTAAGCAGGTGACATATATATCCCTTGAGAAAACAAAGGAGGCATGGTATAATACGAGATTATTGACCCACTGGAATGACACTACAGGGCTATCAGAAGGTTACTTTCAAATGCATGTTAAAACTTACAAACAAACAAAACAAAAGGCATAGGCTATGAAAAAGGCTATCGGAGCGTTGCTTTCAAATGTAATTTAAAAATTACATAAAAAAACAAATCAGTTATAGGTTATGAAAACGGCATGTTTAAATCGATGTATTTACCAGTTTTTGTTGCAATTTGGGTTTTTAACACACCCCGTGTACTATTTGTACACTTATTACAATAACAATTGCTGATGGCACCTTGCTTGCATATGTTATTGTTGGCTAAGCTATTTGTTTCTTTTTTGCCTTGTTCCTGTGGAAAAGATAACCTCCGCATCTCTCGAGGAAAAGAGTAAGCAATTTTTTTGTACACGGCTGAGTAAATGTATTGAATATTGCATGTTAAGTGCAATTTCAACATGATGGTCATGTATTGGTCTCACCTTGGGTGTGTGTGTTGAATCCAGTTTGTATTTTGGCATGGAAATTTCATGTTATAGCTAATAAGTCTTAGCTAATTAATAACACTGCTCATAAATGTAACTGGTTGGGTGTACTGACCTCACACAAAGGACAGGATTAGCAAAGCGGTTTTTAACATGAGTACACATGCATGGAATGCGCAGTGTTTGTGGCTGTCAAAGCAGCTGGCTTCATAGAGGCACCAATAAATTGTAGAGGTTATTTTAACCATGGTGCTGAAAGGCACCACAAATCTTTTACACAAACACACACACACAAACACACACACACACACACACACACACACACACACACATATATATATATATATAAATATATATATATATATATAAATATATATATATATATATATATATATATATATATATATATATATATATATATATATATATATATATATATATATATATATATATATATGTGTGTGTGTGTGTGTGTGAAAGATTTGTGGTACCTGCCAGCACCATGGTTGAATTTATATATATATATATAAAATACTATTATGCAGCTTTTGTTATCTTGTTATCCCTATCTAATATTAAATGCCATATGAATGACAAAAGCTTTACGACAAAATATTTTAACAGGACAGGTATACAACACCAAAGATCTGCTGATGTACCGTTGAAAACCTTTGTAGGGAATCCATAAGTCTTCTTAAGGTTTAACTTCTTTGTATTTAGCTCGTAGGTGTTTTTTTCCTGATCGAAATTTTGGTAATTGCAAGAATTCTATTTGAATAACAGTTAAAAATGAGGTTTCTGAACATATGCCTCTCTCCCCTTAATAGATTAGAATGTATTGCTTCAGCCCCAAAATATCGCCAAACGTCGCAAATGCAGACTGATACCTCTATTTGTAGAAACAGCAAGCAAAATAAATACGTCAGTACCGGAAAAGTCAACGTATCTGTGCTGCCTGGAAATGGTCAGATGTACGAGAACTTGCCGTCCCCAGCACCTAACACCGGTGTATACGAAGATGTTGGTGGTAAGCAATACCTTGATGATCTTATGTACTTCTGTCACCACCTGCGAAGGGAAATTATAATTCACTGAATTAAGTATCTGTATGAAAAAAAAATTAAAGGTGGCCAGTACAATATTTTGTTGTGTCATACGACAGTATAGCAATTAAAATGTTTTGTCATTCGTCTTCGTGTTCAAAGTGATTGTGTATTTCAGTGCTTGTCGTGATTTCAATCTTGCTCTTCCTTTATCATAATCATTGTCATGGTTGTTATCACTGTAATGAGATATGTACATACTCCACCCCAACTGTTTCAAGTGTAATTTTGTTCTTCTGTCCTTTTTTCTTTGTGTCATTTGACAGTTAAATTTTCGAACCATTTCCACAGTGTCCTTTTAATACTTAATTATTATCCTTTTTTTTCATATTAAAAATCGGGTCAAGGGGGAAAGATAATGAGCACATCTGCAGTCTCAGCAACATTTAATATTTCACATGCAGTTTATAAAAAGCAAGAGAAATCAGTGGGACAAATCATTCGTGCGTGTCCTCCTGGTAACAAGAGACATTAGTTAAAAATAGTTTTGACAGTGTCAATTGAACTAGTTTATCTCATGAATCCTCCTGGTTGTCGTTCAGAATAAGCAAATAGATAGAAAGATAGACCGACAGACAGACAGACAGATAGACGGACAAATATATTAATAGATATATAGATAGACAGACAGATATGTGCCTGCTGCAGAGGATTTCCCTTATTGAAAATGGAAAATAACTCCAAACGATCACTAACACCTTACCATGCAAACCAGAATTCGGTTATGTTGCACCTCAGATATGATTGCTCGTTTGTCATCCACGATGACATTATGTTTAACATAAGTAAACGTAAAAAGGCAAAAAGAAAAAGAAAAAACAAACAACAACACACACACACACACCTAAGTAGTATGAACAAAAAAAAAAAACCCTTAGTACAATCTTATCTGTCAAAATATCCTCAAGTTGCCAATGAAGGTAAGAGCGTGATGTTTGGTAACATCCTGAAAGATGATAGAGGCTGGAATTCAGGGTAAAGTCTAAACAGAAGTAAAACATTGACTGTGGTAAATCCCAAAAAATCTCGGAGGTTAAATTGAGGTAAAGGTCTCAATAATCAATCTGCACAGAAGTATACAATGCAAATCTTGAACAATACTAATGTTAGCCAACGCGTAACTATGCATTTCACTGGTAATAAGAGAGGGCAAAGTATATATTCATAAGCAATATCTTTAAAAAAAATCGGCCAAAATATAAGAAGGTCTCTTCATACATAATGACCTTGGCATTACTTGCTGTGTGCCTTAGCTAAGCCCGGAACAGATTAGGCCATATAAAAATTGCTGTGTCATATCCCCACAACGACATATTTGACCCGGAATTTTAATTTAGCTTTGTCATGTCAAACTTAATCTTCGGCTCCAATGGTAATGTATCAAAAAGAACCCATTGGTCATGCCGTTCTTGTCATATTCTGCGACAAAACAAATGATGTGAAACAGGAAATATATTTTGCTGATCCTTATCCCGAGGATAGGTCTACAAGGAGATTGAAGCTCGGAGGATTACATTTAAATCATATTAGGAGCACTATGCATGCTTGTAAATTAGGTCTTGTATGCACAGAAAGTATCAACATTCACAGGGTATACTCTTGCTTTGTTATTTTTCCAATAATGAATGAACGAATGAATAGGTCGTCATCTCTATGCAACATGCATTGATATAAAACAAACTACAAATACTGCAATGTGATGCAGAAAGATCCTTCAATTGCTAAGCTCTTGGAAACGTGGACAATACTTGATGCACTTGTCCTCTTCAATTACTAACAAATGCTACACACCTGGATACTTCCTACTCATATTTGCATCTACAGTGCCACCTATTGATTATTAATGTCACAGCCAAGAAATACATGTATTTGTTCCTCATATCATCTTTTTTATATAAGGATCCAAGTCATAACTGCAAAGCATGCTTAAATAAACGTGCTACAATTTGCCAGGATAAGTGTTTAAAGCTTAGAGTTTTTTCTTAAGTTACTATCTCTTTTGCTTTATCAGGCGGCCTATACGAAAAGCTTGATGCAGCTAGTCGGGACAAACCACAGGACACGAACACTGGAGTGTATGAACTCTACAGGAAGTGAAGAGTAGTTTCATGTTGAATATCACTGTACAACTCAAATTAAGGAAAGCGAGTGCTCAACGCGTGTGCCACATACTGTCACCAGTACAAGACTAACAGGCAACTTTAACGGAATCATATGTTTCAAATCTACATGTATTTTGTCATAATCATTAACCAACGATTAACTTTGCTGATTTTGCTGATGTGACATCCAGGGTTGTGGGCAGTGGTGCCAATAAATAAAAGGAGCAGAGGACACTTTGGCACATTCCAAGTGCACCGACTATGCTACATTATCCACTGAAAATATACGGAAACGTGTGCGCATTTTAAATTCCAGTAAAATGCTGGTAGGTAGCGAACCATAGAAAAGGTTCTTTTTTTCTTATGATTGTGCACAAAAACACATATAAACACCAGCAATTAAAAGAATTTATTTTAAACGCTGCACAACCTGTCCCACTTTCTATTTTAAAAAGACAATGTAAGCAATACCATCCGTTATGAGATCGCAATTGCCTGACGTAACTTTCCATCCGTTTGATTTAGCTAAAGTATGCAAGACATTCGATTATTTTTTTATGGGGAAGCGTAACAATTGTTTGCAATTTTTTTCCTATGAAATGTTTTTGTTTTATACGTCAAATTCTTATATTAACGCACTATTAGTCAGAGTAAATAGACAATACAGATAAAAGAGTCCCCCCCCCAGTATGGTGTGTTTGCAAGCGACATGGTCAAGCTATGAAGCCGACTGATCAGTATTTGAAATTAAAACTACGGCTGAATATTTTGAGGTAAAAGTTGTTCTGCAATAATCATAATACCAGAAGACAGGAAACCATAAAATTAATGATTTATTCGATGAATGTTTCCCGATTATTCAATCGTCGTTCTTTTTATTTCACTTGACGATGCTTTAATGATCAGGTTAAGGATTATTGTAGTATTGAGCTTCAAGTTTTGTCCATTAATTTTTCTCAGCTTGCCAGCTTTGCTCCACCCAAGGGCCTAATTGGTAAAATTACCACACTTTTGTCGAAGGAATGTTATGCCGCCTATGGCATTGTGAGAAGCAATATTTTTTTTTTCGATCATACCCGATGCGGAAGAGTGTTGGTGACATGGCAAACACAACTCAATGGCTGCTGTGAAAGCGTTATAAGCTGGAGTACATTCAGTTAGCCAAACGTCACGGTAGATACAACAGAGCATAATGGTTTCGTAAAGTCTGAATTGAGTTTTTCATGTACCTGATCTGATGAGGATGAAGAAGAATTCATAAAAAAAAGCTGTAAGACCAGAGGAAAATACCTTACACACATTCCGCCGAGTGCACAGAACCCTTCCTTTACTATACTGCAGGGCGTGTAGCCGTGGGATAGTCAGACGATCTCAATTTGCCGTCTGGGCATTGATAATTCGTTACAAAGATTATTTCCTGTCACAAATACCAGACTTCATTTAACAAGAACAAGCACACATGCAAAAATTTGGAACTTGGGTAAGGATGGGGTAGTCTTAAAACCAGGCAATAACCTCACGACCGCTGGAGGGCACTACTTTACGTTACAGTATGAGCCTACATCAGAACATTTGCTTATGAAGTTATGACTCTTTATTCTAGATCGTATCTATTGTGTAACATTTGTACATATCAACAACAAAGATACACTGACATGAGTTTTTATTCCACCCGATTATTGCATGCTGGCTCTGGACTATCACAAGCCGATACCGTGGTACATGACTAAAATAGAGCAAAGGCCAGCCGCCCGATGGTCATGGCAGATGCATAGATGAGGTGCATCCAAGCAAGTGTTAATATATGGTTAGGGGATAAAACAACTCGCTGTGTACAGTGGTAATTGGACATACACATTACAGTTGCCAGCTAACTTGACCAGGGACCTGTTATAGACTGTTTAACCATAGACATGGGTATTTATAAAAAATCGGTCCTTGTTTGCTCATCTTTTCCATTCAATTTACCATGAATTAAATCAAAATGGTTAAACACAGTAACGTTTTGATACAATGTAATAGTTTGTAACATCCGAGACCGGCGATGTCACTTTGACATTTGACTGCTGATTTTGTGATACACTGTAACAGCAGTAAAATTACTTGGCCTATATTTTGTTGTAGTGGTAGCTTTGAAGTCATGCAAAATGGTGGTAAAATGTATATGTAAATGCTGTAAAAATGATGACTCTTTGTTGTAGGTTTTGGGAGTAATGCCTAGTTTGGCTAGTTCCCTGAATCCTTCCATTGACCAGCAGAAAATTATCAAACCAAACACTCCTCACACCAAGGGGCGGTGGGGAAACATTTGCTTGTTTCATTGGAACTACTGCATTTAGATAAGGGGTACAAATTGGCCAGCGTGCCGTTGACGGCAGCAGAACCTGGCTGTGTCCGATCAGGTCTATCCCGGCAACATCACACTTGGCCATACCCTGGTCAAACACAATTGTTGCTTTCCCATCAATACTGGCTTTTTAAACACCCATGGGGCCCTATCCGGCAACATCAGTAATGTTTTTGCCCAACCCATCCTAAACATCGTCATATTTGACAAATCAAAGTCACTTTCTACAGAGTTTTCGCTGCATAGGTGAGATCAGTTCCTAGGGCCCTGTCACTTGTCCCTGAAAATCTTGACTGCACGCTCTCCGAAATTTCGTGGGTTGGGGAATATAAACAAGCTTATAGTTGTTGACCTTGTATTGCTATAATTAACAGCAACACACCGATCCAACCTGAACGGAAACAGGGACGAAATTGAACATTTCCGCATTCAGTATTAATCCTGTTAACGATTTGACACTTGACAGCCATAGCTCGCTAGCATGAAGTCTTCCCTGTCAGCCAACAGAGTTGTGTTTGTTGCATCACTAACCTTTCACGCCATGAGGGAATCGGATATGAATGGCATGCGATTATTGAAGGATCAGTGACTTTTTACAATAAAAATGTGAATCATAGTATTAATTTCACACCCATTTTTAAGTGCACCATATGGTTAGAACAACCCATCAGTCACCCGTGTATCAATTTTTGAAAAAGGTCAATCAAGATTACCTTAGTGAAGGTAAAGGAAATCTGGTGGTTCTAAATACGGAGTACATTATGTTTATTTTTTTGGACGAAAATCTGAATTCAAGGTCCTAAATATTTATTAATCGTGTAAGGAATGGAGTTCAAAATGTATACATCAATCTTGATTTGACAAATCTGACATAATTGACACGTTAATTGACATTTTATTTAGATACCAGACATTCCAACCTCCCATCTTGCCAGCCTCAAAAATGTAGCTGTCAAAACTGCCACGAGGGGGCAGTCTCTTAATCTAGTATGATGCCCTGATCTACAATATTGTCTCAAAGTATCTACCCAGAACCATCGAGACTTGTGTGACTTTTAATGACTACACCAAATCCCTTTAATAACAATGAACGTATAAGTAGCCCACGTGGGACACACAAGTCCTTGCATATATTCTTCCTCAAACAGATAAAGACGGGATGCTTGATTAATCCCTCCATATTGGTTACTCCCACTTGCTCTGCAAGATGTGTTGCCCATTTAAAAACAAAAAATGTAAATTGTACTATAAGTATGTTGTTTATATATACTCCAAATGGAGAGCGACTTGGACAGAAATTTCCATGCGAAATAAAGCATCTGACAGGGTCAATAGTATTGTGTGATCCATACTGCCTGAATTCGTGATTACCACACAGCACCTCTACATGTCACTGCACAAACAGGCGAGGCACATACTCTTGGTGTTCACATAATCCAACACACACACATATATATATATATATATATATATATATATATATATATATATATATATATATATATATATTAAAGAAAGAGAATCGATACTTATCCAACTAAAAAAAAAATACAAATTGTGCTTGGTCAAATTTCGAATACCAAAGAATAATCTGTCCTTGACGCAACGTCACATTTGGTGTGAATATTTGAAATTACTAGTTGTCTTTGCACAATGCATATCGTCGGGTTCTGAATGGTAAAAAAAGCAACCCAGTGGATCTCTCATTTGAGAAACAAACTGCTGGTGGATAAAGGTTATTGAATTTTAAAGTTGTTCCTTTATTTTTGCACATTTCATTAATGAATGAATTCCAAAATAAATGCAGAAGGACATGTGATAAAAAGAAATAAGGAACACGGCTCGAAGATAAAATCAGTTTTAAGTTAATATCACAGTCGCAGTGAAAGGATGGAGAACTGAAGATATACATTCGTTGCAACAGACATGCTTGCTCACCGCCAAATTATCCCCATTCCTGCCCCCCAAGGTATAACAACGCATAAAATGGATATGTTTGCCACTCTTAACATTTTGATGGGGTTTATTTTGATTTTGTGGCTGCAAATGAGGTATAACCTCATGTTTTTCGAATCCAGTCATAGTGTTGGTCTCCCTTTGTGGTTTTGTCGTGGTACAGGTTTACCACAGAAAGCCTAACACTGCTTCAGTATCCCTTATCTAAATATGAGAACCAATTGCAAAATATTATTTTAAGCAGAACAATTTTTCTTCTGGGCGGACCGAATGGCTGATAACTTCTTCACGTACATGTAACGAGTACTTTATGTCATGGCGGTCCCAGGAATATGAGGCCTGGGTTTGATATCTGGCCAATCATTTCTCTTGATTCATATATATATATATATAAAGATAATTAGGACGGACTTCGAAAATTCAAACAATGAGGAAATACCAGTAGAAACAAGAAGTTAACATTCTCGCCGAGGTAGATCCCCATCATGTTGGAAGAGAATCCAGCCTGCGATTAGGGAGAAAATACCAAAAAGTGCGAAAACTCGCACAAATGTACAAAACAATAAAAAAAATTAGCGCTACCTGCTGAAAAAAAAGGTGTGAGGAATCCCAGAACTCTTTTTCTGCTTTTTCAAATCATAGAGCAAATCGGTTTTTTGTTTGGAGATTTGGTGCAAATTGAACAAGAATTAAACATGAAATAAAAATCACTCGATCCTTATCATTTAAATTCTCCCCTCCCCCTAAAAAAATAAAAAAAGGGTTGCGACATGGCATCACAATGTGAACAATTTGATTTGATCAAGCTGTAATTCTGCCCAGTGTCAGAATGATCTGAAAGACGGTTAAAGAGGAGAAAGCAGCAATGGCTTGAGTTGCCCCCCACCACACACACTCACACACACACACACACACACACACACACACACACACACACACACACACACACAAATTGCAGCGATAATGGTGACCAAATTAAAGTCTCCTGGTACCCAGGAGTATCTGTATGTAGCAAACCAGAACAAAAAACAACATTAAATATTCAACAATTCTTGGAGCAGGACCATGGAACCACGTTTGGTTAGAGATCCACCCAAAATGGATTCCTCCAACTTTAAGGAGAATCCAGGGAAGAAGTCGATACTGTCAATTGTTGATGACGAACGTACGGACGACAGATAAAGACTCAACACATAACCTTAGTTGACTGACAAGTCAACCGAGGTAAAAACAAGAAACGAGGATTAAAACCACAGGACATTTGAGTTTGGTCAAAGAACTGATCACAAATGTTAACAGCTTTCTGTGGTCTTAAATTAGTTAACTCATTAAAACATTCGAATAGAGTCTCTGTCTTTTTTAATTTTGAAGGTTCTATATATCAGATTTCAAATGTTGGCTACCTCATCAGCATAATACGAAATGCTGAACTTTTGTTAATTATATTTCCCAGTGTCTTTCTCAATTGTTAATTATTTTTCCCAGTGTCTTTCTCAATAACATGAATCAAGAAATTAAAATGACACATGTATGTATCAGAGTTTAAATCAGAGACACTGTAATGCAAAGCATTGAATGCATTTGAAGGGTCAACTCTTAAATCTGCAAGAGGCTTCTCTGGTAACCCCCCCCCCCCCCTCCGAGTTTTGGAGCAACACTTTCTGGCAGCATTGTATGTGTGTATTTTAACACATTGCAACTCTTTTTCAGAAGATTTTGCCCCTTGGATTTCTGCGAATTGTAAATCCCCCTGCCCCCCTGCAGCAATTAGTCATCACCACCCGCAGCCTTGTTTTCTCTACCTTAAATCCATAATATTATGTAAGTAAATAAAATGGATTAACAGACAGACAGATACATAAATAGAGAGACAAATAGACAGACATTCAGATGGATGGACAGAGATAGACAGATGGAGAGACATAGTAGTTGTGACTCAAATGAATGAACTGCATTCTTGATAATAGAAATTAAAATCGTGATATCGTTTTGTACCATTGTTAAATCTCAGTGTCCCGACACAGCCAATTTGCTGGCTTTGTTGGTGTTTAAGGGACGAAAATGTAACGTGTGGTTGAATATACTTTTCATGACCAACCGGTTTATGTGTTTGACTTTGGATTAAGAAATCCTCGCCTGAATATATTATTAGATACACTAGTCATATAAATTTATTTTTTCTTTTCACACAAAATATACTAAAAGAAGCTCTACCTTTGAGGCTCAGTGGCAACACCCACCCCTAAAAGGTAGAAAACAGAGATCGAGAGAGTCCTTCAGAAAACATACATCACCATGAAAATGGTATATTTATTACACAGATAATGAACTGACAGGGGCTCTAATGAACAAAGGAGTGTGAGTCTTGCCTAGGAGATAAAAACTTTCAACATGCTACCTACATATTCCTGGCATGTACAGGGTTCAATGTTATGTCATTTAATTATGTGATATATTGCTGTTGATTTCATAATAGGGTATTTCTGTATCCTTTGATTAGGACATATGTGAAAAAATCAGCCACAGGATCAAAAATTTTCTAATTTGTAATTGGCAAATGTCCATTTACTTCTACGTCAATTAACTAAATCTGACATTTTTAGATTGTAGTCATGTCATAACTAAAC
This sequence comes from Hermodice carunculata, assembly GCA_964020975.1. Taxonomy (NCBI): domain Eukaryota; kingdom Metazoa; phylum Annelida; class Polychaeta; order Eunicida; family Amphinomidae; genus Hermodice; species Hermodice carunculata. The sequence continues at coordinate 35,797,021 of OZ026628.1, read as the reverse complement.
ATATTGCTGTTGATTTGATATTAGATTATCTCTATATCCACTGATCAGGGAAATAAAACATTAAGTGACAGAATGTAAAGATTACTATGTTGTAATTGGAAAATGTATATTTACTTCTATGTCAAGTAAATGAATCTAACATTATCAGATGCCTTATTGATCTGTTCTTCAGATAACCAGCGCCAACAACGTATGGTATTTTGCAATTAAATTAATACTCTGCCACCAACTTTAACTGTAGACGCACTATGCTGTCACAGTGTTACTAATTTTTGTTTGTGCAGGATGCAGGCAGAGCTTGACTGACCAATTCTGCTGGCCAACTCCTGGGCTATTAGTGATTTGCAACTGGAAAAGGCAATATCCATAGACACAGCTCTATAAATCAAAATGTAACACCTTAAGCATTATGCGATTGCAATGGAATAAAATCAATATTCAATTTGCTCGTGATTGTTGTAACATTTAATGGAACTTACTTGTTCCAATTCCAGATTTTTTGCACCTGATAGGCCAAACTCAGGAAGAAATATGAAATATGCTCTGTGCTTGACCATTGTATATACATCCCCCTGAATAGATGTAGGTGCTGCCTATTATACAATCATTATACTAACGTAATAAAATACTCTTGGTGTTGAAAACCTCCACATATTTACAGTACTGCTATTTGGACAGTCTTACCTTAGTTCTCAAGCAGTCTCATCTATAACAAGCATGTGCTTATAAATTATCCACTTTTGCCGTCATATATCTGAATGATTTTTCATTCTCTGTTACAGGATGATCAATAGCATCATACGTTACTTACTTTTTGTACCCTCTACGTTCAAGATACTCAGTACTTTGGGAAAGTGCATATACAATAGCGAAACTCTATTTCTAGGGGTATTAACCATAATTTACTCGTCCTCCCTGCTAACATTGGCATGATAACTAGCCAAGTGCAGTGCTGCCCATATGCTGCTTCTATCAGCTGTCTTATCACATTGTCAAAACTAAAGTTGCATCTATCTCATAAATATGATATTTGCGAGTAAGTGTATGTTTCACTTGTTTTCTTTGTCTGTGGTACCTCTAACGTCCTGCACACATAAAAACTGAGAATTACTTTATTTGTCTGTCTCTTACCAGGTAATTGTATGTAAATACAATACATAACATACGAAGTAATAACTGGTAGAGTGAATATAACAACCTAAATCCACATGGGAGCTCTGTAGGTGGAGATTCCAGGTGAAGAATGTAGGGTGATTTACATGAAACACAGTAATTAAACATATACATTAAGATAATATGCTCAACTTAATTTATGTTTTGACACAATAAATGCATTTTACAGTGTTCCTGTTTTCCACCTTACCGAGTCTTTCGTAAATGGGCCGTGCATGTTTCTTGAAGCTGGTCAAAATTAATTGTTTCAAATTTTTTGACAGGAATTACATGCAACTGATCCTTGGTATTTGATAAAGGACCCTGCTCAATATGATTTTACAAGGGAAAAAATAGATATGATTAGGATGTCGGGTACAAGCAGAGTGAATGAAAAAAAGCAATGAATGCATGTTGTCAAATACCATAAACCTTTACAATATTTGCAAAAAAACGTGCCAATTGGGTAGGAATTGATATGTTCAGAATCTCAGGACATATCTCAATAAATTTACCTTTATAACTCAAAATTAAGCTATTTTCATAATTTTTACAAAACAGGATCATCCTTCAATATATGGCAGCACCAAATTTTCAAGTTCGAATGTCATGAAAATCAACAAGTTCTGCTCAGAACAACGTGCATCCCAATAACTTGCATAATTTTTAACCACTTGCTTTCTTACAGGTTAGTTGCCTCCATTATCTCATTTATGACACTGACAACAACTATGTGGCAATTATAAAATGGCTACTGACGTGGAGTTTTAACTTGGCTTAATCAACTGATTTAGGAAAATTATTGGCACAAATTAAACTTAACTTGCACACTGAAAATTCATTGCAAACGGGAAAACTGCATTCTATACTAGTAGGAAAGAATCATTGACGATCTTTGTGATATCTTTATTCCCTAGGGGACATGCCGTTCCAACTTTACAACATTTGATATTGAGATATATATTGCCTTCCTAGTCATGACTGTCTGACTACCAACATCATTGCCAAAATTTGGTATCTGTGATGAAAACAATTTCAGCGAAACTAGATAGTGTTGAATGTATTATATCACTAACAACTGAAAGAAAAATTTTTATTTTGCATTTCTGTCTAAATATATATCACTAGTCCAACTCAACTACGCTTACTGAGTTCATCGAAATGCCCACATTATAGATATACAGAGCGGAAAAGGGACTCCTTTATGCTTACTAGTTTTTCAAATTTAAAATATAAAGCTTTTGCTGAAAAAAATTTGATGGCGTATTGCGCATTATAATTCACACTGTTCCACATTGTCTCGTTCAACGATACCTTGCATAATTACGATCTGTTTGAGATACATGAAAATGACATATATTTACTACCGATAGGATGACCTTAATATGACCTTGCCTAACTTAGGGTATCAAGAAAAGCGATTTTTGAGATATTTTTCGCCTTTTTAACAAATATGCTGGTCAACATATAAAAATGGTAATAAGTGATTTTAAGTACAATATTTCGAAAACAAACAGAGAATTGAATTCGGACCATAAATGAGGAAAAATTTCCGAGGGATATCTTTTTATATTGATTCCAATGTTACTGCCAGAGAGAGCACCTCAAGGAATATCAAGAGAACGACTAGCAGCTCGGCTCAAAGAGTAGATACATATAAGAACAGATCACCACAATATTTCAATATAAAGGTAATTATGCCCATTAATATGAACTATTGATTCAGCCAAGGAGGCATCCTTCTTGGACAATCCAAAACAAGGCTGTTTTTAAACCATTGAAGTTTCACTATTTTTAAAAACCATTTTTTCAGAATAAACGGCTGTTTAGGCCGCATCCCCTTGTGTGCTTTAATAATCACCTTTATTTAAACTTGCCATATATTGAAGGGTGGTTCGTTTGTGTAGAATTTATGAAAATAGTTTAGTTTTTAGTTAAAAGGGTACATTTTTGAGAGACATCCTAATATTCTGAACATATCAACTACTTTCATCCTTTTTGACAGTGAATGTGCACATATTCGGCCAGATATAAGAATATATTTACGCTTTTATTTGTCAATTTTAATGACTCAAGACGTTTTTTCATGCAGATATTTCATCTGGCCATAAATCTATCGCAGAAAGAATTTTGAGGGCCCTGGAGTCCGGCTTTTGACCATTTAGCCCCTGTGTCATTCTCAATTGTGACAAGGCATCATATTAGGTTAAAACGAATTCGTCAGGTAAAAATCAGTTGAAAGCAAAATCTAGGATTAATTAAAGTATAGACACATATTGGCTATTTGGATATCAATTGTTGTAAAATATCAAAGCAATTTGGTGACGCTCCCTTTATTTTTATTTCGGCAGGTCCTGGCTTAAATTATGCGGTTGACATCATATTTCTCATGTATTTGAATGACATTTAATTTTAAAGGAGGCTGTGACAAGATAATCACAGAGAATAAGATGACTAATGACCACTTGGGCCAAGGTACAACATGTTACTAATTTTGAAATATTGTTGATGACTTCTCAAAAAATCTGAATTATATCTTCCCCCTCCATCCCCCCTTTGTTTTCCTTACAGAAAAAACCTTATTCACAGAACTTTAAAAGCTATATGTTGCAAAAGAATATATCTGTGGAAGATATAATGACATAGAAAATGTGCACGGACAAGATTTAAACTTCTCTTCACACCATTTATTAATTTTACGACAGAAAGCTGGCATCTGACCAGGTAGGGACACACTTGACCCATATATCTTTGAAGAAGTGTACTTTGCACGCCAATACAGCTCTACATCCTACCGAAGGTTCGATATAATACGCTCTAATCGTATCGCCGCACAAGTGACAGATAAGGTCAGAAATTCGTTGAAGCTTGACAGTTGCTGGGGTGTTGAATACAGGTGCCCTCTGCAAACAGATATTGATTAAAACATGAAGCCAAGAGTGAAAGTGGAAAGGGAAAATAAATAAAAGTGTGTGTTCAAGTGTGTCTTTAGTTTTAAACATGGCTTGTCTCATAAGAATGTATTTGTTACAGTCAAACAATTAGATTTGCACAAGAGGAGAATTAGAAGAGCGCTACCGTCTCAGCATACAATTGAGAAAATGGAGTATTATACAGGATCCACTCTGATGCACCTCAGAAATATGATAATGAGGTCATTTATTCAATAAGTTGCATGTGTTCCCATCTAGCTCAATCTGGTATTATTCAGAAATGTCTAGAAGAAAGACCATGTTAATACATATCCATTTTAAAGGTAGCAAGTTTTTACCACCAGAAAATTCAAGGTGTGGGTTTACTTTACTTTTCATCCTATACCCAGACTTTGCCAAAGTCTGGACATCATTGAAATTGTTTTTACCCTACATTATAAAATTGGCAACACCACGAATGACGATAACCATTGAAATCCCCTACCCCCAAGTAGGCAGAAGCACTCCAGAACAAAAATTTAACAGTCATAGCTACTAGTGGTTTATTTAATACATCGACACTCTCTAGATAAATGATTAGCAGCACGAATGTGTTATTACAAACTGTTATATTTTCTCACGCATCTGGACAGTTTGTTGAATCGAGTACTTTATATCACTTAATAATAATTACGAGGGTAGTGCTTAAGTGTGCAACGTCACTAATGCCAATAGCTGTTTTAGATAAATTTGAATATGTCGTCTGCATAATGGAAGCAGCTGAAATCAGATTTAGGCCTCAGGACAGTGACAAATTCTTGTCTTGCTGAGGGTCTCCAGGACCAAGAAACAAAGGAAGCGGAGGAGAAAGAACAAAAAATCACCGAAATGTATTGAATGATTACGTATGTATATAAATATATATATATATACGTATACATATACATATATATATATATATATATATATATATATATATATATATATATATATATATATATATATATATATATATATATATATATATATATATATAGCCCATATCCAATTGCAATCATCCGACAGTTGCCTCAAGATTCTATTTCAGTAACAAAAAGAAGACGCATCATAATGTACATGCATTAAGAAATTAACGATAGCTGGTTTGTGTATTTGTTCTGAGCGTTTTTAAATGAGGCGAACGGGAACGTCTGCTTTTACTCGTAAAAATGGTGATGCTTGGTGTGATCACTGGTCAGGGAAATATCCGTGTGAGTGGGGGACCATTTATTTGTGACTCACCAAGAAGACTGTTCAATTTGGTTTTGTACCATTACGTTTTGTCTTGCTCATGAAAACTGTGTCACACCTCTGCATAAGAAGGGTAATACTAACTTTAATAATAACTATCGACCCATCTTCCCGTTATGTTATTGGAAAAGTGCTAGAAAGGGTAGTTTTCAAATAAATTGGTTTTTTGTAAACGAAATCTTCTTTTACTTCTCACCAATTTTCTTTCGTGTCTTGAGATTCAACTGTCAATTAAAATCCACCCTTTAATATTCACTTTCTCGCCGTTGTTGTCCTCAAAGCGTTTTCGGCAGTCTGTAAAGATACCAGTAAAATTTGTTTTGGTGCCAAGATTTGTTCTTCAAACTCTTATGTTTCAGAATTTAAGACTCCTGCATTAAATCGTCTTAAAAGTATCTTTTACTTGCTATCAACGGTAAATCTTCTGCTTGGGGTAAATCAATTATAACGGTAGTGTGTCTGAAGGTTCCGTAGTTGGTGTTTTGTTATTGTTCATATTTGTTAGCGATATCCTGGATATCATCCACTCATTAATCAAGCTTTTTACTGACGAAACATCAATATATCTTACTGATGATAATCCCAATCTGCCTTCAGCAATTTTAAATGAAAACCTGTAATCTGTTGACTCGTGGTTTACTGGTTGCATGGTAAAAGTCACTGCCTTTAAAACGGACGTTATTGTGATATATTAGAAGAGAAATCAAGTAAATCACTCTCCCTTAGCTCTTTAAAGTTTTCATTTAGTGCACATCCACCAGCACAAATACTTGGAGATAGTATTATATTCCGGATTTCGGTAGAATGATCACAGCAACATTTGTACTGGAGCTTCTAAACAACTCGAAATCATGGGTATGGTGGTGCATTCTGGGATGGCTGCGTAAAGGGTGACTCGCATAAATTGATAATCCTTCAGCTGGCCACCACCCAAGTTACATCTGGTTCGATCTTAACTACTTCTAATGAAACATTACACTAAGAAATGGGTATTCAAGCATTGGCTAAAGGCACAGATGAAAGCAAGTTAATCCAAATTTACAAAATTTCACATAATTTAGATTCTGATTATTTAAGCGATTTTTCTTTTCGTTGTTCCCATCAAAACCAGTTTGTACATGTAAGGTATGTACCCCCCCCCCCCACACACACACACATTTTCAGCAAAAAAGGCTTAGTTTAACAACTCATTCAATGATCAATGAGACACTGGAACTAGCACCCATTCAATAATCTAAACTTCAAACTGCAAGAATATAACAGATACATAGTTTCGAAAGTCTTTCATTCAGTTCACAGGATTAGATTGTATTTTCTTGTCCAAAGATATGGGGCTGTCATTTAAGGAAGGGTCAGGATGGGCCACAGCCAGACAGAGTAGAATGCCCAGTTACAAGGCATTAACGTATGAGAATATCCAAATTCTTAATTGCGGACAAAGTGTAGAAGATACGTGGCTTTCCTTTTTTTCATTTGGACATCTTATATCATTCAAAGAGACACTTTGCGTCCATCTGTTTAAAACTTAGTTCCTTTCACTATACAAACAGCTTAATTCGGACACCTAATTTTTCATTTGAAGTTAACAGAACCGTATTTTATCTGTCTGTTCAAAAACATATTGTGAAAACTCGCTTGCAGTGAGGTTCCGTACTACGAGCTGTATCTATATGTTAGTACTACAGTGACCTCAGATAACATATTTATTCATTTGCAGCTTGTTTTGTGATTTGTCAAACTGTTGTATCTTATATACATTTACTGACTCTGTGAATGATTTTGCATCAAATAGTCATTGCAGAGTTCAAGTTGTTTGTGCTTTGTGCAAAGTGACTTCTATGCAGAGCTCCCGTGGTCCCTTGTGATTAAAGGCCCTTTAGCAAATTCCCACTTTACCATGCGGGAATGACTATGGCTATGGGCAGGGACACGCGCCTGCACTAAAGAAGTACTTCATGGAATTGTTGAATAAATCAGATGATCATCTGGTGAGGCGAAGGTTGTTCATGCAAAGTCAATATGCTAGGAACAGTATTTGTGTCAAATGCTTGGTTCTCCTTATGACCATGTAGCCAAATCTTGCATATGGCATTTTATGCGCATGTGCAATTGACTGTCTGACTAAGTTCTTGTTTTTCCTTTAATGACAGTCTCATTTACATATTGTGGGAGAGAGAGTTACTTTGTTCTATATCCACTTTTGTCGAAACCAAATTATTGGTACCACTGACACAGACATACTTTGTTCCATCTCCAGTTGAAATACTGACAGATAGTGGTATCCAGAAAAAAAATACAACGAGAAACAGGCTGGTGGATTTGCGTTGGGGTGGTTTGTTCAGATTACATGCGTGTATGCCCAGCAGTAAGAACACAAAATTTTCTAAGCCTGATGTCACCAATCAGATTGCCAAAAATATGATTTCCTGTGTGAGATAGGATGCTGTGGTTCTGATAAAGCTAAATTTGCAACCGAGGTGGTTACATCCAAGTGCACAAACGGTACAATTCTTTATTCAGCTTTAAATGATGTTACGTAAAACAAAAACAAAAAACATTGCTTTGATGGATTTTTGTGATTGTAACTGTCATAAATGTGTTGTACCTGATATGAATAGATCGAAATATTGGCTACGTCAACCAAAAACAAAGACACCATAATTTTGCAAAACCACTATTATCACTGTTCCTGTTCAAGATAATGTTGATTTGGGATATTATTATTATTATTATTATTATTATTATTATTATTATTATTATTATTATTATTATTATTATTATTATTATTATTATCATTATCATTATTATTATTATTATTATTATTATTATTATTATTATTGATTAATTAATCTGATACTAGAGAAAGTATAATAGAGACACACAATTAAGGCGTTGCCAAGACTCGACTACGCGTAGTGGAGACAAATCTTATTGTTAAGCTCGACTATGTGTAGTGCAGACTGTAATCGTATTTGTTAGTCGACTACACGTTGCCGAGCCGGGACTACGCATTGTAAAGACTGCAATCTGATTGGTTTGCTCCACTACGCGTTGCCGAGCCTCAACTTCACGTAGCGGAGGCTCGGCTACATGTAAGACCTACGGGTTATGGCCTTATTGGCTTGCCATAACCGTCAAAGGTAGCGTATGTGAGGGTAACCTTAATCTAACAAAGGTTTGCTTCCAAGGTTTTGACATGTACTTGCAGCTATGCCATCTGTATTATGAAACTCGCCAGCTTTGAAATGGCTAGGACTGGATCTTGGCATTGTCAACTTTTTTTGTGATCTGTTACAGCTCTCTCATTATACATTTAAAAATGTTTGCGAATTCATAAACTTCAACTTGCGCCCAGTACTAACTGTAATTTGGACAACATGTTTTGAGATATAAAAAGAATGCTTTCACTTTTCTTTTGTGTCCATGTTGAATTATATCCACATTTGACTGCATATAATCCAAAGCATATAACTATTTATGGAGTATCCATGAATCTATAGGAATCTCCAGAAAGGCGGTTCTACATCACTGTCGGTGAATTCCAGGTCATTAGAGGATTTAAGTATATAGTGACAGCAGAAAATCTTGCACCGTATACTCTTGTGGCTCATGTGCGTGGTACTTTTAGGTTACATATTGTACAAGGGACTCCAGCAGGGAACAGTATTAGGAAGTTTGATGATAGTTACTCAGTGTGCTTCCTGTACCTACCTGTGGCTCTCATTGGCCCTAAGCTGGTTATGGTGTTAGAATTATAATTATAATACACTTTGGAAAGTGGTGCCTGCTAGTGACTCCACTGGTGGCCCCTCAGAGCTTTGGATCTAGACTTTCTTGGCAAGTGACTTCACTGTTGCCCCCCCCCCCGAGTTTTGGGTCAAGACGTTCTTACAGCACTGTACTTGTGTATTTTAACATATTCCAACTCTTTTTCACAAGCTTTTGCCCCTTGGACATTATTTTTTCAATTGTTATGCATGTGTATAGCAATAAAATGGAACTATCATCAAGTATGTCCCTCTGTGTGTATAATTGTATACCAAACATATCAAAATATATAGCTTACTTTAAGAGGCTTATTTATGCCCCTTAGACGTTTTTGAAATCTCATGCGTATGTGAAAAAAAATAGCACCCTTTCAATATTTCCTTATACAAAAATCTTCTTGAAAAAATGCATATAATAATTTTTGCAAGCCAGAACCATTCACATCTGTAATTACCACGTTTATCAGACTTGAGCAACTCTTGAATACACAAAGAAGACCACAAATATTCCCTGCATGTCTCTGTGTAGTGTCAGAGCGCCTGACTGATCACAGTGGTCTAATATAGTTACCTGCGTTGTTCGACACCTAGTATAATATAGCCATGCCAAAAAAATTGGTAGCAAACATTTGTAATTTGCTCAGACTTTCTGAAGAGAAATGTAGCTGTGCTGCTATGTCTGCACATTGTTCATCCCCCCCCCCCCCCCCCGTCATCAGTACCTGCACAAACCTGTAAGTTTATTCCCCGGTAGCCTTGTTTCCCTTGCCTTAAACCCATAATACCATATAGATAAATTGAATACATTGAGAAAAAGATATTTAGTATAGACAAACAAACAGACAGTCATACAGAGGGATGGACGAACATGCAGACAGATGGAGAGACACACAGAGGGACAGACATACAGAGAGACAAGCAGCTAGGCATGTGGATAGAGAGATGTATGGACATAAAGACAGATAGAGAGACAGATAGATAGACATAAAGACAAATTGATACATACATACATACATACATACATACATACATACATACAAACATACATACATACATACGTTATTCATAGAAATATATTAAGGTCAATACTTTACCCACTCACACGAACCCCAAAGTAACATCCATATAGATTATCTATATTAGTTTAGTAGAATATTAACATGCAATATAACTTTACTTTCATCACAAACGATTCAGGCCCCAAAGATACCATCGTTTTACAAATTTCATTTCGTGAGACATGCTTACAACACTCTCTGCATATGATATATTAAAAGGGGGAATCAGTGATGTATTTGTAACCTCAGACTATATATAATCAATGTGAACTTGTTATTTTCATAATAATCTCCAGCATGTGCTCAATAAACCAAGTATAATGACAAAGGTCATGACCTGTGAAGTCCATGAGGCTACAAGTTTAAGTTATTGGTTCAAGTTTATGAACGCTAAATGTGCACAGGTCTACCATTGCCATAATTGGCAATTTGCATTAGGGTAAACTCAGAATCGTCTTTAAATAGGTTTTCCCTAATTGCAAGTATCATCAAATTATGAGAGGCAAAGAGCACATAAACTTTGACTCTGCTTCCAGCAAAGAGAAAGATATCTATTCTGACATCTCACAACAAAAGGTTCACAGTTTTAAGCAAACACTATTTGTATGTGCGCGTCCTTGTTGACTTGTAATTATCAGCAATGCTGACACACACACACACACACACACACATGCATGCATATATTCACCTTTTTTATATCAGCAGAGACATCCCACACAGAGACAAATCTTCTCAAAATATTTGTTGAAGTGTCCTCTCTAAACAAACATTGGCCAAAGTGTTATCTCAGTGTTTACGTAACAACAATTAGGTTGAGCTACAGGGTGTTGTTTGATGTCCAGGGTAAGTGTGACCCCTGCAGCCAAGCCTTGCACGGAGAAATGGGGGTGAAAACTCCCATGCAAAACGGCTTTTAGCTGGGTATTTTTGGCTGAGGTGAACACAGCATGAATATTTCTGCTACTTTGGTTATCATGCAGGTATTTTTTTGGAAGCTTTCTCTAACGTTAAAAACCTCACAGGGCCACCCTAGACGAACCATGTCCATCAGAAGTGATTGATTGAATCACGTCATGTGACAAATCAATATATCGCGGTTAAAAGTGGACGACGATGGCAAGCATCTATTTAGTCATGGCAAAATTTGGCAGTCAACATTTGTACTTTAGTCATCCTTTCTGAAGTGTGATATGAATGCGCAGGTATTTCTGTGCATTGCTCATACCTATCCCCCACAGCAATTTTTCATCAGCACCAGAAAATACATATATATATATATGTATGCTTTGATTGCCTCGCTTTCTATACATAGCATCCATAGCATTATATAGATAGGTTGGACAGACAGACAGATGAATAAACAGATAAATAGATATTTATAGACAGACAGACTGACATACAGACAGAGGATAGATAAATAGATAAGTGGACAGATAGACAGACAGACAGACAGACAGACACAGATTGATATATAGATGGTTCGATAGTTAGTTAGACATACCGATAGACTGATAGATATATGGACGGGTAGATAGACAGATAGATGGACGGACGGACGGACAGACAGACAGACAGACAAACAGACAGCTAGATAGATAGATAGATAGATAGACAGACAGATAGATAGATAGATAGATAGATAGATAGATAGATAGATAGATAGATAGATAGATAGATAGATAGATAGATTTACATGAAACCCAAAGTAACATCCATGTAGGTGATAGAGATTGTCTCAGATGTATTAGAATATCAACATGCAATATGACTTTAATTTCACAAACGACTCAGGCTGCAAGGATACCAGTATAAGCTTTTCTTCATGAGACATGCTTACAACAGTTATGCACAGGATATATAAGCAGGGCAAATTAGTGATGTATTTGCAACCTCGCACCATATATTATCAAAGTAAATTTGTTATTTTCGTATTAGCCTCAGGCATCTGCTCAATAAAGCAAGTGTAATGACATAGTTCATGACATGTGAAGTCCATGAGGCTACAGGTTGACGTTATTGGTTCAAATTTATTACTTGTAATTGTGCACCTATTGTTCCCATGATAGTCAACTTGGAGTGAGAATGGTCTCCTAACTGTGTGCAAAAATGTTTTCCGGGATGCAAAACATCATGAAAGTATAGGAGGCAAAGAGCCCATAAACTTTGGTACTGCTTAATATGGCTGCAGCAAAGCGAAAGAAATCCATTCTGACATCTCAAAACAAAAAGTGAACAGTTAAGCACTTGTTATTTATATGTGGTCATTGTAGTAGATTTGTTTACCCCCAATGATTACACACACACACATACATACATACATACATACACATATATATATAAATATATATATATATATAAATATATATATAAATATATATGTATATATATATATATATATATATATATATATATATATATATATATATATATATATATGTAATGAGAGATATGTCAGGATGACCAGAACTAAGGATTCAGATCAACTAACGTTGGGTTACTTCCAATGAGTTTTTGTCTAATATATTGCTCGGAATCATGTAAACTAAAGACATTATCAATAATAGGAAGTAATGCCACAGATACCGAAGTAAAATGAATGCTGATGATTCTATTGGCTGTTACATGCAGAACAATGTGGCAAGGTACATATTCGTTGACACTCATTTATATTGAAGCTTTTTTATCTTGCTTGAAAAAAATCATGGTAAGGATGCAAGAAAATTTTGTCAATTATACAAGGAGGTATAATCAGAAGTAACATGGTATGTAATTATTTTTACAATCTTGAAATCTTGTTTTGTTATATATATTGGAAAAGAAGGCTTAGTTCTGGTACGAAACGTATAGGCATTAATGGTTCTGGAACTTCATACATATCTTTAAAATAATAAGAAGTTCATCAGGTGACGATTCATAATAGGGCCTAAGTGCTTTTAACTTTATTAAATCTATAACATAAATTGTATGGATAGCCTTCTTTGAGGCACAGAAATGTTTTCATATGAAAACGCCCAAACAAGAATGCAGTAGTTTAGATGTGATATAAACAGCGAATTAAATATATTTAAGAAAGCACTTGTTGGTACAAAATTTCTAACTATCTTTAAAATGCCAGTCACTTTGACAAGTATATTTCCAATTTTACTAAAATGAGCATCTCAGTTAAACTTCTTTTCAATATGTAAACCCAGAAAATCGAATTCGTGTGCTCTTAATATTAGAATCTTTAGAATATTCAAAATCCAGTTTCTTTTCAGGAAATGGAAAAATAAATATGTAAAGATAAGGCGGACGACCTTGTCCTTTAAGTCTTAAAGGGCACATTTTGTACACAAAAGATATGCAGTGTCAAAAGTCCCAACTTTTGTATTCCTACATGGTGATAATTGACGTAAGTTGAGCAAGTTATGTCACCTTGGAAATCTTCAGATTGTAAAATGACAATGACCTTTGATGTTTCCAGGTCATATGCGAATTTGCATAGTTGGGACCAGACTTGAGCTATACAAGCAACCTACCATCACTCAAGTGCTTTGAAGCGTTTCTAGATATAAGCCAAAACGTATTTTGCATGAGTAGGTCATCGCGTCTTTAATATAGGGTCAAGGTTGGAAAATTAATGCACCATCCCAAAGGGCATTAGAACAGAATTTTAACATTACCAAATGGTGTCCTAAAGGTTATTGGCAACTCAGAGTTATGATCTTCCAAATATTGACAATCAATAAAGACGGAAAACATCGTGACCTTGAAACTAAAGGTCGAAAAGGAGAGTCATATACCAGGTGTTAAACGGCAGTACTCAAGTGAAAGTCCCAGAAACACGACTGGCAGGCCCCAGTCGTCTTTGACATTTTGCACATTTAGTTGGTGTGTTTGTTTGTTTGTTTTTCTTTATTTTTGCATAAAACCGCATTTTTTTTTTCATTTTGAACAAACATATAACCTTGACCTTCAAACTTGATGGGTGGATCTTCCATACGTTTTTTTTGCCTTGACGCCAGTAATACACAGAATGCACAACCCCTGAATTACTGGGTCAGAAATGTGACTTTACAAAAACACATGGAATTACAAAAATTTACCATTGCAGCCAACTTTCTATTTTAACAAAATAGAAACCCGCCAGCATGCCCAATTGGGCCCGGTACAGACTAACCATTGGCCTGTTGGGCACAGCTGGGAAGGGGCTTCAGGAGAGCTCTGGCATGGGTGCTACGTGGGCTCCACATTACAGATTGCTCGTGTTTCTTTGGTAAACTGGAATCTATTTAGTACAGAAAAATCCAGACCCGAGGTTAAGTGAACTTAAGCTGTCAATGTTCACGCACTAAAACATGCGGAACTTTTTTTTTTGTCAGCCAGTGTAGTAATTTACTGCCGCTACGTGTCCAAGAGTATTCTTCTCACGAAGTCTCAACCTATGGCAGGTAATTGATCTAGCTCCACTTTCGAACCCGATGGCCAACTTGTAACTAAATTAGAGCTGGAAACTTCGGAGGGGTGCTAGTTGTCTTACCCAAAATGTGTGCTTTCTCCCATGAATGAGATTGACGGGCTCCATCTAGACACATCTTCGTTGAGCTTATATTATTCAGGCTTAATGATCGCACATATAAATAGCATGTATCGGAGGTACTTTGCAATGCTCTGAGGATCGGGTTTGGGTGGGGAAAAGGCTTATCAATAAATGAAACAAAATGTACACCTGACTTATTCCAATATTTACCAGAAAAAAAATCACACTTCTTTTTACCTAGGTTTACATTCGGAAAATGTCTGCATACACCACGAAAAGGCCAAAAAGATCCTTTGTAGAATATTAATTTTTCCTCAATTCATGGTTGTTCAGAAGTCAGTTGTGGAATACCTAAATATTGGAACACAACCTCATGTTGCTTCTTTGTTCCTTTGTTTTTCTTTGTTTTGATGGATTAATTGAATTATAAGCAAATGTGCTTTGAGTAGTGCCATAATAATCTGCATGTGGTTCTGGTCAAAACTGTTAAATTGGATAAATTAGAGATTAAAAAGTTGCCAGCGGCGCCGTCTTAAGCGATGCACTTGAAGAAGTCCACGCGATTGTTTTCAATGCTAATCTGAGTATGAGATGCAGAGATTGAAATGCCAAAGGCAAATTTTGTGTGTATCAAAGACCTGTTTGTGAATATGATTAGTTACTTTAATCCCCTGCAGTGTTTACACTTGATTAGCATTGTTTTTAGGCGTGCAAAACTTCCTTTTTAACTGCAGTAAAGCCTATTTCTTTACACATGTGTAAATATTTGAATAAAGAGAACATGTATATTCTTGAAATTATTCCCTGTGCATAACCTCTTATTCCCATAAAAATAAACAGAAGATTTCCTTGAATTCTTCAAAGTCGTCAATTAGTGCACGTCCACCGACACAAACACTTGCAGATAGTATAACAGTCAGGATTTCGATAGAATGATCATATTGACATTATTGTTGGTCCCTCTAAACAACTCAATATCATGAGTATGGTAATGCAGTCTGGGAATGGCTGCATACAAGGTGACTCAGAAAGATATACAAGCATTCAGCCGCCACACTAATTATATCTGGTTCCATAATAGTTACCTCTTATGAGAAATCATATTTTTTTTATTTTCTTTTTTTGGGGGGGTACCACTTAGACGTTTTGCCACATGTGTGTGGGTATTATGTATTTGTAAAAATTATCCAACAGGTATGGAGCTAAAGGCGTATTAGAGCAATCATTATCTCACTTTGCACAGTTCTGTTTTTCTGTACCACTGCCAAGACCAAGTATTTATTGTATAAACGTCAGATGAAGGTTTTGTCTCCAAATCAAGAGAAATTGTTGACAAATGTTCAGCATATTCAAAAAAATTCGGCAAGTTTGAATTTCAAAACTAACTATAAAAGCACAACTCTGCAAATTTCATCGTCATATCTTATCCGAAAGGTCACATTAAAACATTGAATTTAATTTGGACATGACACAACAGCAGACTGCCGGTATTTAAAGCTTAATATACTGCTAAGAATTAAAAAAAAATCCAACAAAAAGGGGAGTGCGATCTGTGACCGCTCGGTTTGTTTACATCGCGATATCGCACATCCGCCATATTGTATTTTACATTTTTCATCGACCCAAAAATTTTTGAAGACCCGCTTTGTCAATAAAATCATCGAATTCTGATACAAATTGATGCTTAAATTATTTATAACACTCTTATAAATCAACATTATTTGTTTACAAGCATGATTCAATCTAGATCGTGCGTAAAACGACGCACAAGTTGACGAAGTCTGGTCTCCACAGTGCCGATTTATCAGTTTAAGCAAGTCTATGCAATTACACGCGTTACACTTCACACGAAAATTTCTGGCTAAAGTAAGAAAAGATTTCTCTGAAAAGTCACCACAACATTGTATAATGTATACTTGATAAAACTTACCAATCTCAGACCAAACTGTCCATGGGATTTCGGAAGTGTGATCCGTGTGCACGCTCTAAGCAGTGTCGCCGGCGACACGAAAAAATGGCGGAAATCACTGCTCGCTTTTGGCAGGCTGAGCCAGTTACAAAAATTAACGGCGTATTTTTGCGGTGCCTGTTACAAACTCATTTTTTTTGCACATTCTTCTGCTTCAAATACGTTTTTTAACCATACAAAAATTTATTATGTACTGTTTTTCTATCATTTTGGTATTTTATTTCAAAGTTTTCAATCTAATTTATTGTAATCTTCTGGGGGTACGCGTAAGTTTTTTTATACGAAAATAAAGCTTAGAATCTGTTCTTTCTATTTATGGCAGTTTTAAATTTAATCACCATACGGAAAATGACGCTGACCGAAACAAAGGAAGGGTCAAAGTTGGCCATTGCCCACACACGCGATAAAGGTGTGAAAGCACTGAAAATGTCACTTTTTCACATCCCGCTCAATAAATAACATGCATATCATATTTTTGTGACAACGGTGGCATTGCTGTACAAAAGCATAATACTAAATGGAACATTGGAGAGATCAAACATACCCCTGAGGAGGGGTTATTAATAATCACCCGGTCAGGGTATAAACTAGGTTTTGTTCCAACATGTGGTTGACGGACCTGTTGTAAATGCCCTAGCCTTGTTCATTTTGATGCAACATCGCGAATCATATGTTCTCATGCCTCTTTCATCAGAATGCACTTCAAGGACTGGAAGACCCAGCTGTTCAATGTCAGCACCCGTAGAAGTGTAGAAACAATGACAGAAGACAAAAATCCTCATGGCATCAGGTTGCTCTTGTCAAAACACAGCAAAAAGTTTTTTAAACACTGTTACATAGCACAGCAACACATAGAAAGCCTTTGCCGCACCAGTCGTTCACCACTGCTGCGGATAGACTTAGATGAATGATATTATGGAATAGGCTGGGAGGCGGACCCCCTAAGTCCTTGTATTGGAGGTGGGAACCAAACATTTTCAGCCACAAATATTGCCTCATGAAATCATAGCAATGGACACCAAACGATATATCTGCAAAGCATCAGCTTTCTTTATTTTCCAAAAAAAGGAGATCTCCAAGTTGGATAGCAATAATAACGACTGCCTCACCTAATAATTCTTAACAGCATACCAAAACACACGCATATGGAAATTAAATTCATGTTTTGTTGGCAATGTTTTCTAGTGGATGCAGCTGTGATCCCCAAGATTTAAAAGCACATCTTACCAATACAACAGTATTTACGTAATCTAAGCCTAATGTACCCTACAAGACGGCAATATACATATATATATATATATATATATATATATATATATATATATATACATATATACATGTATATATATACATATATATATATATATATATACATATATATATATATATATATATATATATATATATATATATATATATATATATATATATATATATACATATACATATATATAAGTGTATCAATTCCAAGCTCAACACAGCAAAGGTACAGAAAATCAATGTGATTGGTGCAATGTATAATGTTTAATAGCATCGTTTATGTCATTTCCATCAAGCAAAAGACAGCACATCTCTTCTTGCATTACAAATGGGTATGTCAGGTAGCATTCACTGCGATAACGTTGTGCAATGGGGACAAAGTATGTGAAGACATTTCCTCTGTATGAGAACGTGGCTTTCCTATCCTGTGCTCAATCGGATAAGAAAATCCAAACATGATACTGGTCATGTCAGAAAATATCTATCTGTCTGTTAGAATGTTTCTCCTTGTACAAGCGATCCTGAAAATGAGCTATACGACCAATTCAGGACATAATATCGGCTCAATATGACCGAGACCTGGTCGCCTGCCTTTAGCTGTATATAGGCACTCGACACAGCTGCGGAATGTCTGGCGCCATTGCAGACATCAATAACTTTGACCCCGTTGTGGGCTAAGTAGCCATGAACACCTTCCATCCGACCAACAGCGCTACATAATGACACCGAAAAGAAGTAGATGCCAGGTACTGTACACGTGAATACAGAGGAACCAGCTTTAAATCCACCGCCAATATTTGTTATCACCGTGTTGAAAGGCACTACTGTGTCTTGATTATATGGGCCCCGCTCACTGCCGACATAACTTGCAGTAAAGGCGACGAAGTTCGACTGGATCAGTGATTGGGCGCCATTGCTGTTTGAAGAACCTGAAAATAGGTATTTGTGCATGAGTACATGAGAACAAATAAAGCAAGCATCATATCCGGTAATCCTTTGGCGACCTTCAGTATGAACCGCAATTAGTTCATCTTGCTTAACAAGGTATCATAGGAGAGTGCACACCTGGAGGGAACTTTGGGAATGATACATTTTTTTAAAATCTGCAGAGATTGTAGTTTCAAGCTCTTTCTATCCAAATTAAATATCAAGAAACATGTAAATTTGTCTGATTTGCCCAATCTAGATTGATGTGAAGAATATCAGTGCCATATGTCCAATCATTATTATATATTTAACCCTATTTGGGAGATTTTGATTTTCCGTACATTTGAAAACTTGGAAACTACGCACTCAGAACGAGTGGATTTCCAATGTTTTGAAAGAAATCTAAAAAAATCTCAAAGGAAAAACGTTTAGCTATCTATTTTAAAATAAAAATGCCACAGAGCAAACTAATATTGAAATTAAATTTTAGAAAAATGAGTACTGGTGATATAGTCTATGTCGATTGCTACAGCAATAATGAGATGCTCAAAATCACAATATAGAATCAAACGTGTATACAATAAAAGGCGCATTTACATTAATGTAACATTGAACACCAAATCACAATGCCAAGTTATTTGTGTCGGACACATGGGCCCCCTATCGCCAAATAGTCTGGTAACTCTCTAGTGCTAGAGTTACGAAAACCACAAAAATGTTCACTTCTGGAAACAAAAGACAATAAGTTTGCACATATAAATGTGTCACAGCTTACATCCTAAATTAAGATGTCTTTTCACCCAAGAAGTGATAAGTGACTGATAAATGATAAATTTATAGAGATCAATGTTAGAAACAGGTTTATAGACAATGCCAGCATGCACCTCCAATACAAGAGGCTACTGCACAAATTAGCATCAGGGGGCGCATGTGAGCTATTTCAAGCGTGTGTTTTTTGTGTTTTTGTTTTTTGTTCAATTTTTACTCACACTAAAGTAAATATATTTTACCACATTAAACATGGTAATTTTGCTAAAATCACGTTTAGCGCCACCCAGTCACAACATTAAAACTTATACGCACGTTCTCCACAAATGTTTTTCGGAGAAAAAATTTACATGTAAGAAAATACTGAAACTCGCAATGAATTCACCTTTTTCCATTTGAATGTTACTGTCCTTGAATAATTGATGCATAATTTTGTTACTACACAGTTTTATCCTAAACTGTGTTAATGGCGCCATAAAATTGTTTCATTTCTCCAGTTTTAGACATTGAAGTGTAGCCAGGACAACAGGGTCCATACAGTAATACGTGGACGTATTTGAATCGATTCTTTGGTTTTCTAAAATGATTAGAAATCTGTCACACTTTGATTAAACCTAAGTACCATCCATACGTTGAATGGTATACATTTTATTGTTTTGTCGCAGTCATTGTCAGAGGCAATGATATCATTTAAAACCAAAATCGGTCATTCTTTCTTTTTTATCATTGCATGAGTTTTGTATTTTCTAAGTCACTTTTTCATGTAAAATGATGAGGTATTGGTAGATTAGATCTGTGGTTGTTGGGTCATTGTTGACAAATAAAAATTGTCAACGTAATTATTTATAAAAGGTATAAAAGATAAAACCACAAATAATTTTTTTTTTGCGCGCAGGAAGTCTTCTTTTCCTTAAACTCGGGAAATATAACTATATTGCCAGTCATTTCGTATTAACTAAATGTCGCAAAAGTAACTGATACAAGCAAATAGTGTTCCCCTAGAAGAAATGAATATATCCACAGCAGCTCTGGTAACTACAACACCTCAACAACGAGGTCCGCGTATACACAGACCATGTCAGCACACATTGCCCTGACGTCCACACATGGGCAAACCCCTGTCGACATACTTTGGCGTCGGTGTTCGCACACACGTGGACTCACGCCGTGGTTGCAAATATATTATAATCAATAAAAAGGCGAAAGGTTATTACTGCCAGGAATATCAAAGCCTTTCTTCATAAGATGTTTAGAACTTGAAACATACCATTTGTAAAGGATTTGAATTGGGGAAAATATTTATATTGCTGACGAAAATAATGACTCTTTAGTAAAATGATTTTTTTCTATGGTTTGTAATTAAAAGTTTACCACAAACATAATTAAAGTTGGAATGATAATTTTTCTTGCATGCAGCATCTGCCAAATAAAGTAAAAATTCTGAAAAATCGGCAAGAATCTTATGTTTACAATTGCACAAAATTTACCAAAAGTCAGCAGACACTGGCCACATATGCTTTGTATGCTATACAAACAAAATGCATTGTGACGCGGGTTATGAGACTTAAGTTGTCATTTGTGTTGTGCACGGATGGCAACAATACAGCGGGCGAAATTTTGTACTAGAGTGACCTATACATTCTCTCTAGATTCAATCAGGCGACACATAAAAGTTCTTATGCATGCTGGTCTTGCTCTGGTACTTATCTTGTCTTATTATTTTGTGATGTCCATTATGATTTTCTGTGATGCATGTATGATTTACAGTGATGTTCATGTGGGTTACTGTGATATATTATTATTTCAACGAACAGTTTACCATGATTTACTGTGATGTTTATATGATTTACTGTAATGTTCATATGATCGACCTGCTTTTATCTGGTAAAGTGTTCATAAACAGTACTTTCAGTGATGACAGCATATCAACAGTAGAACAGATGAAAGAATTGAGATATGCAATCGACGGTACTTGTGTCATCTTAGGCTTCTCCACAGATGAACTCAAATGCATGTACGATTATATATCGACGTCCTCATTCAAACCACCTTTGTACATAATATCAGCCTTCAACTTGTATTTATTTTATATATTTTTTATACCCTACGGCACCAACATGTAATTGTGTAGGAAAATAAAATGATATATATATATATATATATATATATATATATATATATATATATATATATATATATATATATATATATATATATATATATATATACATACATATGATTTACTTTGGTGTTTAAATTACTTTTTCAATGTATTTTATTTTTTAAGGCATGAACATATCAAATCAAATCAAATCAAATCAAAATGAAATGCTCCTTGACAATAACTCAACCCGCACAAGAAAAGCAATTGACATGGGGCGTCCAATCACATCTGATGTTTGCTAAGGTGTGCATGGCTGTAAGCCTTAGGAATAGTTGATCCACCCATATGAACAGAAGGATGATTTGGCTTTAGCAATTTGGCCGAAAATACAACTGATAAAGATTAGATATACACATCTTTAAATGTGATACGCCATATTATCCAACAGTTGTTGATATAACAGAAAATATTATTTAATGGCGTGATGTTTCTACTGGATTTTGAACAGATAGAACTTCAAGTGTCATCTGTCAAACGTTTTGCATCACAAATGAAGTTATCCACAAGATTATTTCCGTAGGCTGAAAATGAAAGTGATCTAAGGAGACCCAATATTCATCCCTGTGGTATGCCAGCTTCGATTGGCACCCCCACCCCCCTTCCACGTTTGGACATGAATTACTACGCCTTGAAAATGGACAAGTAGTAGATAGCTTTCAATCCATGTTATGGGAGAGTCTGAGATGTCCAATTGGCGAATCTTAAAAAACGTTCAGGCTGCCAAACCTTACTTGACGACTTAGATACATCTGAAAGGATGACTGTATTTGGTATGCAATGTTCAGCACCACTAAACAAATTAAAAACGATACACACAGGCGAGATCTAATTTATGGTAGTCATCAGCCTTGAAACCAGAGCTTTTGGAATTAAAATGACTATTCCGTACCAGGTATTCACAAATAGCATTACGAAGGAGAGTGATAGGCTGGTATTTACTTTTCATCAGTATGCTTGACGCTTTAAACGCTACTGGTTTCCAGATATATTCAGTATTATTGTGAGGTAAAAGGTTTCATATGCTTCCGAATCCAGACGTTGAGGTTACCCTGGGAAAAGACATAATTCTTATAACACGTTGATATCATGCAGACCTGCCTGTGTTCCAGGTGTATACTAGGGAAGGGGTGCTGCGTCCATATAAGAAACAGTTTTGCATTGACTGGATAACTATGTATTAAATATTTTTTTCATCTTTATGTAAATCAGGGTGCTATCTTATTATAATTGATAATAGGTGGAATGTTTTTGTCCACTTCCCATTTTAGAGTAGACTAAGATTAGCTCCACCATTGCTTGAGGTCAATATCCTTTTTATTGATCCTTCTACAGTATTTTAAATATATAAGCAAACATGATGTCTAATTCAGCAACAACTATCTTGCAGGTCATTTTATAAAACTGGTAGAATGAGTTAATCTTTCCATCAACACCATAGGTGTATGAATGGGAATTTTTTCAATATGCTCTTAAAGCTTTCGCATGCTCAATTCCCACGACGAATGTACTTTGTTGTTTTGAATTATGCAGTGTTTTACCCTCAACTGCATTATAACTTCCCTGAAGGTGATGAATTCAAAAACCGTGTTTTAGAAAAGATTGGACCAGCTTGATACCACGTCAACAGAATTAAATACGTCATGACCAGCGTCCCCTGGACTCAAGAAAACGGCAGTATTGAGCTCAGGAAAATCATCTTTGCTAAGACCCATACTAGCATTTTAAAAGCTGTGCCCTTGTACTAGAAGAGAGATAGAGCAAAAAGACTACACAATATTCTGAACTTGAAATAGGAGTGGCACCATCTAGGACGACTCCAAGTGAAGTGATTACCAAGTTCAATAGACCATTGCAGTATTTGTCAGTTCCGGTGGTTTTGGACGACAGGGGGACCCAGATTGATCTCGGACTGAGGAGAGTTCCAATCCTTGCGCCTGTCTTTGAAAGGTAAGGATGTAAGGGCTGCTAACAACAGCAGCAGTGACGGAAAAAGATAAACAATCAAGAAAGCCATTGCAGGCTTCTGCAGGCTGCAAAGGAAGGTTGTTAATAATTTCCAGTTAACACCTGCCATGCTGAGTGGGTATTCCTTTTCAAAGATATTTGTTGTTGTGACCTTCAAGAGCAGAAAGTCTCAGACACAGGTGTGATGAGTATACACCAGTTACAACCCCGTTGCATCTGCCTGCAAAATCAAGGGTGGTGGTGGTGTTGGTAGTGGAAATTATCAAAACAAAAAGCAGCTGATCATGGTAGTTTTGTGCAAGACATATTGCAGGCAGAATGATTATATGAATATTTTCAGACTGGGCATGGATTTTAATTTCTCGAAGTTTACTGGTACATTTTGCTTAGTTGACCTCCGGGCAACATACAAAAAAATAACACGAAAGGCAATAAAATCAAACAAAAATAAAGAAACAAATTACAAAGTACGAACCTGTTTCAAAATAGATTGCATTTGATCATACATTATAGCGGGATATGTATGTTTTCTGAAATGTTCGGGGCAAACACAAGTGTCAGGTTAGTGTTACACAAATGGATGACTGGTTTCCTTTGTAAAAATGAAAAGGTAAATACATAGATAAAACCAGGGACAAGAATATGGTATTTTATATTCATTATATTCCCTGCCGAACCACCAAGCGGACTCCTTTCATAGGCTACCAGCTCTTTGCAGTCTTGAATAGACACACGGGCAACAGTACTTTGTATCATGATTACATAAAGGACCATTTCTTGCTCGTGTTGACATCTATCGCTTTCATAGTCCAAATGATTGTCATTGGCCCATGAAATAAATCTGTAACAAGTTCTCTGCTCAGGAAATGAAAAATACGATAAATTTTATGTCGACCTGTATGGGATTCGAACCCACTACCTTCGGCACACTCGCCTAGCCAAATGTAAAGTCGAACACACTGACCTCTAGGCCATCGGGGCAACCCAAAAAGGTTGACCAAGGACCAACGGTGATGTTATAGCAGGTGTGTATTGTACATTGAAAGGCAGTTTACCTGTATGGACCGTGTGGTGGTGAAAATTCTTGTCAGACCTATCATATGTGAGGCTATTGAAGGACATACCTAGGAACGAATTACAAAATTTTCATGTTGTTTTTGAACAGAGAGAACAAATACATAAGATTTCCTCACCTTTGTTTGTTAATGGACCAGAACTGGTTCCATCCACAGATACCAGGAAGAGAATCCATATCCCGTACACAGCAGGCCAGATGAACATGTTGTTTTGACCTGTGAATTAAAACACCATAACCCCATCTTCACACTTCAAAAAAGCAGAAAGAGCACTATCTGATTGAAGATATGTTAACAGATTTTTTGCAGGATGGGATCTGATGCTTTGTTGTACCAGCGTGCCTGAATACATCTATACCTACCTACTGTAAAGCTGTTCAGTGCCCTTTCCACCCCATAAATAAATACTCCTAATGATAAGCATCTTTGTTTCTCACATTTCCGGAAACCATGTTACATTTTTTGTAATCCTTTAAGGACCATATTTGTCATGATATACCCACTAGGTCAAAGGTAACTCAGGTCATGACAAAAATCATACGGTGAAAAGATGGGAAAAACTTTGCATTCGAAGCTATGGTTATTTTTTTTCTCCAATCTCTTCAAACTAGGGTCCTGTACATGACCTCATCAAATATGAGCTTGTTACCAGTGCTTATAAAATATGTTTGTGTCGATGGTTTATCTATCAGTCCTTTACACAAGTGTCTTTTCAAAAAGTATTTCATAGAATCCTTTAGTTTATGCATAAATATACACCCGTCGGGCTTCTACTAGGCTTGCAAAAATGATATAGCTGCGACACGTTTTCTTGTTTGTATGATATTTTAAGCTACAACAAAGTCCATTTTCATCTTTTGTGGAGGTACACAGCGAATTATTTCGATACTGCTTACATCATCCCATTGAGTTATGCAGTTAACATTATGGCCACGAAGTGGTGCTGCATTTTTTTTTTCCATAATTTTATGAAATCTTAGATTCATTTTTGAATTCTTCTCCAGACCCTTTGAGCAGCGACGAAGCATTTCATGCAACTGATTTTGACAAAATGTTGTTCAGGGTAATGGACAGAGGGACGGATAAACAATGCCCAAAAACAGATTTTGCAAGCTATGCTGACTGAGAAGTCAGCAGAGCTAAAAACATCTTGGGTATTCTCACAGGGACGTAATTTTTTGCGGAAGGTGGTCAGATTCACAAACGGAAGAAACAGGGATGGCTCAGAAAGAGAGTCAAGTGAAAAAAACAATATGTACTGTTCTTGAACTTTGCAAGGAAATTGAAGCATTTTTTTTTTGTGTAATGATGTCAACAGAGAGACATGAGCATAATGAAAGAAGAAAAATTTAATTCCAAGAAAAACCAAAAAATAAAAAGAATGGAGACATATATGTGAATCGGTCAAAAGCTTGCGCTCTAAGTTAATAGCTGTGACAATTTTCACTTCAGTAAGATAAGCCCATTTAGTGAAAAATGCGATGAATTTATGTCGACCTGTATGGGATTCGAACCCACAACCTTCGGCACACTCGCCTAGCCAAATGTAAAGTCGAACACGCTGACCTCTAGGCCATCGGAGCAACCCCAAAAAGGTTGACCGAGGACCCAGGGTGATGTTATAGCAGGTGTGGCTTGTACATTGACACGGTAGGGCACTTCCACAGACAGTTTAGGAAAAAAAAAACTGCAGATCCTCAACAACAGTTGACAATATCATATTTACAGGCTTGTATAAGAAAATCTGAAACCAACAATATGTCTGACACATGTGTACTTCGGCAAGAACTGCAACTGTTAATATTTATCAGAAATCCAACCTGTCCATTTTGGTAGCTGACACCAACAGGCCACTCCCTACTTTTTTTGGGGGGGGGGGTTAATCAGTATCCAAAGCCCTCCCCCATATGATCCTTTGCCACAAGGGTACATCGTTGTCTTACTTTGGACACGATTTGTGCAACATGTAAAAGCAACTGCAGTTTTAATTTCAACAAAACCGTGCAGAAAAGGCTACCTATGAATTTCATGACTTTTTTTAAATCCAGCTATAGCAAAAGGGCAGCAGGATCACAAGAGAAAACACGATATTGTCAAGGGCACAAAAAAAAACCAAATGCTTGGGCCTCTTACAATGCACTAAAATTAACTGATGCTACAATTCAATTGCACTATATTCATGATATCAGATCTGCAAATGTAGATGCCAAAGGCAATTTTCTTGGAGTCAAGAGCACCTTCAGGCACAGCGAAAGCGAATTCACAGAGTTCGCAATTTATGAGCACCCTCCCAAACCAATCGCAGGTCAAAAGCCTGAGCTGTATATGTGGAGCAGAAGACTATATTTTGTGCTATTGTTGCTTTCAGTTACCAGAGGTTACTGTAGGTATTAGCTACGGAAATGCTTTACTTACCGTGCAAGGGGATCGCCAATAAACACTACCTTCAGTCAGATTCACTGGTTGAGCTCAAAATGCTGTGACAGTAGCATCAGGTGATGCTGTTTAAGTACAGTCAATCCTCAGCTGAACACACTCTATTGTTGGTTTATATGCCCAAATCAAATAAAGCATCACCTGATGCTCACCAAAGCAGGCTGGTCCTTCTACTGAACACATTCGACCCATTGTTGGTTCATCTGCCTAACCAGGGAAACAACAACTGATGCTGACCAAGCACAGGTCGGCTCTTCAGCTGAACACACTATAGTTGGCGCTGGTCCATCTATCCCACTTGGGCACAGTTCACACACAGATGAACACGTTGGTCTCTGGCATCTTATTGGATACGAAAATGTAGCTTACCCTGGCTCATTACAACAGGTGAAAATTGAAACATTCACGCAAACTGCATTCATAGGTCGGAGACAGCAGTTTCATTTTGCACAGAAAAGGCATCAACTGGTATATGCAAGAGTAGATCCTCCATGTTATACAAGAACCGGTGCGTGTGAATAGGTGACATTTTATGTTAGCCAATTGTGTTTATGAAATACTTGCTAGGATGGAATTTGCAATGGCATAGTGATAAGTGGTGTAATTGTTCGATTATCCTTCTATACATCAGTTGTAGTTTGCTTACGTAGTTGTTCAACTTTTCCATATTAACTCTTTGTGCCATTAAAAAACAGTTACAGTACACATAAGTAAGTGGCGTTACGCTATTCAGTAGTGTTACTACCGTGTCAGTGGTGTTCCATCTTGCCTTGTATTTTTTGTGAGATCATGTAACACTAGGTTTTGAGTCAGTGAACAGGAGTACATATGTGATGTAGTTAACTATGGAATTTACACACAAAATATCACAAGTGCTAATCAGTGAAAGCGATATAGTGATCTTATTTCTCCTAAACAAACGCAAGAAGGTCTGATATATTATTGATGATTAATATAAGAAAACATGGCTTTATTTCAATACCTTACACTTCTTGAATGGTCACGCAAATTATGACACCTCAGACCAGAGTGGCTACCAAAAGATTTAATACTGTATTGAAACAGTAAACTATACGCATTTTTTCAAGAATGACCCTCTCCTTCCTTGAAGCTCATAGAATGTAACCAGTCAGTGCTAGATAGAGTGACGGGACCCCAGAAAATGTGGGGGAAGGGGGTAGATTTTTGTTCTCGAGATCTAATGGGTATGGGTATAGAAAGACGTGTGTGCATCATCCAGATTCTATCAAAGAATAAATAAGCACCAGGAAAGGTGAAGATAACATCATGAGATCAAGCTCAAAGTCCAAAGAGAGGCTGAGAAAAGATGTAAGAAACAAATGTTAGTCAAATTTTTGGGTGGTGGTGGTGGTGGAGGGAGGGAGAGGGGGTCAAGAAAATCATCGCTTGTAATCAGCTTGGCAGTCTGCTACACTAACACTTACGGTAACAAAAGGGCCATAAAATACGAATTTACTTAAACTGGATCTAATTGAACATCGACCTTGTTCCTCAAAGTTTGAAACTTGTAAGGAAAATAAGATATAAAATGAAATGTAAGGGCAGCAGAAAATAGAGTAGAGGTCGGTGATGATAAACAAGTAATTTTTCATTGGGCCTTAAATCTGTTAGAGATCTGGTTAATATACACATTAAAGAACACAGGGGAGACAAAGCTACTTTTTCAGACCATGTACCATACAGAAGCACACTCAGATTTTCTGTTATTCCATTGAGGCCACATCTTCTACTTACAGTTCCAAAAAGCTAACAAACGTACAAAATAACTAGGAACTTTACATTCCATCAAAATTTGAAACAATTCAACGTGTCTCATCCTACCATATGCTTTGGCAGTGTGCAAGAAACATACGACTATTTCTAAATGTGTATAAGAATGTAAAAATTGTTTGAGTATGAAAATACACATATGCATAGCATGATGTCTGTTGAATCCAAACTGATTACACGCAGTCTTAAGTAACTCCGCACTTCTACTCAATATTATCTTCTTCAAAACTATGGAAAATATTGTAGCCAAGGCTATAGGACAGTGGTTGTTTAGCGTAGATGGGCTCAAGATGAACAGACTAAGGGTTTAAAATTAATATCACAGAAGATCTTTATGTCAATCAGTTTCAATAAAAAAAGTCAGATTCATCACATCAAACGAATATACTTTGCATGCATTGTAGCAAACTTCATGGGAATTTTGTGGACCCAAGATGAACAGACACATTAAAAAATCTTAACACGGGAAGTTCTGTTCATTCTTTTGTTAAAAGTTATTAACTACTCTGCAGCATTAACTAAGATAACCAGGTCCTATTAGATAGGACCTGGTTATCTTAAGTACATAGTCATCGAATACAATACATGTGAAGAAAGCTGGAGCTTTCTCCGGAAGGCCTTGACAGCTGTTGTGATACCAGAGGTCACAATCTTGACATTGCATCCATTCATCCCCAGTGTCATCTTGGGAAAAGAGGATATCACATGTAGCACAGAGAGATTCAGCTTCATAACTATCCCTTTTCTTGAGTGTTAGCTTAGGTACCTTGTTTAGCATGCTTTCCCCTATTCTTTTTAGGCCTACGTCTTTTAGAACCTGTGGGGTTTTTGTTTGTTTGTTTGTTTTTTCTTAGCTTCAGCTCGGGTACTAAGGTTACTGTCACTGGTAAGCTCACACGGTGGATTTGTAGACTTGTTTCTAGTCGTTGATGCCTTGGTACCAACTAGTAATGGGTTCAATTTAAGGAAGTTGTTTATAGTGGTACCCACACTACCAGAACTGGCAACTGTTGAAGGATTAAGGATTAACACTGGAAGTGCTGGCAACAACTGGATCAGGTGCAACAGGCTGCAATATCCTTGCAGTAGCAGCAGGCCCGGGGTGGCTTGTTCCTCAGAATTAGGAACAGAAGCTGCTGATTACTTTTTAGCAGACATACTATTAGGTTCAGCTCAGCTGGTTGTCTCAGCTAGGACAAATGCACTTTCTGGTATGCCATTCCGATTCACTGGCCATATACCAGTGCACTAGAATGCATTGACAGCATGCAACAAAGTGGATGATGACAAGTAGCTTTCATTGAAAAGTTTTGGAAAATCACTCCTAGTGACTGATTGTCCAGGATTTTCCCTTGTAAACTTTCTGACCGGTTCCTTGTTCTCCAGCTTCAGTGATTTAAAGTAAACACGGTCCAGGGGTTGGGTCCAATGCGTTGTGTGGGATGGAAGGGACAGTAAGTGAACGTGGTTCTGTTTCGCAGTTTGCAGTGCTACTATGGACTTTGTGTGCCCGTCTACAAGTTTGAGATTTCCTTCTCTTGTCTGTGAGCAATAAGGTGCAGGATCCATTCTATAAACTTTTCAATATGGATGTACCTACTGTCTGTGCAGGAGGTTACTGTTTCTGGTGGTAATCCATCTGTCATGTCTTCAGAGATGCACTTGCCGTTAGCAATTGTTATTTGGTAAGCGTTCTTTCCACCTCTGCGACCAATTACAAACTTGGTTGGGGCCACCAAGCTTAGGCAAGTCTCATCCATATTGTACACCCGGGATCCCTTTATAATCCCATAAGTCTCCATCATGTGCGTCAGAATGTCAAAAATGCGTTGACCTGAAACAGAGAAGTAGAACAATTTGTTTAATTGCATGGTTTAATATCAAAGGCCTATATGATATGTTTTGTTGAATAAAGTAATAAGTTCTGTAAAACAATTTTACATCCATCACAAATTCAAGTGCTTAGTTGCAATTTTGGCCACTGAAGACTGCAGGCGTGCATTTTTTAATTAGGATAATATATTGAAGTTAGTGATATGGATATTCGAGATAGTTTCAAACTTTTTTTTAAAGATCTGAAACTATCAAAACATTATTGTATAATAGTGCCTTATGCCTTTAATATTTAAATGTGAGGCCTATCTATCCATCTATCTATCTATCTATCTATCTATCTATCTATCTATCTATCTATCTATCTATATATATATATGTGTGTGTGTGTGTGTGTGTGTGTATGCCTCCTCTAGCCTACTTTGTAGATATCATGATGCTTATTGTATAGACTACATGATGTAAAGCTTTGTAAGGCCTACCCATGGTTTATTCATGTACATGGCCCGGGCTATTGATAATGTTTCCATTTTTTTAAAGACAATTCTGGGTGTCATCTCAAAAACCCTTCTAACCAATATACAATAATGGCTAGCTGACTTCTCTTCAGTCCAGGGATGCTTTATGGAATTAGTTTCTGCATATTCGTATGCTACCTCCATGACATCAGTCCGGGTGAGCCAAAACCCTGTCACTAATGAGTATCAGATATTCCGCTAGGTCCTGTTCCCATCTATCGTTAAATATTCTTTGCGTTTTTCTTCCCAAACAAATTGATTCTGGCTTCTGAACTAAGCCTTTCATGTGTCGAGCAGAATACTGATCGGTAACCCATACTGCCGAACTGCTGTTGCGACTTTCACCTGGTTCTCTCGCATCACACACATGGCTTCCAGAAGACCTACTCTGGACCATCTACTGCCTTCAACTTGTTTGTTTGTACAAGGACGGTATCCTGGTGACAGTACCTGCATGAAATTTACACTATTGTAAGCATTAGGCAACAACAGCCATAGGAAAGGTCGTGTATTATGCAGGACCCAAGATGAACAAATCATTCCTTGTTATTTAATGGCTGACATTTTATTCGAAAGTCAAAGATGTGCCTTTGAGATGGTAATGACGAGTATTTCCTATGTTTAGTTTACAAAAATTTGCAAAACATTAAAACAGAAGTCATATTTTTCGTGGGGCGTGGCTATCGCACCTGTGCATGCAGTAATAGGTGTGAAAGTGTGTCCCCCACTGCCTGGACCCTTGAGATGCGTTTTACGTTTTCATTAATAAAAGCTATTTCAATCACAATGCATGACCTATCACATGCTCAGATCGACCAATGAGATTGTTTTGATGCCCGCCAATTTGGCCCGTTTAAATGCGATACTCCATTCATGAGCGACGACCGAAGATCAAAGTCAAATTCAACGTTTAAATTCTAAAGGTAAGTGATCAATCTTCTTTAATTAATTAACGTTCTTCCGATGCTTCAGGAAATTATCTTTAATTTGAACTTTATTTCATGAAAATCGATTGCCAATCACGCAGATATGAGCCTGTCAATTTTTTTTTTTTTGGTTTGACCAGAAGAGTTTCTGACGACTGGCAAATGGACGCCATTTTCTCACATATGCCTGGTATTTTGTCACGCCGGTTTTGCCAATTTAATCCATCAGCAGGATAGCCATATAATAATAATAATACATTCAAAATCTGTCCATCATAAACTGTAATATGCACTTTGATTTACTAAAAACGATAAAAAAATTGTCCGAGTTATGCTTTCTGAAAAATATGTAAAAGAGGCCGTCCTTGTCGATCTTGCCGCTTGCTTCACGGGATAGATCAGCACATGAAATGTATCCTGAATCACATAATTCATACGATATAAAGATATTTAACATATCATAATTTTTTCTCACGAGTAATATGAACATTTTGACGTTTATTTGAAACAAATTCACCATACGAAAGTGAGGTAATAGTCTTCAAAACAACTATTTTGATAGCGCGAGATGCAAGTGTAGGGCCTGCAGGGAAAGGGTCATGGTTGACGCTTGAAAAAAGTTCGCATACTTACAGTAATTTAGTGGGGGTTTTTTGGAGGTGGGGGTGTTATCTAGCAGACAAGATTATTATCCACAGCATTGGAAACAGAGCTTGCTTTTGCACTGACCTCATCCAAATTTTATATGTATATTGGATTAACTTATTTCAAATATGACAGATTGGTCAAGTCAATTGGAAATTTTTGATTTGTCAAAAAAGGGCCACAATAAAAAAAGAATGTCTGGGGACTTCATGTGCCCATAAGAAATGGATAGGCAGGAAGAATTCTTTATTTATTTATTTATTTATTTATTTATTTATTTATTTATTTATTTTGCTGCATGCTGCAGCATGTATAAGCACCACAAATCAGTGTTACTAATATTAAAAATACATCTTGAAGCATTCTTAACCAAATCCTGACAGAATCAGACCCTACTACCAGTGTCTGTATTGAAAATCAGACCGGATAATAATCATGATTATTGTACAAGTAGTATGTTGCATAACTGCCAGGGAGGTTCATGGGATTTTTTTTTTCGTAGTTATTATTTGGCTTAAGGAAGTCATGGAAATTCTGTAATGTATTATGACATGTTATTTTAATAGCACAGGAGCACACTTGAGCAGTCCACAATTAAAGAGTAATGAGTATTTTAATACAAAACATATTATTTGAACTAAGAATTTATTATTTTTTATTTATTTTTGTTTTGCAGCATGGCAGCTGATGGGTATTTGCTGAACGGCTAGAGCAACATCGGGCACAGACATTCACCAATGGTGATGCATGTGAACTTCTTGAAATAATCAAGAAAAACAAGATGCCATGGCGAGAAGTGAAGAACCAACTCTCAAGTGTCTTAAAGGAGGATAATATTTCAGAGAAGCAGCTTCAATCATCCTTTGACAAGCAACTTTGAAAAAAGCAACAGACGTCTTGTTCAGAAACAGGCAACGTGATAATGAAGCCAGTCTAAAAGAATTTTTAAGTAGACCGTTTAAACTCCCTGGCGAATCCCAGAAAAGGAAGAAAGAACAGAAGGAAAGTCCTGATGTACTGCCCATAAAGGAGGCTAAATTCTTCACATTTGAAGATGGGGCAATAGATGAAACAATATCAAAACTGTAACAGAAAGTTGTGCTGCTCAGAAGAAAACTGACTAGTGCAGAGGATATGGTAGAAAACCCTTCACAGCAAAACAAAAAAGTAAAGGAAGAAAACCGAATCCTTAAAAGAAAGGTCTCAGTTTGGAACCCATGTAAAACTGGTCAATCAATAAGGAGAAAAGAGGCATCAGTGAAACTTTGGAAGGAGAGGCATCGTGAAAAATTTTGATAAACTGGAAGAAACGTTAAGTGAAACCAAATCTTCAATCAAGTAACTAAAATGGTCTAAAACCTAAAGCCAGAAACACCACCACCTGTTGCAAGAGTGGATCACACTCCATTGCTAACGAAACTGGTCAAAACAAACAGTGATCTGGCTGAAGAAGTAAAATACATTAAAAACGAGGTAGAGGAGAACAAAGAAAATATTCAGAGCCCAGTAATAAATACAAAGGATGGAATAGCCTATAATCATTGCCTCCGAGAAGCGTGTTACAATCTCCAAAACTTGGGGGTGTCACAGACAAACGTGTCAAAAGCAATTGACACAGTGACTCAATGTCTTACAGATCAAAACTTCACAGGGGACTTGCCAAGTGTGTCGACTCAGCAGCGTCTGGCAAAAGAGATGAAAGTTATCCCCTGTCAACAAGTTAAAGGAGTCCTCAGTACAGCAAGGGACACAACCTCAAATATGACGGGACAACTAAGAAGCTTCGCCACCTTGTTGAAGAAGAAAATGCAACAAAAGACAAGTAATTATTAGTTGGTCTCAAACAGCAGCCTGGAGGTACTGCAAAAGAGTATGCAAACACCATTAAATCATCCATTAGTACAATAGAATCCACAGAAGTACCTGTCATGAAAAGATGCACATTGGAGAATATGAACTTCTTTAAAGACATAAGTAATACTATGGCAGATAGGTGTAACACAAACAGTGCTGTAGACAAGCTCATCAAGGTTGAAAAAGGAGGAAAAGAAAACAGTTTTCATTTTGCCATGTACCCCCTTGACTCAGTGGCAGGGGTGTGCGAAAGGCAGACCAGGCTATATGAACAGCAAAAGAAATGTGACTGAAAGGAAAGAAAGTACAAATCTACCATACACAAGTCGTGGTGAGAGCAACACTCAGGCCCTCATCAGATTAACATTAGTATTTCACAATACACAGTATTAGTGTGCCTAGGAACTGAATATCTATTTGAAGGAAGTCTGTGTTCTGCCAAATAGCAAAGACAGCGAAACATCTGTTGTGTACTATAGGTTTCTAGGAAATAGGTTCCATGTACTTTTCCTCAGTGCAGGACTGCTTTATAAATACCATGAATATCTCAGTAATTTCTTCATGCATGTGTTCCCACCTCATAACAATGTTCACACTGCCATACTGAACTCCCTTCAGCTACCAAAGTTGAAAATAACTTTGCGAGGTCTAGGCATCATGGGAAAAGTTTAACTGGGCCATGGATGCGGCTGGTGGGATCAACATTGACAATTCTTGATATGAATAGTCACTTTAAGGAAGCCATCGACAAGCTGGAGGTGTGGTCAAGGGATGCAACTTGCCTGTTGCAACCAACCCCACCTTGTGCATTTAGTGCTGTTGGCATCCTTTATGATACAGTGCTGTCAGCATTGATGCAATCTACCAATTATGATGATGACACTGTGGTGCTGTTGCAACAAATGTATGCTGAAGCGAAAATCTTATTCGGCCGGCAATTGGAGAGTCCGTTACCAGGTGTAGAGTACTGGGATGTGAGTGAAAAGATACAAAAACAGTCTCTATCATGCACTAGCTCCAATATCAGTGAGGAGAGGAAATTTGCTGGTCGTGACCAAGACTTGTATCGTGCAAAGAATGGCAGTTGTAGCTACATAGAGGGAAAGGTAATGTTTAAAGTCAATAGGACTGGTGAGTGGTTGAGTAGTCAACCGTGTGAACTGAAGGCTGAAAGGTGCTGCCTAGCAAGAAAAGAGGCAGCGCTGATGAACAAAGTAGACAAGGAGCAAAAGCACGATGTTGAAAGAACGATTAAACAAAAGATGGCACAACAGAGAGAGAGAGCATCAGACTGAAAGAAGACAAGCAGCGAGAACAATATGAAAGCTGGTTTCAAGAAATATACAAGCATGGTGGTTTGTGGAGTGTTGAAGGAGAGCTGCACAGTGGCATCACAAGATTATCACAGAAGAAGGTTATATGTTTGCTTAAGGCCCATGTACATGTCAGGACCAAAATCTTTAAGTGCCACACAGACTCTAAGTTTCACTCCCAAGATGCAAGAGTGATGACCTCAGGAAACATGTCCTGCATCTCATGACAGTGGAAATTCCCAATGAAATGCAAGACTTACACCAGCTTATGATGGACACTGGCAGTCTTGTAGGGTACACATTTGTACAAGCATGGGACAGTGAGGGAATATGCCAGTGGTATTATGGCAAAGTTTTGAGTTGCACTATAGATAATCAGGGACACAATGAATTCAAAGTGCAATACAAAGGAGAGGACGAGTTGTGTTATTTAGCTATTGATGAAATTCTTGTTGTCATTATCCGGGGAGATCTTGATCTACAAGTAAATGAGTTTTAAAATATGAAAGATTATCTTCAAGTCATAAACATGTGATGACATTAGCTCCATATAATGACATTTTTATATGGATGAAGTTTTACCAACGTTTTAACAATTTTATTACAATTTGTCAATTTTTACAATTTTACTCCATCTGACAGTAATATATGCAATTTTATGAAAATTTTGCCATACCATGGACAAACACACCTTTTTCATGTACTTCCATTTTACCAGCTGAAAGTCTTTAACCCGCAAATTTTACAAACTTTATATAGCCATTAATAAAATATATATTTGTGTTCTACTTTTAGTGCCATGTTTTGTGATTATATGTTATTTTGCATCAAAGCGCCACATTGTTGTTTGCAAATGATGTGTTATTTATTTCAGGCCGCTAAGGTTTAAATCTGCAGCTTTTAACCACCAAATAAGAATAATTTGCTTAATTTATCAAAATTTTTATTATGACCATTAATTAAATATACTTATACAAAAGAAAATGAATATTAGTCAATAGTATAATGAACACTTCATGTGGAAACAGCAGTGTTAGCCCAACTCTCTGTTATGTGGAGGTGTGAAAAGCCATGTGGCCCCTGCTCACTCAGCTGGAATACACCTGACTGGCTCAGTCCTTGATCACACTTTCTTGTATGTAGAAGTGATGACATTTTGCCCAATATCTGAAATTTTATTTCTTTGATATCTTCAAAAGTTTTCATCATAAAACTTTAATTCCAAAACCATGTTACTACTTAAATGATATCCTATTCATTGACGGGAATTTTATTTTTGTAAGTATAATTTTTTATTTTCATGATTATACCCATCTTAAAACTTCTGTACTTAACTTAACCTCTATGGGGCTAACCTTTATATACGGATTTATCATAGAAATATAGGCCTATATATTTTCAGTGTATAAGCACGAGTGATGGTAGAAGGCTCCCTTTGGTATGCCTTCAGTCGCTGTAAGTATAATTTCTCAGAGGAAAACATTAATTCAAGGCATAAATCACTATTGCAAATGTGAAAGGTAAGATCCACACCGGTTATCAATGCTTGTTCAAGGACAGGTGCATGGCTTGAGGTCATGTGATAGATGGAAAAATTGTCATCCGTCATCAAAGTTACTCATGCTGCCACCTGTTGGTACCACATCGAATGTCACATGGCTGATAACCAATCAGATTACTTAATTGTTAATTGCAGTGCAAGAAACGCCAACGTCCAACTTGACGAAAGTCCACAAATGTGACGTAATGAGATCTGCGTTGAAAGTAGGCCTAGGGTCTGATTTTGCCGGGAAATGGGGGGGGATACCCAATTCAGTATTGATGAGAAAAAACAAATATACAAAAACTTCGGCTACATAGCTGGCGACTTAATAAGGCCAAATAAAAAAAAAACAAACTTGTTTCTCATTTCCGCGCGCATGAGATTTTTCCGCCGCATCACTTTTTAAATCTTTAAATGGGTGTTATTTTACCCAAATGGCAATGGTCTTTCACTTTCTGATATCAGCACCTGCTGCCATCTATCGGGCTTAGAGAGAAACTGATATTTCTGCCCGGTTCCCCGTTTATCGTCACAGTACGTATGTGAGGCGAGTATGGGTACCACACTACAATTCAAGCATTTATTATGTAATACATATGTAAAGGCTGCAGACTCTGCTCTATCGTTATCCTTTAATTCAGTACAAGGTTTCTTCCTGGTATATTATATACACATGTATCACATTCAACATATCATTTCTTAGTAGGTAATTTTTGGAGAGAAAAGGGCAAGATCTACTCCTCTTGGAACAAGTGCTCCATCTTTAAATATGTTATTTTTCACAAAATTTTACTTTTTCCCCGTCAGCTGCTTCTTATCCTTTACAATAGGACATATAAATTGGTGAGCTCTTTTCTAAAATAAAAATATATATGCATGTTTATATATTCATCATCTGGATAAAACCTTTTACTGGTATTTCAACTGTTTAAAATGGTATTTGGCACCCTCCCCCCCCCCCAAAATAATAATAATATAAAAAAAGCCTCCCTGCCTGATCACTTCTGTCTCCAGAGGTAAATGAGAAACAAGTTAATTTTTTTATTTGGCCCTAAAAGTCGGTCCAACTTTTATTGCTAGCTGAGATTTTCTCTCAGTCGAGGTCGGCCTGATCCCTGGTGAGACATAGCCTCATAGGCCTAAATGGTAACTCACTCTTAGTCATGTACGAGTATGCCTACCAATTAAGATTCCCTATTTTTTCGGTCCGCCAGTTGTTGTCAGAATCTTGTTGTGTCTCCCCACTTCCCGCGGCTAACTGAAAGCAGCAACGACAGCCACTCATTCGTCTTTGGTGACTGTTACGAAGTCTTGCTCACCTGCTAGGGCGTACATTAGCTCTAGTCTGCTTTGTTAGGTAAAGCAATTAGCATTTTGTGCGCATCCATAGGCATAGGGCCGGATTCGATAACTGACCATGTAGATATGTGGACCTGGTTTCACAGTTTGATCATAGAATTTACGTGTAACTGTATCTGGCCTATCAATCTGCAGTTGCATGCCATTAATCCAGCTGAAACTTAGCCTTTTTTTCCAGTGGGGCATCATCTAATACCCTATATCTTATACTATAGTAGGTCTAATGGTACTAGGGTAGTAGGGGAGTTATCTGCACCGACTACACATGTTTAGGGGGATATGGCAACTTGGCTACTGGGTTGTCAGGCTGTACCTTAGAATTTCCAGCAATTTTAGAGTAACATAAAGCCCTACCAATAAACGCATTTTGCTAAAAGTGAAATAAAGCATAAAGAAATAATATAAATAAGAAAAAAAGAAGAAAACTGAATTATAAAAGGAAACAAGAGCTAAACCATATGGAATTTGCACTTGCTGAGCGTCAAATTAAGTACATTTGATGCCATGTGCCGAATTGAACAAAAAGACAAAACGGACCTAAAACTGCCAATGCCTAAAATCCATTCAACTCTATCATAGGCCTAAATGGTCGATACATCATGTATTTACTAACTTAACCATGCAAGCAAATAATCGAGATAAATAATAGGCCTAAAATCTCCCAACGTCAACGCATCGTGCACTATCCTTCGTCACTGAACAACAATAATTTCGGCTCCATCACCGAAATACCTCTTAATTTTCTAACTGATGTAAGCATATCAATAAGCAGCACACCCCTGGCACGCACTTGTCGATTCAAGCCGGGCGCAACGCAAGTCAACCTGTGGCATCTTCCCTTTGGCCTGCAACTACAATGTTTATCAAACTGCAAAAGTGCAGCTTGTGCGATTGCTTTTTATCATAGATAAACGTATATACTTGCGGTTGGCTAGGCATATTTTGATTTTGCGGCTTGTTAAAGGCATAAGAATCAAGCAACTGTCCATTTTTGTAGCATTTGGAATGACACATGTACAAGTGCAAAAATTACCCCCAAATCTTAGTAACTTTGCACTCTTGCCATCACGATGTTTTGCATTATCCACCATTAAACATTATGCATTATATTGCTGGAATCCTCAGGTTTTTGTTTCTCTATGTAGCAAGCTTTCTTATTGGCTAAACAATATAGAATTCCACATGGCCGTGTCATGGGGAATTTTGTTTGGCCGTGTCATGGGAATTTTGTTTCTCCCATAGAGTGTTTAATCCTATGTTTTTGTCAAAAACCTACTTGGTTTAGCGTGCTTCCAGCAGCTGTTTCGACTCCATTTTGTTCAGTTTCAACATTGCTTTGCTAAGGTACGTCACTCAAGAAAGAACTTTCAGTTACTCTTTTCTAACTTACGTAATCTGATTGGCTTACAAAGAAAACAACGGCCAACAGAATTCCCTCTTTCATTTCATTTTGCTCATAAAATCGTTTCACACTTATGTTGGGAAGATTGTGTTTCCACATGGGTAACTATGGGAGAAGAAAATATTCCTGGAGTATCCCTCCACAAATTATCCAGAACGGGCATATCTACGTCATTTCACCTTATTATAACACGCTTTGATCACGTGCCCTTAACTGTCCAATCAAACTCGTTTTGGAGTCATGTGGCAAACCTAACGTCCGCAATGTTGGAAAACAATTCGTATTCACGCAAAGATTATTGGCCCAATCTGCTACATTTTCATGTCATATTTTCACAAAAATACTTTGGTCGAACAAATCTATACACAGATAAAGGCATGAGTGAAAATCCCTTACAGAAGGCAAGGAAAATATGCAGATTAGCCACCACACGTTGACCGCGGCAAACGAGCGGAGACTTACACAATTTTAGTATCAGATTTGCGTCAACACGGTGTGTTGTTGAACGCTGTCCCCGATCCGTCACGTCGTTATTGATGCTTTAACAGCATTTTATTAATGTGTTTGAATGGAAAAAATATGTATGACAGAACAAGATAGGAATGAAATCCGTGATTGAAGGCAGGAGACATGGTCCCGGGCAAAATTCACGCCGGGGACCATGCTTGGGCACATTCACTGATAGCCCTTGCTATTTGGCGCACTCTGGCAGCCACATGTATTCATATATGCAGGTGTAAGGACGTCATCTTTCTGCATAAGGGATGCCCTTCTATGGAAAGTCATACTTTGTGAAATGTATCTCATTTTTTGACTTTGTTAGCCTATACCTTGATATTCAAAACCCCTAAAATAAGCCCCACATCAGTCGACTTCGCGCAAGCGCGTGATGTATAGCCGAGTTTATTCCGTTTATGGCAACATTTACTTCAGCTGAACACGGCATTAGAAGGATACACGCAGTCTATACGCAGCATTAAAAGGATGTATGCGGTCTTATGACGAGTCTTAAGATAAGAACAAGAGGCCCACGGGTTTAGTGCTCTGCTTGCATCGTGGCTATTTGCGCCTGTTCATTTCAAAGCTGTGAGTCCTCAAGTAGCTTCTGAACACGTAAAGCTTAATGAAAAAAAAATGTCCACTAGACGGCAGTTTGCTCCACATGTAATCAGAGCTTATTTGTGCAACGCCTGTCATCAATATTGTTGCATGTGCCAAGAAATCAATGAGTGAGTCCTTAACTGTTTGTCCTCGTGTGACCTTTGGACAGAAGATCAAGGACATCCAAATTATGTAATACCAGAGGCGCATGTGCCTGCCTGGTGCTGTGCTGACATTGCCATTGAAGTCCAATCTACACCCTGCCATTACAAAATCACCTCTTTCAACTTTACAGACATGGTGACGTCAAACAAAATAGATCAAAGTCACTGATATTATGTACGATTCGAGCTTTGAACATTGCTTATATACCTTGTAAATTTGGCAAGTCTCATTCAATTACTTTTCAAGATATGGAATTTTATATCTTAAAACACATTTTGGCTCATAATTTCTATCAAATTATAGTTGGCGCCACTAACATCATTACCTGCTTGAACTTTGACCTACCCACAATCCCACTAAATTTGGTGAAGATTTGCGACACATGAAGATGCTAGAGTGTTCACAAGATTTCCATATTTTGATCCTTATGTTGTATAATATTGTTGGTGGCGCCACAAATATCGAAAGTAACTTGGATTTTTATACCCCCTTTAAGTTCTGAAAGGTATGCTGGGCTAACTTGAAAACTGTGGACAGCACTCGGATCCCAAGATTTTCACATTTTGACTTGTTTTTTATATAATTCTTTAGGTGGCGCCACCAAAAATGATGTCAACAAAGATTTTCATACACTCTATGACTCCTTAGCGTTATATGGGCCTATCTCAAGAATTGTTGGGTGCAGAGCATTCACATGATGATCTCAATATTTAAAACTCCGTAATTACTGGGTCATAGTGACCCAAAAAGCAGGTCACAAATTATCTATTATGAAATCAAGTGCAATCTTGATCTGGATCAAGGCTCAGATCTCTTTGCCATTGATATCCAAGCTACACGTCACAAAAATATGTCAAGGTCACTGATATTACATAACATTCTACCTTTGCCCATGTCTACATACCATATAAATTTGGCAGGTCTAGTCCAATTACTTTTCCAAATATGGAATTCAAGATCTTAAAACACATTTTGGCTCATAATATCTGTCACATTATAGGTGGTGCAACCGGTATCACTACCTTATCAAATTTGGTGAATATCCGCCAAAAATTAAAGATACTAAAGCGTTCACAAGATTTTCACATTTGTTTACCCCTATATTACATATTAATTTAGGTGGCGCCACCAATATCGAAAACGGCTTAGATTTTCATACACCTTATAAGTCTTGAAAGTTATATTGGGCTAACTTAAAAACTGTGGACAGTATTGAGCTGGCGGACAAAAGTTTACAGACAGACGGACGGACAGACATGAGGGGTCCCAGAGCTAAAAACCAAAAGATGCTTTCACAATGCTACACAGTCTCTCTTTGACGAATATGTCATTACAAACAGAGACATATATGGACGCAAGAAACAGTTCAACAGCTCAAATAATTTAGTACATACTACAATTTCAGTTACACAATCTGTTTATGCAACACACAGGAAACACACATCAGGTGAATAATTGCCCATATTTTGCAAAATCTGAAGATTCATACCATTACAAAATAGAACTCTTTTCTACAACCTAAGTTACACACAAACCAACGTTGTGTGATTTGGCCGTATAAGCTGTATAAGGGCACGTAGGGATGTCCTTATTCTTCTAAGTGGAAAATATCAAAATCTCTGCATCTTTATTTGTGAAATCATTGTGTACTTCAAGGTTGTGCCGATTATTAACCCAATGGAATAATTCTGTCAGCGTTTTTGCTTATCACACAGAAAAATCATACCACACTCTGTGACTGTCCTCCCTTTGCGCCACCAACAATGAAAGTCCGACATAATGTCAGATTATAATATTATGGGCAATCGGCTGGTGCCGATTCCAAAAATCCCGACCTGTATCAGGTCTATGGACCGTGCATCCCGCAGAATGGAAAGTGGCATTTAACCGTACAGTTGATTGATTGATTTTTTTTTATTCATATATACAGAGTTAATAAAATACAATGTATATTCATATATGCATTACAATAGCAAGTAGCACCTTAAAGAACCCCAAAGGCGAGTTTTAATCAGACACAGACGGCTTGCCTGGGACATATCACGAATTAAGGACCCGAGGAAGAAGACCGTGATTATCTGGAAGCCCGTAATGGCTTCGGCGTATATCACGGACCTGCTTCCGAGGGACCCTTATTCGTGATATATCCGAGTCATACAGCCTGCATATATATTATTAAACCTCATTACATAGGGCACTGCTTTAAGATGGACTTAAGAGATAGCCATACATTTTGTGTAGACCTTCTGTTTTTATTAGCGCACGAACAGTA
This sequence comes from Hermodice carunculata, assembly GCA_964020975.1. Lineage (NCBI taxonomy): Eukaryota > Metazoa > Annelida > Polychaeta > Eunicida > Amphinomidae > Hermodice > Hermodice carunculata. Next base: position 35,753,036 of record OZ026628.1, on the reverse strand, counting down.
TTGCATTTGTGTGTGTGGGGGGGGGGGGGGGTTTGGGGGTTGGTCCAAAACCACTTCCTAGTAGTCATTACCCTATTCTGCAGTCCGAACTCTTTACTCTCAATAGGCTAACTGTCCCTGTCTAACCTATATACATATAGAAGTACTATTGTCCATATTGCACACTTTCCTCTGTAAAATTTTCACATAGGCTGTATTAGCCCAAATAAATTAAAGGGTCTGTTTCGGAGCCTTATACCCGTAAGTGTCTCTCTGAAAAGCGGCTCCTTGTCTAAGCCAAATATTCAGCAAAGACAACCCACATAATGATGAATAAATATAAACGTGGCAAATGATGAATTAGCAAAATACGTGAGGTTGTGCTTATAAATGCAGAGTTTCATTATGAAAGAATACCTGTCAAACAAATCATAATTACTTAATTTGTATACTACAGGTTCAGATAGGAACAATTTGACTTTCCCCTGAACCAATATGTACCCTTTCCAGCTGAACAGCTTATCCTAGTTTAACCAATCGCCAGTGTTAAACTGAAGTGGAAACGATTTGGGGCATTATATTCAGTCCCAGTGATTGTAAAATTAGCAGTCGCAGCTAGACCACCTGTTTAAACCAAGGGAAATCCTAACAAGGACTGCAACAATGTACATCCTGCACCAGAGATGTAAAACAAACTCCATGATGACACCCACACCTCAAACAATTATGCTCTATTTCACTGCAAACCCTGAGTCAATGTATCAACTTAATGTGTCAGGTCTGTGACATTTGAGAAATACTGTCAATTTTGAGTAATTTTTTAATATTGAGTAAATGTGCATTTAGGCTTGTCAGAAACGAATGAAAGTCATTAGCATTTATGCCAAAAACATGTTATCAAATAATTTTTCTTAGCAGGATTTTAAGGACAATTAGGCAAACATGTAACTGTCTTGGCCACTGTCTGCTACCGATAGCCCCAGGGGGGTTTAACCTGACAGAAAACATGTAAACCTAAAATGTCTGAAAAGTGAATATTAAAACAGAAAGATGCCAAAAGATTAAGTTAAGTAGCAAAACAGACAAGTCTAAAAACTGTAAATTATTGTGGCCAGACTTTCTCATAATCTTTGGATATTAACAGTAAAATTTTAGGGCAATGCAGAAAAGAATGAAAGTCATTTGCTTTTAAGTCCAGAGAATGTAATGAAAATATTAACCAGATATCAATGACAATAAGGCAAGCTTGTAACTGTCGTAGGCCGCTACTTGCTACCGATAGCCCTGGGGGTTTAATCTTTTCCCGAACGCTTCAGTTTGACCATTTCAACAGCAAAAACAGCATTTGCCTGGGTAAAAGCTACATCATTGAATGTCAGCATTGAAGTCGCTATTCTGTAGCAGAAATCCTGCAAGTCCAAACCTGATGGAACTTGGTGTGGTGGTTTTGTAAAGATCATTTTCTTTACTTCGGGCATTCATACAAAGCACACAGAGCAGGATCCATTTATGTCGAGTCCATACTTATAGTGTCCATAGATTGTCCTGTTTCTTTCAGGTATGCCGTAAACGTATCGACAGCAAATGTTGTGCTTGCTTTGGTGTTGTCGGGGTTTTTGGATAACATCAGTTCTTTGATATCGCTCTGAGATTCGGTGGATGGAAAATAAGGAAGAAAGAAGAGCACCATAAGTAAGACAGAAATGCACTACAAGGAAATACGGGAGACTGGAAAATATGACTTCTGTTGAAATATGTAACTAGGCAAATATATGACATCTGTGAAATATGCTGATCTGAACTGTAAATTAAAAAAAAATAGGAGTTAGGAAGTTGTGAAACACCCACCTTCTGGTACTCCCTCCCTGCCATATAAAACGGCTTAGTTTTGTATTTGAAAACAATAGACTTACAAACTTTTAATATATCATGAGGGCGAGAGTGGCTGCTTAATTCCCACAGAACTAATCACACGGGTAACAATGGATCCTGAGTGAGTGGATTGGATAGGCTAAGTCTTGACTGCTCAAAAATACTAAGTCTCACGATTATCAGTCACTGCACACGTGTATTGTATTTGTCATGTTCGTGGTGAATATATGACCCACCCAAGTTATTTCACCTGCATGTTGTCTATGTTGATGGTGCTGCCTGTGCATCCACAGATGGCAAGTTAATTGATCATATTTAACCTTTTCCTAAAAACGCCCGGGTGCAAATTGTTGTCATTTGCTTTAAAATTTGAAAGTAAATTTCTCTAAACTATAGGTATAAAATACTTCTGCTGAGGTTACACAATGATGTACGAGGGTTCATGCATACGCCCTATGTCAATAAACAACTTCCCTTTGTGGGATGAAACCAACATTATATTTACTGTATATTCTCATATTAGCATAAAGGCGTATAAGTTTTGTTGCGTCACTTTTAAAAATAAAGTATGCAGGTGATGTTCTGCAGACACTTCTCATTGAAAATATTCAAGATAAAAAAGGCGAGTCTATAAATAGAATCAAAAGTTATGCCAGTGTTTACCTCTCATAGCCAGGAAACATATGTTCCGAGCACGGCTTGCAAGCATTACGTCACTGTGTATGAATATGTGATTTGCCCTCTGTTTATAATAGGCCTGCGGCATTTGAGGCTAAAATATGAACTTGGTCTACCCGCCTGCCTTATAGATACAACATAGCCTACCTCATGTAAAATTTTGTCTACGTTTAGAAAATACCTGTTGTGGAGCTCTCATGTGGTTTAGTTTTATGCTATGAGCAAAAATAGATTTAAGAGTCAATCTTTCTTCCTCTTTCCCCAAAATATGCAAATAGCATTGTTCTTTTGGTTAATACATGAAAATCCAGCAATGTACCCTATTGTAAACCATTGACACAATTAAATTGTTCTATTTTACATAAACAAATCCAGATAGTCACCTCAAATGGTTTGATCTGACAAATATAAGAGGTAAGGCAACATTTAGAGCAAATCAATTTGACATGAAGGTGAAAAGTTTAAATTTCATCTTTCAGCATCAGTTTTCCTTCAGGGATGAGACCACCATTATATTTACTGTATATTCTGATATTAGCATGAAGGTGTCAAACTTTTGTTGCGTCACTTTTTAAAATAAAGTTTGCAGTGGATGTTCTGCAGACACTTCTCATTGAAAACATTCAAGATAAAAAGGCGAGTCTATATATAGAATCAAAAGTTATGCCAGTGTCTACCTCTCATAGCCAGGAAACACTTGCTCCGAGCACGGCTTGCAAACATTACGTCACTGTGTATGAATATGTGATTTGCCCTCTGTTTTTAAAAGTCAGCATGGAAAAAATATCTGTCAAACCATACAACACAGACAGGCTGATAAGTTCATGTACTAGTCTAGCTGAAACAGTGGGTTAATTACAGGTAAATGGCCCCCAAGGGTGTCAGCACAAGACAACCAAGAACTCTTTAGTACGGTAAACTACACCTGATTGGCCGCAATGGTGTATTCATACCTTGTGTGGGTTGGGCACATTCATCATCGTAGGCCCTATTTTAGGGTAACACGGGGGAACATGGCCATAGAGGTAATATGAGTACCCCGCCTTTCCAGAAAAAAGATACACTTTGAAATCACATAGATGTATTCTTGCAGACACCATGTGACCAAAGTTGTATAAAAACCATGTTCATCAGGTGGCGCTTTGAGGCTTTCTGTAGGTCAAACCGGTAACAAAATTAGGATGTTACCACAAACATTTCTATCCACTTTAGATAGAAAAAGGTATGTGACCATTATGTGAAGCACCTGCTGTATTTTGTTTTCTGAATGGATCAATTAGTTATAAATTGACTGTCAACAACTTTGGACCTAAAGATAAGTTTTGATTGATCTGTGGGTAATATGAGCACCTGGGTGTCAATTATTAGCCTCCTTATAAACAAATAGCAGGTATCAGCTATACTCAAATTAGCCTCTCTGTGGGATAATATTAGCACCTTTGTGTCAATACTTTATAATATATTAATACTACTATTTAACCTGATGTACAGTTCTCGAGGCAATTTATTGAAGGGCAAAATATGAAGCTGTTGATTACTCTCTACAAGTCCTTTGAGTAAAAACCTATGTACTTTTATTAAATCCCACTTAAAAAAGCAGGAACTCATATTACCTTATGGTTATGCTCATATTACTTTTCCTTAAAATGTAATTTTTTGTTTGGTATAAAAATGTAAGATATATATATATATATATATATATATATATATATATATATATATATATATATATATATATATATATATATATATATCATGAACGACTGAACGTAACAAATGAGTTAATAAGAACATAGCCATTATAAACAGTGTAGTGGCCTTCAATTAAATGTTTTTCAGGCTAAATTCAGAAATTCTGAAATTCTAAGCAAATTTGTGTACACCAACATAGCTTTGATGATACAATACCTAAATCATTGTTGGTCCCACCAGTGACTAGTCGGATCCCACGGCTACGGCTCTATATAACTTTTTTGTTAAATACTTATGCATTACAAATTCAAGATGCAAATACATCATTTCAAACTCACAACAGTAACGGTTGTGCATCAGAATTCACATACATGTACGGTAAATAGCCTTTTCATTATACCTTCTATTAACAAGGTTCTCCGCAGAGCCCTTTAAATTATAGGGCTGTGATCCTGAAACTAGAGCTGTGCCTTGGGCTTCCCATTATAAGGTATAAGAGGATAGGGCTGTAATTCATGAAATTTCATCAAATCTGGTTAAATATGGAACTTCGGCTACTGTGTTATGGTTATCTGGGGAAAACCATGCATGTAATACATACACGGCGGAACCTCGGCTGGCAAAGCGTTCTGTTGGGCACCAGCATCGTCTAAATAAGCGTCGCAACTCAGAATCTGCTAAATGTTGGATGCAGAATTTTTGCCACCTTCGGCAGAGGACATCTTGACTTGTGTTAACAAAGCGACTTGGTTTCTGGTGCTGACGCCAGGAGGCGCCACATGAAAGCCGTATTTGACTTACACGGTACCTTTCACAGTGTACGGCACTTTTCATGGTTGTGCCTACACGATATTGTAGCTTAATAAGTTTTCACACATGCTTTATATTACGCAAAGAATATTTTCTTTAAAAAAAATCTAACAATATTATGCATTTTTTAGCGTGATGAGGGTGCACAACAAACATTAAATTAAATCAAGCTCCAAAACTGCTAGAACTACACTAATGTAAGACTGTTCATATTCCTTTCTGGATACTTACAGACAACCTTTTTCAAGTTTTAAATTCTCAATATCACCAGTAAAAGCCACATTCAAGGCTTAATATTATGATCTGTGCATAAACGTGTGATCTATCCTTCATACAGTGAAAAAAGAGATAATACTGATTCTAGTAAATTTGCCTAATCTGTTAGTCCAAATAAATTTAAGGGTTTGCTTAAAAAAAAAAAAAAAAAACCCCAAACCAGTCTCATTTTAAATGAGTACAAAGCCCCACATTGTTGTTTGCAAATGAAACGTTATTTATTTCAGGTCGCAAAGGGGTCAAATCTGCAGCTTTTAACCACAAAATAAGAATAATTTGCTTAATTTCTCAAAATTTTATTATGATCGTTAATTTAATATACTTTTATACAAACAAAATGAATATTAGTCAATAGTATAGTGAACACTTCATTTGGAAACAGCACTGTCAGCCGAACTCTCTGGCATGTGGAGGTGTGAAAAGCTATGTGGCCCCTGCTCACTCAGCTGGAACACACCTGACTGGCTCAGTCCTTGATCACATTTTCTTGTATGTTGAAGTGATGACATTTTGCCCAATATCTGAAATTTTATTTCTTTAATATCTTCAATAGTTTTCATCATAAAACTTTAAATCCATAGCATATTACTACTTACATGATATCCCATTCATTGACGGGAATTTTATTTTTGTAAGTATAATTTTCAATTTTCAATATTATACTTATCTTAAAACTTCTGTACTTAACTTTACCTCTATGGGGCTAACCTTTATATACGGATTTATCATAGAAATATAGCCCTATATATTTTCAGTGTATAAACACGTGTTATGGTAGAAGGCTCCCTTTGGCAAGCCTTCGGTCGCTATAAGCATAATTTTTCAGTGGAAAACATTAATTAAAGGCATAATCACTATTGCAAATGTAAAAGGTAAGATCCACACCAGTCATCAATGCTTGTTCAAGGACAGGTGCATGGCTTGAGGTCACGCACTAAGGCATGTGATAGATGGAAAAATTGTTATCCGTCATCAAAGTTACTCATGCTGCCACCTGTTGGTACCACATCGAATGTCACATGGCTGATAACCAATCAGATTACTTAATTGTTAATTGAAGTACAAGAAGCTCCAGCGTCCAACTTGACGTGGAATAACTATTAAAGACGAAAGTCCACAAATGTGACACATGAGATCTGCGTTGAAAGTAGGCCTAGATCCTGATTTTCCCGGGAAAGGGGGGGGGGGAGGGGGAGATTCCCAATTCAGTATTGATTAGAAAAAACAAACAATAAAAAATTTCGGCTACATTGCTGGCGAGTTAATAAGGCCAAATAAAAAAAAAAACAAAACTTGTTTCTCATTTCCGTGCGCATGAGATTTTTCCGCCGCATCACTTTTTTTTTTTTTTTAATCTTTAAATGGGTGTTATTTTGCTCAAATGGCAATGGTCTTTCACTTTCTGATATCAGCACCTGCTGCCATCTGTAGGGCTTAGAGAGAAACTGATATTGCTGCCCGGTTCCCCGTTTCATCATCACAGTACGTATGTGAGGCAAGTATGGGTACCGCACTACAATTCAAGCATTTATTATGTAATACATATGTAAAGGCTGCAGACTCTGCTCTATCGTTATACTTTTTAACAGTACAAGGTTTTTTCCTGGTATATTATATATATATATGTATCACATTCAACATATCATTTCTTAGTAGGTAGTTTTTTGAGTGAACAGGGCAAGATCTACTCCTCTTGGAACAAGTGCTGCATCTTTAAATATGTTACTTTTCACAAAATTTTCCTTTATCCCAATCAGTTGCTTCTTCTCCTTGACAATAGGACATATTAATTGGTGAGCCCTATTCTAAAATATAGAGAAATATGCATGTGTATATATTCATCATCTGGATCAAGCATTTTAATGGTATTACACCTGTTTAAAGTGGTATTTGGCACCCCCTCCCCCCCCAAATAATAATATTAAAAAGCCTCCCTCCCTCATCACTTCTGTCTCCAGGGGTAAATGAGAAACAAGTTATTTTTTATTTGGCCTAAAAGTCGGCCTAAATGGTAACTCACTCTCAGTCATGTACGAGTATGCCTACCAATTAAGATTCCCTATTTTTTCGGTCCGCCAGTTGTTGTCAGAATCTTGTTGCGCTTAAAGAGGCTGTCGTCTCCCCACTCCCCGCGGCTAACTGAAAGCAGCAACGACAGCCACTCGTTTCGACTTTGGTGACTGACACGAAGTCTTGGTCACCAGCTAGGGCGTACATTAGCTCTAGCCTGCTTTGTTAGGTAAAGCAATTAGCATTTTGCGCGCATCCATAGGCATAGGGCCGGATTCGATAACTGACTATGTAGATATGTGGGCCCGTTTTCACAGTTTGATCATAGAATTTATGTGTAACTGTATCTGGCCTATCAATCTGCAGTTGCATGCCATTAATCCAGCTAAATTGTAGCCTTTTTTTCCAGAGGGGCATCATCTTATACCCTGGATCTCATACTATAGTAGGCCTAATGGTACTAGGGTAGTAGGGGAGTTATCTGCACCAACTACACATGTTTAGGGGGATGTGGCAACTTGGCTACTGGGTTGTCAGGCTGTACCTTAGCATTTCCAGCAATTTTAGAGTAACATAAAGCCCTACCAATAAACATATTTTGCTAAAAGTGAAATAAAACAAAAAGAAATAATATAAATAAGGAAAAAAAAAGAAGAAAACTGAATTATAAAAGGAAACAAGAGCTAAACCATATGGAATTTGCACTTGCTGAGCGTCAAATTAAGTACATTTGATGCCATGTGCCGAATTGAACAAAAAGACAAAACGGACCTAAAACTGCTTATGCCTAAATCCATTCAACTCTATCATAGGCCTAAATGGTCGATACATCATGTATTTACTAACTTAACCTTGCAAGCAAATAATCGAGATAAATAATAGGCCTAAAATCTCCCAACGTCAACGCATCGTACACTATCCTTCGTCACTGAACAACAATAATTTCGGCTCCATCACCGAAAAACCTCTTAATTTTCTTACTAATGTAAGCATATCAATAAGCAGCACACCCCTGGCACGCACTTGTCGATTCAAGCCGGGCGCAACAAAAGTCAAGCTGTGGCATCTTCCCTTTGGCCTGCAATTACAATGTTTATCGCAACTTGTGCGATTGCTTGTTATCATAGATAACCGTATATACTTGCGGTTGGCTAGGCATATTTTGATTTTGCGGCTTGTTAAAGGCATAAGAATCAAGCAACTGTCCATTAACGCACCATTTGGAATGACACATGTACAAGTGCAAAACTTACCCCCAAAACTTAGTAACTTTGCACCCTTGCCATCAGGATGTTTTGCACCATCCCACATTATGCATTATATTGCTGGAATCCTCAGGTTTTTATCTTTCTATGTAACAAGCTCTCTTATTGGCTAAACAATATAGAATTCCACATGGCCGTGTCATGGGGAATATCTTTTCTCCCATAAAGTGTTAAATCCTATGTTTTTGTCAAAAACCTACTTGGTATAGGGTGCTTGCAGCAGCTGATTCGACTCCATTTTGTTCACTTTCAGGTACGTCACTCAAGAAAGAACTTTCAGTTACTCTTATCTGATTGGCTTACAAAGAAAAGAACAGCCAACAGAATTCTCTCTTTCATTTCATTTCGGTCATAAAATCGTTCCACACTTATGTTGGGAAGATTGTGTTTCCACAGGGGTAACTATGGCAGAAAAAAAAATCCTGGGGTATCCCTCCACAAATTATCCAGAACGGGCATATATACGACATTTCACCTTATTACAACATGCTTTGATCACGTGCCCTTAACTGTCCAATCAAACTCGTTCTGGAGTCATGTGGCAAACCTAACGTCCGTAATGTTGGAAAACAAGTCGTATTCACGCAAAGATAATTGGCCAAATATGCTACATTTTCATGTCATATTTTCACAAAAATACTTTGGTCGAACAAATCTAGACACAGATAAAGGCATGAGTGAAAATCCCTTACAGAAGGCAAGGACAATGTGCAGATTAGTCACCACACGGTGACCGCGGCAAACGAGCGTAGACCTACACAACTTTAGCGTCAGATTTGCGTCAACACGATATGTTGTTGAACGCTGTCCCCGATGCGTCACGTTGTTATTGATGCTTTAACAGCATTTTATTAATGTGTTTGAATGGAAGAAATATGTATGACAGAACAAGATAGGAATGAAATCCGTGATCGAAGGTGCGAGACATGGTCCCGGGTAAAATTTACGCCGGGGACCATGCTTGGGCACACTCACTGATAGCCCATGCTACGTGGCGCACTCTGGCAGCCACATGTATTCATATGCAAGTGTAAGGACGTCATCTTTCTGCATAAGGGATGCCCTTCTAGGGAAAGTCATGCTTTGTGAAATGTATCTCACGTTTGACTTTGTTAGCCTATATCTTGATATACAAAACCCCTAAAATAAGCCCCACATCAGTCGACTTTGCGCAAGCACGTGATGTATAGCCGAGTTTATTCCGTTCATGGCAACATTTACTTCAGCTAAACACGGCATAAGAAGGATACACGCAGTCTATACGCAGCATTAGAAGGATATACCAGAGGCCCATGCGCCTGCCTGTCGCCATTGAAGTCCAATCTACACCCTGCCATTACAAAATCACCTCTTTCAACTTTACAGGCATAGTGACCTCAAACAAAATAGATCAAGGTCACTGATATTATATACGATTCGAGCTTTTAACATTGTTTATATATCTTGTAGATTTGGCAAGTCTCATACAATTACTCTTCAAGATATGGAATTTTATATCTTAAAACACATTTTGGCTCATAATTTCCATCAAATTATAGATGGCGCCACTGATATCATTACCTTCTTCAACTTTGACCTCCCCCACAATCCCACTAAATTTGGTGAAGATTTGCGATACATTAAGATGCTAGAGTGTTCACAAAATTTCCATATTTTGATCACTATGTTGCATGATATTGTAGGTGGCACCACCAATATCGAAAGTAACTTAGATTTTTATACCCCTCTAAGTTCAGAAAGGTATACTGGGCTCACTTCAAAACTGTGGACAGCACTGGGGTCACAAGATTTTCACATTTTGACCTGTATATTATATAATACTTTAGGTGGCGCCACCAAAAATGATGTCAACAAAGATTTTTATACACTTTATGACTCCTTGGCGTTGTATGGGCTTATCTCGAGAATTGGTGGGTGCAGAACATTCACAAGATGATCCCAATATTTAAAACTCCGTAATTACTTGGTCACAGTGACCCAAAAAGCAGGTCACAAAGTACAGTTTTATCTATTATGAAATCAAGTGCAATTTTGATCTGGATGTCATAGCTGCTCGTCACAAAAATATGTCAAGGTCACTGATATTACATAACATTCTACCTTTGCCCATGTCTATATACCATATAAATTTTACCCGTACGTGTCACTCTGAGTAGCGGCTCCTTGTTTAAGCTAAATATTCAGCAAAGACAACGCACATAATGGTGAATAAATATGAACGTGGCAAATGATGAATTTGCTAAATACATGAAGTTGTACTTATAAATGCAGAGCTTCCTTATGAAAGAATACCTGTCAAACCAACCGTAATTACTTAATTCGTATAGTACAAGTTAAGGTAAGAACAATTTGACTTACCCCTGAACCAATATGTACCCTTTCTAGCTGAACAGCTTGTCCTAGTTAAACCAATCGCCAGTGTTAAACTGAAGTGGAAACGATTTGGGGCATTATATTCAGCCCCAGTGATTGTAAAATAAACAGTTGCAGCTAGACCACCTGTATAAACCAAGGGAAATCCTAACAAGGACTGCAACAATGTACATCCTGCACCAGAGATGTAAAACAAACTCCATGATGACACCTACTCCTCAAACAATTAAGCTCTCTTTCACTGCCAACCGTGAGTCAATGTATCAACTTAATGTGTCAGGTTTGTGAAATTTGAGAAAATACTGTCAATTTTGAGTAATTGTTTAATATTGAGTAAATGTGCATTTTGGCCTGTCAGAAACGAATGATAGTTATTAGCATTTATGCCAAAAACATGTTATCAAAACAATTTTTCTTAACAGGATTTTTAAGTACAATTAGGCAAACATGAAACTGTCTTGGCCGCTGTCTGCTACCAATAGCCCCAAGGGGGTTTAACCTGACAGAAAACATGTAAGCCTAAAATGTCTGAAAAGTGAATATTAAAACAGCATGATGCAAAAGATAAAGTTAAGTAGCAAAACAGACAAGTCTAAAAACTGTAAATTATTGTGGCCAAACTTTCTAATAATCTTTGGATATAAACAATATAATTATAGGGCAATGCAGAAAAGAACGAAAGTCATTTGCATTTAAGTCAAGAGAATGCAATGAAAATATTAACCAGATATCAAGTACAATTAGGCAACCTTGCAACTGTCGTAGGTCGCTACTTGCTACCGATAGCCCCTGGGGGTTGAATCTTTTCCCGAACGCTTCAGTTTGACCATTTCAACAGCTTAAAACAGCATTTGCCTGGGTAAAAGCTACATCATTGAATGTCAGCATTGAAGTCGCTATTCTGTAGCAGAAACCCTGCAAGTCCAAACCTGATGGAACTTGGTGTGGTGGTTTTGTAAAGATCATTTTCTTTACTTCGGGCATTCATACAGAACAAACTGAGACCAGGATCCAATTATGTCGAATCCATACTTATAATGTCCATAGATTGTCCTGTTTCTTTCAGGTACGCCGTAAACGTATCGACAGCAAATTTTATGCTTACTTTGGTGTTGTCAACGTTTTTGATTAACATCAGTTCTTTGATATCACTCTGAGATTCGGTGAAGGGAAAATAAGGAAGAAAGAAGAGCACCATAAGTAAGACAGAAATGCACTACAAGGAAATACGGAAGACAAGAAAATATGACTTCTGTAGAAATATGTAATCAGGCAAAGATATAACATCCGTGAAATATGCTGATTTGTACTGTAAATTAAAAAGAAATAGGAGTTAGGAAGTTGTGAAGCACCCACCTTCTGGTACTCCCTCCCTGCCATATAAAACGGCTTAGTTTTGTATTTGAAAATAATAGACTTACAAACTTTTAATAAATCATGAGGGCGAGAGTAGCTGCTTAATTCCCACAGAACTGATCACACGGGTAATAATGGATCCTGAGTGAGTGGATTGGATAGGCTTAGTTTTGACTGATCAAAAATACTAAGTCTCACGATTATCATTCACTGCACACGTGTATGGTATTTGTCATGTTTGTGGTGAATATATGACCCACCCAAGTTATTTCACCTGCATGTTGTCTGTGTTGATGGTGTTGCCTGTGCATCCACAGATGGCAAGTAAATTGATCATATTTAACTTTTTACTGCTAAAATCGCCCAGGTGCAAATTGTTGTCATTTGGTTTAAAATTTTAACGTATATTTCTCTAGACCATAGGTATAAAATACTTTTGTTGAGGTTACACAATGTTGTACGAGTGTTCATACACACGCGCTATGTCAGTCAACAGCTTCCCTTTGTGGGATGAAACCACCATGATTATATTTACAGTATATATTATCAAATTAGCATAAAGGCGTATAACCTTTGTTGCGTCACTTTTTAAAATAAAGTATGCAGTTGATGGTCTGCAGATACTTCTCATTGAAAACATTCAAGAGAAAAAAGGCGAGTCTATAGATCGAATCAAAAGTAATGCCAGTGTTTACCTCTCATAGCAAGGAAACACGTGCTCCAAGTACGACTTGCCAGCATTAGGTCAGTGTGTATGAATATGTGATTTGCCCTCTGTTTATAAAACTCAGCATGGAAAAAATATCTGTCACACCATACAACACAGACAGGCTGATAAGTTCATGTACTAGTCTAGCTGAAACAGTGGGTTAATTACAGGTAAATGGCCCCCAAAGGTGTCAGCACAAGAGAACCAAGAACTCTTTAGTGCGGCAACCTGCACCTGATTGGCCGCAATGGTGTATTCATACCTTCATCATGCAAATGACAATTAATATTCATGTTAATTATGCATATGCAATACTGACCCATACAAGTGTAATACTGTGAAAAGAAAATTCAGCTAAGTGGTATACTTTTTGAAATATAACACTTTTTCTATGTACTATCACAGTGGATTCCCAATTCAATTTTAAGTGTTTTGATCTGAGCCAACCAATCAATAAAATTCATTATTTTGTCTTCATAGATTTGATTTCATCTCAATTTTTTTCACTTGGGTTACATTATTATTATCTGTTTGTAACAAAATAATACTGCTTGCCAGAAAAAAAACCTGGTCAGTGAACCTACATTGACCCTGATACCACCCCACCCCACCCCCGCCCCTTTAAAATGATGGCTGCTGAGTGGTACAACCTGCCTCATTGTTGCTCTAATAAAATTTTAATTATTGACAATACACACTTGTAAGTACACATATATGTCAGTCTTATTTCTACCATTGAGTGGTTACAAAGCCATCATGATCACTTTGTAATCCTTCCTAGTTTTCATCTTCATTTATCAAGTAATTGGGTGCTTTTTCAGCTGTGTTTACATATGCAAGGATTAAAGTCAATTTCAACATATTTTCCTTTGCAAAATCATTCATCCCCATTCAGTCTTCTTTTAAAATGGAGAATTTAACCTGAATATCAATTTAAAAGTGAATCTTTCTTCCTTTTTTCCCAAAATATGCAAATAGCATTGTTGTTTTGGTTAATACATGAAAATCCAGCAATGTACCCTATTGTAAACATTGACACAATTTATTTGTTTTATTTTACATAAACAAATCTATATAGCCATCTCAAATGGTTTGATCTGACAAATATAAGAGGTAAGGCAACATTTAGAGCAAATCAATTTGACATGAAGGTGAAATTTTAAAATTTCATCTGTCAGCATCAGTTTTCCTTCAGGGATGAAACCACCATTATAGTCCAGCGGATAAGCCACAAAAATCCAGAAAATTGTTCAAAATTTGATAAAAGCGCCAAAATTGGCACATAAGTAGATTTTTGTATGCAAATTCATATAAAAGCGAGACCCGAGTTGAATTTTGCCTTAAACAGGCTTAAAATGGGAATCACAGATGGCCGCCATAAGGAAATTAATGTTCATAGAAATATCAGGTGAGCATTTCTTAATGGTCATTTTACCACCGCTTAAGAGTGATTTATTTATTTTAGTATTGAAAAATATAGTTGAAATATGGTACATTGGTGCTCAATTTGAATTTTGGGATAAATATTTGAAAATCGTTGCCTAAATATCGACCATAAATGTTACGCTTATATGAATGCCTTAAGGGGCTACATGTCTACATTAAAAATAATATTTTGGCGTACTGTTAAGTGTTGAAAGCATTGATGGCAATCTTTTCACAGGTATTTCTGCATAAATGTACACACAGATAAACACACACACACAAATAAAGTTTTATATACATATACATGTAAATCAGAATATGCATTTTAATGGTTTATATTTGATCTCTACATAGATGACAGGTTTAGCCTCCTAATTGAATTGGTGTATTGTTGCCATATGATAATTTTCTTAAGTACACAATTTCAGCATACAAATAAATCAATGCAAAATTTTCATAGGAGGTCAAAACCAGGTCTTTAAGGTAAACTCAGTCATACCAAATACGTTTTTCACTGAGTTTGCTGGTGTATTTGGTTTCAGAGGTCCTCTTTGCGATTGATCTTCGGTTTACCTTGGATTTCTTTGTCTGTTCAGTGGTCATTCCACCGGGTGTGGTTTGGGTCCCGTGGTTTGTTTGCATGTAGCTTGTTGTGTTTTGGTTTGGTGTATTTTCTCCTGGGGTTAATATATAACCTGGCATCATTCCTAGGGTTTAAGGTCTGTTGGGTAGTCACTGAATTGAAGTTTTCTTGGAATTCGTTGTGTTTTTCTTGTTGTGTTCTCTTGTTGGTTCAGCATACTCATAAGAGTAACTGTGTTGTTTGATAGTTATTCTATAGACATTTGTAGTATTTTATTGCTAAGGAATATGTTAAAATTGCTATGATTGTGGTCACTGGCAGTTGGCCCCTGGCTTAATTTTGCCTTGAAATAAATAATAGTTGTCAGGCCTACTATATATAGGACACAGATGTTCCCTGATCAAAAATCAGTATAGGGTTTACTCTCGATGTTTTGTGGTAATTACATTCAAAGAATATATAGCCTTGTACATATTTATATCCCATTAGTTTCACAAGCATTTTACATATGATATTGGTGTTGACTTTCTTATAGTTAAGTAGTATACAAGTGATACTAGTATATTGACAGTAGTGTTTTCTGTGTTCAGCAAAATGAGTAGTGACAACAAAACAGATTGAACTCTGTGTGCTTTATGCCAGGAAAATGCTGATGAAAAACTGGATTCCCATCCAATAGTACAAGGCAGAATCTTGCCAAAAATTTGGCATCTTTTCAGCAGCTAGGTTCTTTACCATTGAATTTAACGCTTTCTCGTCTCGACGAAGGTGTAGGCATTGAGGGAACTTTGTGTGCCAAACAGGCTGTATGACACAAGTCCTGTTTTAATAAATTCAATACCCTCAAGTTGCAAAGAGCACAAAAAAGGAAAACTGAGGAAAGTAACTCTTCTTGTGAGTCAGCTCCAGTAAAAACACGTTCAAACATAGGCAGGCCAACAGCTACAGCATCAAAAAATGTCATGCATGGCTTCTTTTGTGATGACACTGCAGGAGAGATGCATCGTGCATCCACATTTGATGTTGACAAAAATGTACATTGGTGTGCTACACAGTTGCAAGACACGATTGCTAGCAAAATTGGCTGCAGGTGACATGCATGCACTAGATGCATACTATCATAGAAATTGTCTTGTTGCTATGTATAACAGAGCTAGAAATGTGGAAAAAGAGGGTGCAGATGATACTAAACAAGCAAAACTTGAGGCCATTGCTCTAGCACAACTTGTTTACCACATTGAAGAAGTAAGAACAAGTGGCAGCGCAGCCCCAACTGTATTCAAACTTTCTGACCTGGTGAGACTGTATACAACAAGGCTACAAGAGCTTGGAGCATATGTTCCAAAGCAAGTTAATTCTACCAGATTAAAAAAGAGAATTGTCGAAAATGTTTCTGGTATGCAAGCATATAATGAAGCAAAGGATGTGATGCCAGCTTTTTCTGAGGATATTGGAGCAGCTCTCCAGTCTGCCAGAGATAGCAGCCATGATGCTGATGCCATCCATTTGGTGAGAGCTGCTAAAATAATCAGAAAAGAAACACTTTTGAAGCAGGGGTCATTCAATGGATCATTTCAGTCAGATTGCAGAAACCAAGCTGTCTGTCAGTCCTTGGTTTCCTTTGTACATATGATTCTTGAAGGATCCGAGATTGAAAATGATGCCTCACAACATGACTGCAGAACAAAAGCAGCTTTCTCCATTTCAGAACTGTTGATTTTCAATTCTGTCACATGTGCAAGAGCAACAGCAACAGCAACAACACGACATAGTACTGACAGGGAAACTCCTCTGCCAATATATCTTGGGCTTGTTATGCATGCTGAGACATGGAAATGGAGACTTGTAGATAAACTTTACAGGCTTGGGCTATCCATATCACATGACAGAGTCCTTCAAATTTCTGCTGATATGGGCAACAGTGTATGTGCTCTGTATGAGAGAGAGGGAGTGGTGTGCCCACCAAAGATTAAAAAGGTCGTATTTATGACCAGGAGTGTCGACAATATAGATCATAATCCAAGTGCCCGCACCTCCAAAGACTCATTTCATGGAACAGCAATTTTTGTTACTGAGCATCCAAGTGAAAACTGTCACGGCACTAGCAGAGGTTTGATGGTGATTGATCCTGACATTCCAAAGCAGAAGTCCATTTCACAGCTCCCACAATAATACACAGAAATTATCCTGTTGAAATCCATACCAGTGACCAGTATACACAACATGTACATGGGCCAACAACGCCTCCATCAAACTTGATTGTGGACGGTATAAAATCTGAGTATGAATGGCTGCAAAAAGTTGAAGAGCAGCTTAAGAAGGAAACACTGGAACACAAGGACTATTTCTCCTGGTCTGTTTACCATGGATCCATACAGACAACAGATCCTCGACCTGTAGCAGTAACTGCCTTGCTCCCTTTATTCCCTGATGTTGCCCATACCCCAGCGATGATATTCCACTCCATGAGGGTTGTGAGAGAAGTAGTGCAACATATTACTCCATATCAAACTCCTGTCTTGTCTATGGATCTACCCCTATTTGCACTTGGAAAGCAAATTCAGTGGAACAACCCAGATGTCCTTGGGGAGGACAAATATGTTTTGATGCTTGGAGGTCTACACTTAGAGATAGCAGTTCTCAGGGTGCTTGGCCAGTAGCTTGAGAACAGTGGATGGGTCAATACTTTAGTCCAAGCAGATGTTACAACTTCAGGGAAAGCTGATGCCCTCCTAAAGTATCTCATGTGACCGGTTCACGTTATGACCATCAGGTAGGTGCTTGTGCACTGTATGTCCTCCAGAAAAATGCTTACAAAATATATGTGGACAGCAAAAGTGACCCCCTTGACTTCCCAACTTGGGCCAATGAACAATCTAAGAATCATCCCCAGTTCAAATTCTGGTCTATGGCTTGGAACTGGAACTTACTGTTATGGAATTTATCAGGTCACTAAGAGAGGGCAATTTTCCACTGTATATCCAAGTTCTTGGTCAATAGTACCCTGGATGTTTGCATTAGACCACAGTGACTATGCAAGATGGCTACCTGTCCATATATGAGACATGGTTATTTTGAAGGATCAACACTCAACAGTATTTGCCGAGTTCCAGGCTGGAAAATTCGTAGTTAAAAAAACTCAGCATGTCTTTTCCTTGATTGCATTTGACCAAAACCATGAACAGGAAAATGCAATTATCAAGGATGAAGGGGGAGCTCTTGGCCTGACAGAAAACCCAGCAGCCATCCGACGCTGGATGGTAGCTGGACCTGAGGTTGCTAGAGCAGTGACAGAATTTGAAGCTGGTCTCAGCTCTGGTGTGTCTGGAAATACACGCCACTATGAGCAAGTTTTGCATGTTCAAAATACTTTTGCCAAAGATGTTAAAGCCCTGGTATCTGTAATGTAAGAAATGGACAATCCTTTCACTGAAGATAGTGCTGAGCTTCTTGCTCTTGATACCAAGGAAATTATGCCCGAGTCTGCAGTTACAACTGTCAAAACCGTTCAAGAAGTTGGTAAGTCACAGTACAAAAGGTTCACAACAGACAGACTGGAAAACTGTTCATGTCCAATTACCGATACAATTCCTAAGAACAAGCTTCCTCTATTTGGAAACACTAAGCCAACTCGAGGCAAAGTGAAAACACAAGTAGCATCCTTAAAAAATGACTGCAATCTCTTTGCAAGGTTATATATTGGATGTCAGGCCAGAGATGGGAATCTTGAAGAGTTCTTTAAACATGAAAATCAAAATTGTCCACCTGCTTTGTCTTCAATGGGAAAACTAAGAGTTGCCAAAAAATCCGAGATTTTGAGTTGTCTTGAAATGGGCTCGTGTACAAATGCTCCAGAAGTAGATATGAAAATATTGGATGGTGCTGCAATAGTGAATATGCTTCAACCTGGAAAATGCAAGACATTTCAAGATTATGCAATGCAAGTTTTCCGGCCCTATGTAGAGAACCAAGCCAAAAGTGTTAGGAGACTTGATATTGTTTGGGACAGATACATTCCCAATAGCCTAAAGCAGCACACAAGGGAAACCTGAGGTCAAGGTATTCGGCGCCGTGTCTGTGCACGTGCCATTATTCCAGGAAACTGGAAAAGCTTTCTGTGATCAGATGACAACAAATCCGAGTTATTCCAATTTTTAGCAGAATGTACTTCCCATCTTCAAGGTGCGATGGTGATCAGTACCTTTAAGGATGATGTTCTTAGCTCCCAACCCATCGACAAGAAAAATATTTCTCCCTGCAACCACGAAGAAGCCGGTACTGGGCTTACTCTCCATGCTGCACATGGAAGTCAACAAGGGTACTCAAAAGTTATGATACGAACAGTGGACTCTGATGTCTTGGTGCTGGCAATTGCTTTTTCTATAAAGCTTGAACTGCTTGAGTTGTGGGTGGCCTTTGGGGTTGGAAAACATTTGAGATACATTCCAGTACACACAATTGCTACTGCACTTGGTTCAGATAAGTGTGAAGCCCTACCTTTCTTCCACTCTGTCACAGGCTGTGATACCGTATCAGCGTTTTGTGGAAGGGGCAAACAAGCTGCATATGAGACATGGCAAGCATTTCCAGTTGTGACCCCAGCATTTCAGGCACTGTCATCTGGACCAACTGCCATACATGATGAAACTTTTCAGTTGATAGAAAGATACATTGTGTTGATGTACAGCAGAACAAGCCCTTTGACAAAGGTCAATTGAGCACGGCAAGCTCTTTTTACCCAGGGAACAAGAACAATTGACAACATTCACCCAGGCAGCTCTTCTGGAACATGTCAAAAGAGCTATCTACCAGGCTGGCTACACATGGAAACAGTCACTCATGCCTCTTCATGAACATCCGAGCCTAGGTGCCTAGGGTTGGGAGAACTCTTCTGATGGTTGGAATCCTTTGTGCAACATGCTACCAGAGGCATCTAAGGCATGGCATGAACTTATACATTGTGGTTGCAAGAAAGCATGTCGAGGACCATGTAAATGTCACAGAGCTTCCCTGCCATGCACAGGTCTTTGTATTTGTGGGGTGGAATGGCCACAGGGATAAAATCAGATGCTACATAACTTCTGTCCACAATAGTTGGCATTTTGTTGGTGTATACAATTACCTCTCTATGGCAAACAGGATATTGAATTTAAAAGACGTTAGAAAATTATTTCAATTTTAGAAATTCATTGATTTTGTCAACAGAGTTTTGATGTTCCTAGTTAATGAAATTTCTTACTAGTGGATGATTACGTAGCTGCTGAAAAAAGCTAATTCCAGCTGTAGCAGCCATATTAAATTTCAAATATTGAAGCTGATGGACTTGGCCCAGCTAGTCTTAAATTTACCTGAATGGCCATATCTAATGGTACAAATTAGCCAAATTTGAAGTTTTCATCACAAATACAACAATACTGTACTTTACCAGTATCACCAAGGAAAAACTAGTTGTGCTTATGGTGGCTATTTTGAATTCCAAATATTAAAACTTGTGGGTGCATTACGTCACGGTGTATGAATATGTGATATGCCCTCTGTTTATAAAACTCTGCATGCAAAAAATATCTGTCAAACCATACAACACAGACAGGCTGATAAGTTCATGTAATAGTCTAGCTGAAACAGTGGGTTAATTACAGGTAAATGGCCCCCAAAGGTGTCAGCACAAGACAACCAAGAACTCTTTAGTGCGGTAACCTGCACTTGATTGGCCGCAGTGGTGTATTCATACCTTCATTATGCAAATGACAATTAATATTCATGTTAATTATGCATCTGCAATACCGATTCATACCTTCATTATGCAAATGACAATTAATATTCATGTTAATTGTGCATATGCAATACTGACCCATACAAGTGTAATACTGTGAAAAGAAAATTCAGCTAAGTGGTATACTTTTTGATATATAACACTTTTTCTATGCACTATCACAGTGGATTCCCAATGCAATTTTAAGTGTCTTGATCAGACCCCACCGATCAATAAAATTCATTATTTTTTCTTCATAGATTTGATTTCATCTCAATTTTTTTACTTGGGTTGCATTATTATTACTGTTTGTAACAACATAATACAGCTTGCCAGAAAAAACCTGGTCAGCGAACCTACATTGACCATGATACCCCCCCCCCCCCCGCCCCTTAAAACTGATGGCTGCTGAGTGGTACAAACTGCCTCATTGTTGCTCTAATAAAATTTTAATTATTGATAATACACACTTGTAAGTATACATATATGTTAGTCTTATTTCTACCATCAAGTGATTACAAGGCCATCATGATCACTTTGTAATCCTTCCTAGTTTTCATCTTCATTTATCAAGTAATTGGGTGCTTTTCCAGCTCTTTTTACATATGCAAGGATTAAAGTCAATTTCAACATATTTTCCTTTGCAAAATCATTCATCCCCATTCAATCTTCTTTTAAAATGGAGAATTTAACCTGAATATCAATTTAAAAGTGAATCTTTCTTCCTTTTTTCCCAAAATGTGCAAAAGCATTGTTGTTTTGGTTAATACATGAAAATCCAGCAATGTACCCTATTGTAAACATTGACACAATTTAATTGTTTTATTTTATATAAACAAATCTATATAGCCATCTCAAATGGTTTCATCTGACATATATAAGAGGTAAGGCAACATTTAGAGCAAATCAATTTGACATGAAGGTGAAATTTTAAAATTTCATCTGTCAGCATCAGTTTTCCTTCAGGGATGAAACCACCATTATATTTACTGTACATTCTCATATTAGCGTAAATGCGTATAAGTTTTGTTGCGTCACTTTTTAAAATAAAGGATGCAGTTGATGTCGTGCAGACACTTCTCATTGAAAACATTCAAGATAAAAAAGGCGAGTCTATAGATCGAATCAAAAGTTATGCCAGTGTTTACCTGTCATAGCGAGGAAACACGTGCTCCAAGCACGACTTGCCAGCATTACGTCAGTGTGTATGAATATGTGATATGCCCTCTGTTCATAAAACTCAGCATGGAAAAACTATCTGTCAAACCATACAACACAGACAGGCTGATAAGTTCATGTACTAGTCCAGCTGAAACAGTGGGTTAATTACAGGTCAATGGCCCCAGAAGGTGTCAGCACAAGACAACCAAGAACTCTTTAGTACGGTAGCCTACACCTGATTGGCAGCAATGATGTATTCATACCTTGTGTGGGATGGGCGCATTCATCATCGTAGGCCCTATTTTAGGGTAACATGGGGGAACATGCCCATAGGGGTAATATGAGTACCCCGCCTTACAAGAAAAAAGATATACTTTGCAATCACATTGATGTATTCTTGCAGACACCATGTGACCAAAGTTGTATAAAAACCATGTTCATCAGGTGGCGCTTTAAAGCTTTTTCTATGGCAAACCGGTGAAAAATTAAGGATGTTAACACAAACATGTCTTTCCACTTTAAATAGCACATAGAAGTGGCAATGCAAGTTTCAGTGCAAAAGATATCTGACCAATATGTGTAGCACCTGCTGTATTTTATTTCTGAATGGATCAATTAGTTGTACATTGACTGTCAAACACTTTGGACCTAGCGATGAGTTTCGATTGATCTGCAGGTAATATGAGCACCTGGGTGTCAATTATTAGCCTCCGTATAAACAAATAGCAGGTATAAGCTATACTCATAGTAGCGTCTCTGTGGGATAATATGAGCACCTTTGTGTCAATACTTTCTAAGATAATAATAGTATCATTTAACTTGATGTACAATTTTCGAGGCAATTTATTGAAACGCAAAATATGAAGCTGTTGATTACTCCCCACAGGCCCTTTGAATCAAAACCTATGTACTTTTATTAAATCCCACTTAAAATAGCAGGAACTCATATTACCTTATGGCTGTGCTCATATTACTTTTCGTTTAAAATGTGTGTGTGCATGGGCATGTAATTTTCGGTTTGGTAGAAAAATGTAAGATATATATATAAACAGTGTTATGGCCTTCAATTAAAAGTTTTTCAGGCTAAATTCAGAAATTTTGAAATTCTAAGGAAATTTGTGTATATTAACATAGTTTTGGTGATACCAGACCTAAATCAGTGTTGGTCCCACCAGTGACTAATCGGACCCCACGGCTACGGCTTGGTATAACCTTTTTGTTGAATACTTATGCATTACAAATTCAAAATGCAAATACATCATTTCAAACTCTCAACAGTAAAGGTTGTGCAACATAATTCACACACAGGTACGAAAAATAGCCTTTTCATTATACCTTCTTTTAACAAGGTTTTCCGCAGAGCCCTATAAATTATAGGGCTGTGATCCTAAAACTAGAGCTGTGCCTTAGGCTACCCAATATAAGGTATAGGAGTATAGGGCTGTAATTCTTAAAATTTGATCAAATCTGGTTAAACATGGAACTGCGGCTACTGTCTTAGGGTTATCTGGAAAAAACTATGCATGTAATACATACACGGCGAAACCTCGCCTAGCAAAGCCTCCTGTTGGGCACCAGCATCGGCTAAATAAGCTTCTCAACTCAGAGTCTGCTAAATGTTGGATGCAGAATTTTCGCCACCTTCGGCAGAGGACATCTTGACTTGTGTTAACAAAGCGACTTGGTTTCTGGTGCTGACGCCAGGAGGCGCCACCTGAAAGCCTTATTTGACTCACATGGTACCTTTCACAGTATATGGCACTTTTCATGGTTGTGCCTACACGATTTTGTAGCTTAATAAATTTTCACACATGCTTTATATCATGCAAAGAATATTTTATTTAATAAAATCTGACAACATTAAGCATTTTTTTGTTTTTGTTTCAGGTTTTTGTTTTTTTGGTTTTAATTGTTTTTTTGTTTTTTGTTTTTTCCACGTGATGAGGGTGCACAGCAAACACCAAATTAAATCAAGCTCCAAAACTGCTAGAAGTTCTACACTAATGTATGACTGTTCACATTCCTTTCTGGACACTTACAGACATCCTTTTTCCGGTTTTAAATTCTCAATATCACCAGTAAAAGCCACATTCAAGGCTAAATATTATGATCCGTGCATAAACGTGTGATCCATTCTTCATACTATGAAAAAAGGGATAATACTGATTCTAGTAAATTTGCCTAATCTGTTAGTCCAAATAAATTTAAGGATTCGCTTAATAAAAAAAAAAAAAATAAATAAATAAAAACAAACCAGTCTCATTTAAAATGAGTGCAAAGCCCCACATTGTTGTTTGCAAATGATGTGTTGTTTATTTCAGGCCGCAAAGGGTTTTAATCTGCAGCTTTTAAACACAAAATGAGAATAATTTGCTTTATTTCTCAAAATTTTATTATGACCATTAATTTAATATACTTATATACAAACAAAATGAATATTAGTCAATAGTATAGTGAACACTTCATGTGGAAACAGCACTGTCAGCCCAACTCTCTGGCATGTGGAGGTGTGAAAGCCATGTGGCCCCTACTCACTCAGCTGGAAGACACCTGACTGGCTCAGTCCTTGATCACACTTTCTTGTATGTACAAGTGATGACATTTTGCCCAATATCTGAAATTTTATGTCTTTAATATCTGCAAAAGTTTTCATCATTAAACTTTAATTCCAAAAGCATATTACTACTTACACGATATCCTATTCATTGACGGGAATTTTATTTCTGTGAGTTTATTTTTTAATTTTCATGATTATACTTATCTTAAAACTTCCGTACTTAACTTAACCTCTATGGGGCTAACCTTTATATACGGATTTATCATAGAAATATAGGCCTATATATTTTCACTGTATAAACACGTGTTATGGTAGTAGGCTCCCTTTGGCAAGCCTTCGGTCGCTATAAGTATCATTTTTCAATAGAAAACATTACTTTAAGGCATAAATAACTATTGCAAATGTAAAAGGTAAGATCCACACCGGTTATCAATGCTTGTTCAAGGACAGGTGCGTGGCTTGAGGTCATGCACTTAGGCATGTGATAGATGGAAAAATTGTCATCCGTCATCAAAGTTACTCATGCTGCCACCCGTTGGTACCACATCGAATGTCACATGGCTGAGATTCGGTGGATGGAAAATAAGGAAGAAAGAAGAGCACCATAAGTAAGACAGAAATGCACTACAAGGACACACGGAAGACTAGAAAATATGACTTCTGTAGAAATATGTAATCAGGCATATATATGACATTTGTGAAATATGCTGATCTGTACTGTAAATTAAAAAAAAATAGAAGTTAGGAAGTTGTGAAACACCCACCTTCTGGTACTCCCATCCCTGCCATATAAAACGGCTTAGTTTTGTATTTGAAAATAACAGACTTACAAAATTTTAATATATCATGAGGGCGAGAGTGGCTGCTTAATTCCCACAGAACTGATCACACGGGTAATAACGGATCCTGAGTGAGTGGATTGGATAGGCTTAGTTTTGACTGATCAAAAATACTAAGTCTCACGATTATCATTCACTGCACTAGTGCATTGTATTTGTCATGTTCCTGGTGAATATGTGACCCACCCAAGTTATTTAACCTGCATGTTGTCTGTGTTGATGGTGTTGCCTGTGCATCCACAGGTGGCAAGTTAATTGATCATATTTAACTTTTCCTGCTAAAAACGCCCGGGTGCAAATTGTTGTCATTAGCTTTAACATTTTAACGTAAATGTCTCTGGACTATAGGTATAAAATACTTTTGCTGAAGTTACACAATGATGTACGAGCGTTCATGCACACGCCCTATGTCAATCAACAGCTTCCCTTTCTGTGGGTTGGGTGCATTCACCATCGTAGGCACTATTTTGGCGTAACACGGGGGAACATGGCCATAGGGGTAATATGAGTACCCCGCCTTGCAAGAAAAAAGCTGCACTTTGAATTCACATAGATGTATTCTTGCAGTCACCAAGTGGCCAAAGTTGTATAAAAACCATGTTCATCAGGTGGCGCTTTAAGGTGTTTTGTTTGGCAAACCGGTAAAAAAATTAGGATGTTAACACAAAAATTTCTTTCCACTTTAGATAGCACATAGAAGTAGCAATGCAAGTTTCAGTGCAAAAGGTATGTGACCAATATGTGTAGCACCTGCAGCATTCTGTTTTCTGAATGGATCAATTAGTTGAAAATTGACTGTCAAAAAATTTGGACCTAAAGATAAGCTTTGATTGATCTGCGAGTACTATGAGCACCTGGGTGCCAATTAATAGCCTCTGTATGAACAAATCGCAGGTAGGTATCAGTTATACTCATATTAGCCTCTCTGTGGGATAATATGAGCACCTTTGTGTCAATACTTTATAAGATAATAATATTATCATTTTACCTGATGTACAATTCTCGAGGCAATTTATTGAAGGGCAAAATATGAAGCTGTTGATTACTTCCTACAGATCCTTTGAGGAAAAACCTATGTACTTTTATTAAATCCCACTTAAAATAGCAGGAACTCATATTACCTTTTGGCTGTGCTCATATTACTTTTCTGTTAAAATGTGTGTGTGCATGGGCATGTAATTTTTGCTTTTGTAAAAAATTTAAGATATATATATATATATATATCATGAAAGAGTGCGCGTAGCAAATGAGTGAATCAGAACAAAGCCATTATAAACAGTGTTATGGCCTTCAATTAAAAGTTTTTCATTCTAAATTCAGAATTTTTGAAATTCTAAGGAAATTTGTGTATATTAACATGGTTTTGGTGATACCAGACCTAAATCAGTGTTGGTCCCACCAGTGACTAATCGGACTCCATGGCTACGACTCTGTATAACCTTTTTGTTAAATACTTAGGCATTACAAATTCAAGATGCAAATACATCATTTCAAACTCTCAACAGTAAAGGTTGTGCATCAGAATTCACATACATGTGTGGTAAATAGCCTTTTCATTATACCTTCTATAAACAATTATCTCCGCAGAGGTGTGCCTGAGGCTTCCAATTATAAGGTATAGGAGGATAGGGCTGTAATTTTTTAAATTTGATCAAATCTGGTTAAACATGGAACTGCGGTTACTGTGTTAGGGTTATCTGGGGAATGCATGTAATACATACACGGCGGAACCTCGGCTAGCAAAGCCTCCTGTTGGGCACCAGCATCGTCTAAATAAGCTACTGAATTCAGAGTCTGCTAAATGTTGGATGCAGAATTTTCGCCACCTTCGGCAGAGGACATCTTGACCTGTGTTGACAAAGCGACTTGGTTTCTTGTGCTGACGCTAGGAGGCGCCACCTGAAAGCCGTATTTGACTTGCACGGTGCCTTTCAGAGTATACGGCACTTTTCATGGTTGTGCCTACATGATATTGTAGCTTAATTAGTTTTCACACATGCTTTATATTACGCAAAGAATATTTTCTTTAAAAGAAAATCTGACAATATTCCGCCCTTTTTTTTTGGCGTGATGAGGGTGCACAACAAACACCAAATTAAATCAAACTCCAAAACTGCTAGAAGTTCTGCAGTAATGTATGACTGTTTATATTCCTTTCTGCACACTTACAGAAATCCTTTTTCCGGTTTTAAATTCTCAATATCACCAATAAAAGCCACTTTCAAGGCTAAATATTATGATCCGTGCATAAACGTGTGGTCCAATCTTCATACTGTGAAAGAAAGGGATAATATTGATTCTAGTAAATTTGCCTAATCTGTTAGTCCAAATAAGTTTAAGGGTTTGCTTTTTTTTTTTAAAGAAAAAAGCAAACCAAAACAGTCTCATTTAAAATGAGTACAATTGGCATGTTTTGCAATAAAGTAAATATTGAAGCAATAAACATTATGCTGCACATTGTTATTCAGAAAACAATATGGAAAATAGGTATGTTTGTGCTGGATTCTTACAAAAACAACCAAATAAACAAACAAGCAAAAACACGCACAATGCATGAATTATAAAGAAAATCTAATAAAGGGAACTTTATTTCAATAAGAATACAAGTCAATGTAATATAAGTATGACATAGTAAGTAATGAATACTGCTGAAACACCGAAAACAAACGTTGTAAATGTTTTGTGAAACAACTCTAAACTTTTCAATAAACTGTTGGCCCAAAAGCTAAGTGCATTCTGTCAATGCATTTAAAGGCACTTAGAAATATTTCCCAATAGCTGCTGCTCTGGCAGACAGCTCATTCCCCTCCCCCAGATACTCATGATACTCCGTTCTGGAAGAGGCAATACATATCTGTGGCAATGTTTGGCACCGGTGCAGTCACATCCCCACAACTCAGCATTGGGTGCTCCGAAGCATTCCATCGTTGTACTTCGGAATAAACTGACACTCAGCGGATGATCTTCACTGAAGAGCTCAAGGACGCATCATGCCGGCTGATCGCCACAGTGCAATTTGCATCAAGTAAAGGTGGCATCACTGGTATCATAAGCAACCAAGATGTTGACCTACTCTACAATGCCAGTAAATTTCATGCAGCTACAAAAATATTAAGGTTGCTGGACTGGTAACAATTAAGATTATCACATTTTGACCCATATATTATATAATACTACATGACGTCGGCAGAGATTTTTATACATTTTATAAGTCCTGAAAGTTATATGGGCCTAACTAAACAAAAACAAAAAACAAAAACAAAAACAAAGAAACAAAAAAAAAAACACAAAAAAAAAAAAAAAAAAAAAAAAAAAAAAAAACCGAATGCCAAGCACAGGGGCAACCAGCAGAATGGTTATCATCATGCTCTGGCCAATACAAACCCATTTATACTGACGGGCAAAGTCACTGTCCACCGAAAATACTGTTCAGGGTATTTTCAGCCGGTCAGTGGGCCTATGAATGGGTTCGTATCGACCAGAATACGATGACAACCATTCTACTGGTTGCCCCTGTGGTGCCAAGCAATCAGAAGATGACCCTTGTAATTCAAATATCCATTAGAACTTGACTTTCAACTCAGATTAAAAAAAAAATGTTTTGTTTTAAATGTGCAACCTCCCTCCAGCTTTCCGTACATGGTTTATTTGTTCGGTTAATGAATTTTAAGTTGAAGAAAAAAGATTATCTTGGACAAGCGATCAAGTCTATAATAATCAGGTCAGGGTGACCAAAAAGTAAGTCATCAAGTTGTGAGGAATTTCATATGCATGAAACATTGACTGGGCTCCAACCCACAATTTGATGGAGAATGCAGGGTTGGGTATAACCTTAGATGTATCCCGAAGTGTTTACATATTCTAATTTATCGGATAAGAAGCGTAATTGGCCCCGTCTGTGCGTGCTGGTACTCGACCTTCTTGAAGAGGAAGTATTTTCCTTTGTTTTCATAATAGGAGGGACTTTTTAAAAAATCAATCAGTCTTTACTGTTACTATTAATGACACAACAGTTTCACAAAAGGTACATTCTCGTGCTGCACAGTGCTTCAAAGTAACTGTTTTCATCCTGGTACAGTTTTATGTAAGGTGTAATCCGTTTCAATTTTGGTGTGGTGGCTCGTCTGTCCAAGCTACACTGCCATTTCATAGTGCTTTCAACTTTACGGGCCTGGTGTCCAAACAAAAATAGGTGAAGGTCATTGATAATACATAATGTACAGTCTGTGCAGGCATTGGATATAGTCTAGGCCTATTCAATAAATTTGGCATGTCTAATTCAATCACTTGTTCAGACAGGAAATTTTATATCTTTACCCCTAGCACGCCGTTGTTCAGCTTCACGCTGACCCGCAACGTCTATTTACCTGCAAACCTGTGCATTGTATCGTAAACAAACTTCAATACTTGCGGATGGGTTATTCAATTTTTGCGGAAAAAAATACTCTTATCAAATGGATAAAAACCCAACAACTGCCCGTTTTCCACGGTATTTTGAATGATACAACTGTAAAATTTACCCCAAAACTTAGTGACTTGGTACCTTTGCAGTCAAGATGTTTTGCATCGTCCGCCATCATGTTTTATACTGCTGGAATCCAAAGATTTTCGTCTATGTAACAATTAAGCGCTCTCATTGGCTAAGAAATAAATACTCCGGGGGTGCCGCTCCAAAAATATCACCGCACGGGAATCGAGACGTCATTTTACCTCATTATAAAGATTGATGCTTTGTTTGCACATAATACCATCTGGTGGCCATTAAAAACATTTTTATGCAGCATAAGCAAGAGTCTCCACCGAAATATTGCTTTCCTACCATAGTCAGTGTGTATAGTACTTAATTAGCATCAACTATCGTAAACATCGACTTTTTTTTAGCACTAAATCTAACACAATATAAAATTAATAGTAAACAGGAGAAAAAAAGACTACTCTGGCTAGCTAGTTGTAACAATATAAGGCCCTGATGACATTTAAAATATTATACCAAATCTGAGACCAAAATCCAAAACAGGCCGCGATTATTTATCCATGAAGCTTCTAAAAGGGATAACCTCAATTTATGAGACACTAGCCTTTATTGTAAATGAGTCACTAACGTCAGGTATTTTTTGACAAAAACACAAACTAAGCTAAGGTTATTACTATTCTCCCAAAGACGATAATACCTCACTTGATATTTACAGACCAATATCTATATTACCTGCCATTTTAAAAATATTTGAAACGGTTGTGTATACACAACCGTATAATAAATACATAGATAAATCTGTATTTTCTATGAGTCAGCACAGCTTTAGAACACAACACTCCACAGAAACTACGGCATAAGATTTTTGATCGTATCGTTAAAATTTCCTGACAATGGTAAACTACCACTAAGTATATTTATTGATTTATCAAAAGCATTTGACACTTTAGACCATCAAATTATCAATGAAAAATTAACATACTATGGACTTGCCGGCTTGACCTTGAATTGGATTTTGTAGTTATCCCACTAATAGGACTCAATTTAGTTGGTTTGATGTCTGATTTTAGCAACTTCAAATAACTACAGATGTCCCACAAGGGTCAATACTGTGCCCACTTCTATTCATAATATATACCAACGACATGCACGTGACTTCATCTAACTTTGATTTGATTTTGTATGATGATAACACCACATTACACAAATCATTATGTTCTTCTGCTTCCTCGTTTGGATGTGAAATACAGGAGCAAAACATTTCTGACAATATGAACTCTGAACTTGATAAAGGGAATGACTGGTTAGCTGCAGCCATTTTATTTTTAACTGTAAGTGAAACAAAGTGCATGATTTTTCCATTTAACTAAAGAAAGCTGGATGATGAATCTACCTAAATAATAAAATACTCGCATATCTAAGAAAGACAAAGTTTATTTTAGCAAAATTGGAAAGATACTGGCTAAAGTGACTGACATTCTAATGAAGTTCTATATAAATGAGTTTCAAGAAATATATATCTTCTCCTATGGTATGTATGTAACAGCCAATAGAATCTTCAGCATTCATTCTACTACGGTATCCACAGTATTACTTCCCATAATTGATTAAATCTTTAGTTTAAATGATGCCATGCAAGATGCTGTAGAAAAGAAACATATTGAAGGTAGCCCTAGCAGTAGTGGATCTTAATCACTAGCTCAGGTCATTTTGACATATTTCTAATAAACGTTTGTCGATTATGAAAATAATACAATTATGAAAATAATTACAATTGTTAGTTTGCATTTTAGCAAACATTATAAAAAATGCATAGTGAGAAAGTAATGGTTGTAACAGACAAAGTTCACGGTTTATCATACCAAGACCCAGCTGTACAGATTTAAAGCTGACGAGTTCTGTAATACATGGGTATATGCGCATGTCAACACTTTGGCATATAAAGTTGCACCAAACATAGGTTACCCTCAAAGATATTGCGTTCAAAGAGGGCTGAGTGTGGTAAAATGTATCAAAGATATCATGGCTATCGGGGTCTTAGTTTCAAATGTTGGTTGTCACTTTCTGCTTTATTTTACACAAGATTAACGTTAAGTCCTGTATTTCTATTCCATATCTATTTGCCAATTAACCGCTCATGAGGAACCTTATTTGTGTCAATAGCTTCTCTTTTATGAAGCATAAGGGAAAGGCCCAACTCCCTATTCCTTATCCTCTTTATCTTCTTGTTCTTGTTCTTATTGCTCTTGTTCTTTTACAAACGCCCAGTGAGAGATCCGATGAGACAGAGACAGGCCAATAGGGGAAAAAACAGATATATGCAACAGAAAAGTCTTGAGGCATTAAACCATTGCTTTCAGTAGTATGGACCAAAGTGTTGCTGTGCATAACTCAATGGAAACTACTGTACCTGGAATTTTCGTTTTGCAGTTGGAAGGCAACAATGCACTTACGGATGATACCCTTGGTCCTGTTGGGATTGATGGTACTGACCATAACAAGTCGAGTACACGCCAACCAATTTACAGCCCACAGCCCATGATTATGTACAATTTGCGTTCGAGCAGAAAGCAACTAGGAAAACAAGGAAGCAGATTCCGAAAAAACTTATGACAAGAGTAAGACGAAGAAAGCCTGATCGTCATACCATGTGTCGCATTGAAGCATTTGGCGATTGGGAAAAAGTAATACTCAATTTGCTCGTGACTTGTACATTTAATAAAATTTACTTTTTTCAACTGCAGCTGATTTATACCCAATAGGCCAAACTCAGGAAGGAATATGAAATATGCGCTGTGCTTCACCGAGTTTATAAATATCCGAGAATAGATGTGGGTGCTGCCCTTTCTACAATCATTATACTAACGTAACAAAGTACGCTTAAAGTTGAAAACTTCCACATATTTATAGTGCTCTCATTTGGCCAGACTTACCTCGGTTCATACGCAGTCTCATCTATAAAAAGCATGTGCTTATAAGTTATTCACTTGTGCTGTCATATATCTGAATGATCTTTCTTCCTCTGTTAGAGAGTTATCAATAGCGCCATACATTACTTACTTTTTGTATCTTCTATGTTCAAGATACTCAGTATTTTGGGAAACTGAATGTACAATTGCGAAACTCTATTTCTAGGGGTATTAACTATAATTTACTCGTCCTTCCTGCTAACATTGGCATGATAAGTAGCCAAGTTCAGTGCTGCCCATATGTTGCTTCTATCAACTGCCTTATCACATTGTCAGCAGTAAAACTGCGTCCACCTCATAAATGAACATATAATAGTTGCGAGTAAGTTTATGTTTTACTTTTTTTTCTTTGTCTGTGGTAACTCTAAAGTCCTGCACACATCAAAACTGAGAATAACTTTATCTGTCTGTCTCCTGCTATGTAATTGTATGTAGATGCAATACATAACAAAGAAGAAATAGCTCGTAGAGTGAGTAAAATCCCCTCAATCCACATGTGAGCTCTGTAGCTGGAGATTCCAGTGGGAGAATGTAGGGTGATTTACATGAAAAACAGAACTTTTACTTATACATTAAAATCATATGCTCTAGTTAACTTATGTTTTGACACAATAATTAAATTGTACAGTCTGTGTGTTTTCCCCATCACCAGGTTTCTAGAAAACGGGTCATGCATGAATCTTGAAGCAAGTCACGATTAGTTGCTTCAAATTTCATTGAAAAAAATTACATGCGACAGATCCTTGGTATTTGATATAGGAGCCTGGTCAAATTGTTTTTACCAGAAAATAATGGAAATGACTAGGATGTCTGGTACAAAAAAAGAAAGGAAAAATAAATAAAAACAAACAATGAACACATGTTGTCAAATACCATAAAGCTTTACAATATTTGCAAAGAAACGAGCCAGTTTTGTAGGAACATTTTTTTTTTGACAAATATTTTTTGGTAAATTTTATTATTATTATTATTATTAGTAGTAGTAGTAGTAGTAGTAGTAGTAGTAGTAGTAGTAGTAGTAGTAGTAGTAGTAGTAGTAGTAGTAGTAGTAGTATTTTTAAATTTGTTAATAATGATTCTTTGGGTGGAATAATTCTGAGAAGAAAATGAGGCAAAGAAGTCTTTTTTCAGGACACATATCCTATGAAGAAAAGAAGAGTACTTTTTGTCCAGATCGTCTGAAAATTACAAGATTTTGCAGTGTGACAAAATTTCCCATCAGACCCATCATGGTACAACGTGAATTAATTGTTTTAATGGCTCCTTGAAAAATTTCAAAGGGTCAAATGCCCTTGATCTTTGACATTTACGGGTCCCATGTAGAATACAAAATTGTGCATTGATATATCTTGCACATTTGAGGAAAAACATTAGCAAAATTGGACAAAAAATCATCGAGTTATGGCAAAAAGGAATCTAAGGGGCAGTGACTTTGACCTTCAAATGTCATATATTACTAATAGATGTATGCGTTAATGCCTTCCCAACAGATTCAGCCCAACGCGATCCAAATCAGACAAAAATAATTGAATTACGGCTAGTTGAATGTTTAAAGATCAGAGGCGACATTGATCTTTGAGTCTTAAAGGGCAAATTTTGTGCACAAAAACATTGGTGTCAAAACTCTTAATCTTTTAGCCCTACATTGTAAAAATTGGACGAGAAGTGACGTAAAATGAGGAAGTTATATCAGCTCAGAAATCTTCACATTGCCCAATGACATTGATCTTTGATGTTTTCAGGTCATATGTGAATTTGCATAGTTAGAACCAGAGTTGAGCTATGTAACTGACGTACTATCGCTCGAATCCTTTTAAAACGTTTCGAAAAATAAACAAAAGGGGTTTTTCCATAAGCAGGTTATTGCGTCCTTAAAACAAGGTCAAGGTCACAAAATGCATCATCTTCAAGGGTATTACAAGGGATTTTAACGTCGTCCGCCAGTGTTCCAAAGGTTATATGCAACTCAGATTTATAACATTGCACATATTGACAAAAACTAAACCTGGAAAACGTCCTGACCTTGAAACTAAAGGACGAGGTGACGAATCACGTATCAGGTCAAAACATCAGTACTCGAGTGTAATCCTGCAAGAGCGACGACGTGCACTCCATAGTTGGTTTTACCGAGTTTTGAATGATAGTGAAAAATTCAAAAGTAACAGTGTGACCCGATTTTAAGGAAATTTAGGTCGAAAAGTAGGTTACTAGGACAAGTGCTTACACTTCCAAAGTATATGCATGATTTGCACGTAATTTGGAAGTGTTCATTGGCCAAATGTTCTGACCTGTTAACGCTGACCTTCCCCTTGTACCTTTGATTGCTGCATCATTTAGGTCGTCCTATTTTCTGGTCAAGATTACTGTGCCAGACTCTAGGATAGACAACACTATCACTCCTCTTTCAAATATCGATACTGTGCTCATACCCAAGATCACATTATCATTAAATAACAACGGACTTGGCCTGATGAAACTCAAGATGCACACAGATGGCCCAATGATAAGTAGTCAGTTCTAAATGTCCCAATGCATAAGATTTCATATTTGTTGTTGAACACCCCAAATCACTGTAAAAAATACAAATCACTGGAAAATTAAAAAGAATTTTTTAAAAAATCTTTACAATAGCTTCACCACATTGTGAACACCTTTGTTTGGCCCTTCTTAAAGGAACATTTTGAAGAGATCGAAAATAGCAAAAACACATCTTTTACATTAAGAATATTTGAAAAACCACTGTGCCACTTTTGAACAAATTAAGGTCTAAAGGTCCCCAGAAGTCTCCCTATGCAATTTCGAAGCAATAGGAGACATTCATATTCAATTGCAATCCTGCTCACTTTTACCGGGGCAACAGACTGATGCTACCTCCATGATCAGGGCAAATTTGTATTATACACTACATCAATATCCATAAATAACACCTTTTTAACCAAAAGAGAGTCCATTTCTAGTCAATTTAGGCATCCTTTATGTTTCAAATTTATGTTAACATACTTTCTTGATATTATTGTGTATTTGTATTGTTCATTTTCTTGAGAAAGTACCTTTGACCATGCTAAATACATGGATCTGCCCTGATGCAGATGGGTCCCTCTTTTGATCAATAGGTGTTAAAGCAGGACCGCATTTAGATATGAATGCATCCTATTGGCCAAGCGGTTTTGGAGAAGATTTTTTTTTAAAGATTTTGCCCCCCCCCTCCCCCCCCAAAAAAACAAACAAACAAACAAACAAAAAAGCAAAAAGTTCATAAAGAATAAAAAAAACAAAGGACCGTCACCTTTGTACAAACTTGGTAGGGACCCAGGTGCATTCCCACCTAGCTTGAGGTAAATCTGGCCAGTGACTTTGGAGAAGAAATCTAAAATGTAAATTGTGGACACCGATAAACGGACGATGGATGGCTAACCACCCCATAAGCTCAGCTGGTTGACAAGTCAGCTGAGCTAAAAATCACCCATAGTTGCTTGTAATGAACAAAGAACAGACTTCCATGCTCAGTTTTACCACTAAGAGTGATTTTTGGCTGTGTTTGATGGGAACCAGGACCTTGGCTAAGCATCAAGTATCTCTGTGCCATGGTCCAGATCCTCATGATGACTGACAGCAAAACATGCAAGGTTTCCGGTAACCCACAAATGGGGGTATATTACCCTTTCACATCATGAAATACCCCCTTAACAAGATTCAAAGGGTCCCAACTTCCTATTTTTTCTTTGTTAATTTTGCAAAGAATAGCAAAAAAATTGACTCTCTTTCAGGTTGGGACCCTTTGAAAAAATTCCTAACAGAAACACTAATAAGGACCCATGGTTGTCACTCAGTGGGAAGACGGCTCATTATTTTTGTTAACCACACACCCAGCAAGGCTGTGAGAAGGCTTAAAACGCTACCCTCAATATCTAACTGAATTCCCATCAAAAGTTCAAAGATTTGTCCAAAAAAATATAAAAAAGTATTTTCAGGGAAAAAAGTATTAACAAAGTATATAAAAATAAACAGTGAAAATAAAGCATCATACTTTAAAAAAAGTACAAAGTGGCAGCACTGCTTCAAGCAGTTGAAGATGAGATGGTCAGACTTTTTTGATACCCTACTCTACAAGATCGTCTCAAAGTATTTACCTATAACCACTGAGATCTGTGTCACGTTTAACAACCACGCCAAATCCCTTCTACAAAAAGAAAACAGATGAGTGTAATGGGCATATCTCATGACATTAAATGAGGGTCTCCTGTCAATTCATTATCTGCAGGCAGCAGATGGTTTTCCCGGAAAAGTATGGGGCATAGACACAGATACATATTATAAGATACAAGGCTACAATTAAGGATTAAACGCACCTTATCACAGGATTTTATCTCAGTTACCAGCATTTAAATTGTTAACCATGTGAGACAAATTAAATTACGTGGAAGTCTTTTAAAAATGCTGCGGTGTTCATTAGGGGTATGAAATGTGCTTTGATTGCTCGCATCCAATATATATATATATATATATATATATATATATATATATATATATATATATATATATATATATATATATATATATATATATATATATATATATATATATATATATATATATATATGTATATATATATATGCGTGCTGTGTCTTTCAATGTTGTGTCAGCTTTAGCTGCATAGTGGTTCTTTTACAATTTTTTTCATCCCAAGTACGACAGCGTTTTTAGTATCGGAAATTCGTTACTACCACACAGAGTCTATACCTGTTACACCACGAACCGGCAGTGCACATACTGTTGATGTTCACATAATCCTCCTCATACATATTAATGAAAGAGAATTGATGCTTTTCTAACTACAAAATGCAACTATTGCTTACTCGAATTGCGCAAACACCGAAGAGTGATATCTGCTTGAGACAACAACACATTTGGTGTGAATATTTGTAATTACTAGTTTTCTTTGCACAATGCATATCTTCGGGTTCTGAAGGGAAACAAGCCCACCAGTGTTCTCTCTTTTTAGAAATAAAATGATGGTGGCTAACTGTTTTTGAATATAAATGATGTGTCTTCTATGCTGTACATTTCCTTTCTGTGATGACTTCCAAGACAAAATCAGCAGTGAAAGGATGGGACACGAGACATGGTCGAATACGCACAACACCATCCCCATCCCTGCCTTAAGGTTTGAAAAAAGCATAAAAAGATCATGTTTGCCGTTATTAACGTTTTTATAGGGTTTGTTTTGATTTTTGGCTAAAATTGAGGTTTTAACTCATGTTAATCGAATCCAATCATACTGTGGGTATCTCTTTGTCGCTTCGTCGTGTTAACAGTTCATGGCACACGAATCAACCGTGCCTCTGTGCCCTTGATCCAAGTATGCGAGCCAATAGCAAAAACTAATCTTAGGCATACCCATTTCTATTCTAGGATGACCGAATGGCTGATAACCTCTTCACGTATATTTTGTGAGTACTATAATGGCAGGGGATCATGGTAATGTGTAGCCTGGGTTTGATATACGGCGAATCATTGCTGATGTTTCATTTTTATAAATCATTGCTTGAATGGAGATGCATTGAACCAATTGAAAGGAAAAAGGCAACTGTCCTGTGGAAAAAGGCTAGTTGTGCTGCGAAATAATTCGGCCGAATTTCAAAAATTCGTAAAAATTAGGTTATATAAGTGGAACCAATTAGAGACCAATCTGGTCAAGGTAGATGCCCACCATGTTGAGAGTGAATCCAGACTGCAGTTAGGGAGAAAATGTCAAAAGTTGCAAAATCTCACACAAATCCACAAAACAATAAAAATTCTCAGCGCTACCTGTTTAAAAAAAAAAAAAAAAAAGATGCGGCAGACCCCAGAATTGATTGCTCCTGTTATTTCTAAGCTATCGGCGAAGCAGGTTATTTTTTGAGATTTTGTGTAAATGACCAAGAAATTCACAAAAAATAAAAATCAGAGGACCGTAATCATATGAATTTGTATTTAAAAAAAAGAAGCTTTCGGAAAAGGGGTCGCAACGTGGCATCACAGACTGCAGAATTTGGTTTGATTCTTCCGCAAAGTATATTTCTGCCAAGTTTTATAATGATCTGAGAGACAGTTACAGAGGTGATGTCAGCAATAGCTTGATTCCCCCCCCCCCCAAATCGAAAAAAATGCAAAACAAGAGGCCTGTGTGAACAGGCCATGCACAGCTGACCTAGAAATTGATGACACTGGTGACACTGTGGCACTGGGAATAAGTTCAAGGTCATCCAAACATTGTGTGTCCTTAGCACAGGACCATCATCATGCCCAAAATGAAGGCCCTAACTCAAATAGTTCTTAAGTTATCAAAAGCAGTTAAATTCAGGAAAATGAACCTGTGACCTTGAAAATAAGGTCAAGGTCAATTATGTGCTGTCTGGGTCTGGCCCCTATACACGTGCCACAGGATGCAACATCAAAGTCTGAGCGGCTCCAAAGAGAATATTTTTCAAGACTTGGTCAAAAAATGCACACAAAAAATCAGCAAAAATCCTTAAATCACTGGAGCATGACCATATGAATACATTTGATACAGACTTACCCAAGGTACATCCCCGCCAAGTATGAAGTGAATCTGACTGATGGTTTTGGAGAATTCGAAAACAGCAAAAAATCATTAAAAAAAAAAATTGTACTGCCACCTGTTCAACACATTAAGATTTAGGTGTCCCCAGAAGTACACCTATGCAATTGCTAAGCAACTGGCCAAGCGGTTAAGTCGGAGATTTTGCAAAGATGTTGCTGAAAAATGAACAAAAAAAAAAATCACAAATTTTTTTTAAATACTGGACAATGACCATTTGAACAAACTTGGTAGAGACCCACCCGAGGTATATCCCCACCAAGTTTCAAGTGAATGTGGCTGATGGTTTTGGAGAAGAATTTTGTCTCCCCTTCTTGACATGAATTGGATCCATGCTGTTTTATACATAGTGATATGTGGAGGGAGACTAAGTTACATTTATCATACAAGTCAAATGTCCTGAAACACTTCCATTTCGACAATACACAAAAAAAAAAAAAAAAAAAAAAAAAAAATTACCACAAGCCAAGCTCTGCACTCTCCTTATCTGTTCCTGTCCAGCAATCAGATATCAGGCTAGCAGGTCCCCGCAAGCTTACATGTGACATACATGTGTTGATTCTAAATGTTTTCCAATGGTGTAACCTCAAACAGAATATCATCAAAATAAATTACAAAAACATACTTGATGATCAGGCTAACAATGTTGGAAAAGTAGTCAAAAATGTACTTTTCCATTGCCCATTGACTTCGATGGTAAGCAAAGAGGCTGCGTGCATTAACAGGAAAATGCCCGAAATTAAAAATTCGTTAAAAATCAAGGATTCACAGCAACGCCACCTCGTGAAAAAATGTCTTTGGCCCTTTGACAAGGAACATTTCCATCAAGTTTCAGCATAATCTTTGTAAAAGTTTCGGAGCAAAAATGGAGAATTGCATAAACACACAAAGGTTCATATCAAAATTACAAAAACTTGCAGCGCCACCTGTTGAACAAATTAAGAACTAAGAGTCCCCAGATGTGTCCCTATGCAATTTCGAAGCAATTGGCCGATCGGTTTCGGACAAGAAATTTTTTTTAGATTTTGCTTGAAAATGACCCCCCCCCCCAAAAAAAAAATTAAAAAAAAAAAAAAAAAAAATTCACTGACTGTGACCATTTAAACAAACTTGGCAGAAACCCACCAAAGGTACATCCCCACCAAATTTGAAGTGAATCTGGTTGACCGTTTTGGAGAAAAAGTCGAAAATGTGATTTACCACTGCAATCCCCTTCCACTTACATAGTGATCAATAGGAATATATGCATTTACTGATAAGTACACGAATTGAAAAAATCGTTAAAAATCAGGGATCCACAACATCACCACCTCGTCGACAAATTTGTGTGAGCCTTCTACAAGCAACACTTGCACCAAGTTTCAGCATAATCAAAGTGACGGTTTTCGAGAAGAAGTCGAAAATAGTGAAATCACAAAAAAAAATTCATAAAAAAAAATAGTAAAAATCGCAGCACCACCTGTTGAACAAATTAAGATCTAGGTGTCCCCAGGAGATTCCCTATGCACATTGAAAGCAATTGGCCAAGCGTGTTTCTGAGCTGAATATTTTTAAAGATTTTTTTGCAAAAAAATGATCAAAAAATGATACAAAAATCCAAAAATCACTGGACCGTGAAACTGGGTAGAAACCCACCCAAGGCACATCCCCACCAAGTTTGAAGTGGAACTGGCCAGCGCTTTTTGAGAAGAAGTCGAAAATATAAATAGTTGACAGACGATGGCTGGAGGACCATAAGATTAAAATGCAGGGTTAATCAATGGTGATCAAATTGAGGTCACCGGGTAATCAGCAGTATTCCTATGTTATTTGGAGGATCCCTGCCACGTAGTTTCGGATAGGAAAAGCCTTTTAAAGATTTTGCGAAAAGGAGAACAAAACCAACATTAAATATCCCAAAATCCTTAGAGCATGACCATGGGAACACGTTTGGTCAGAGATCTACCAAAAATGGATTTATCCAAGTTTGAGGGGAATCCAGCCAATGAATTGGAGAGGGAGTCGATACTCTCAATTGTGGATGACGAACGTACAGATGGCAGATAAAGACTCACCACATAACCTCAGCCGACTGACAAGTCAATAGAAGTAAAATCAAGAAAGGAAGCTTTGAAGCACAGGAAATTTGAGTCTCGGTAAAGATGAACTGATTACAAATGTTACCAGCTTTCTATGGTTTTAAGCTATAAAATGTTCGAATGAGTCTTTGTCTTCATCTTTGAAGCTTCTGTGTATCAGATTTCAAATGTTCATTACCTTATCTACATAATGTGAAATGCTGAACTACTTTTTTGTTTTTCTTTGCCAGTGTCTTTCTCAATAGCATGTACAGCAGAACCTGCCTATGAGCTCACCTCTGCTAAGGGACAACCTTTGCTGAAGGACATGTCTCAACACCCCCCTTTGCATATTTAAATTTAATTTTTCCAGCCTTAAGGGACCACCTATCAGAAGGGACCATTTTTTATAGGTCTTGTCGGTGGTCCCTTAAGACAGGTTCCACTGCATAACGAAATTAAAATGACACCTATATCTATCATATTAAACCAGAGGCACTGCAATGCAAAGCATTGAATGCATGTGTGGGGTCAACTTCTGAATATTCATGTGACATTGAAAATCAGGTCAAAATCACTGAAATGTTATAACGTGAAGACATGGTTTCAAGGTAGAGATGAAGTGAAATTTAAATTTCAAGTGGCCAGTAGGTCTTAAAATATCGTATATGTCAGCAAAATGGTGGGCGGATAAATGCTGGACAAAACCACGGAAGAAAACATACCGGAACCTTGCGGAGAGGACTAATAAGATAAGTAGGAACCTGTGATGAGCTTAGTCAAGCTTTATTTACAGCTTTAGTCAAGCTAAGATATGAAGAGCAGAGGTAAATTTAAATATCAGGTGGCCAGTAAGTCTTCAAATATCGTACAGTGCCGACAGATAGTCTTGCTCCAAAACTCTGGGGGGTCACCAGTGGAGCCACTTGCAGGTATCACTTTTCAAAGTGTAATAAATAATTTAATTCTGACACCATAACCAGTTTAGGGCCAATTGGAGGTCACAGATAGGTACAAGAAGCATACTGAGTAACTAATATAAAAATTACTGACAGTATTCACTGCAGGAGCGCCTTGCACAAGTTGTACCCAAGGAGGGGCCACCAGAGGAGACGGTGCAAAACTTCCTGGCGGCACTGTATCTTCACGCAAATGGTGGAGGGAGCAACGCTGAACAGAGCTACAGACTGTCGACCCAAAAACAAACTGAGACCCTGTAGAGTGGACTCATAAAATAGGTCCAAACTGGGATGACCTGAGTAAAGCTTTATTTGCAGCTTTAACCGAGCTAAGATATGTACAGCTGAGCCTAGCTTAACTTAAAGGTGACAGTATATAAACATGAGTGATCCGAATAGTTAACCCTGTAACACCTGTTACTACGATCGGTCCAAGGTACACCTGCAGCAGGTTTAAGGACGAATTGAGGTACGGTTTGGGGGAAAATTCTTTAAACACATGTATATATGTATTTGTACACTGACAACCATGCTAATATTTGTGCATTATTATCCATTATTCATTAAGCGATTGTACTTGTTGGTGGCAAAAGTTTGTTTCAATCCGATTGAGATATCCCACTTAGGCTTAGAGCTTTTCAGCCAGCCCTCGTAAACATTTCGATTGATTTTAAACAAAAAGTTACTTCATGTACATGTACACGTTAGAATTCCCTGTCCAAAAATTGAATTGAATGTTTCTCTCACGGATTATGTTTTATGTTTTAGTGTCTTTGATTACCGTCAGACGTCATGATTTGTTATGGTTGTTCTGTCTAACATGTTTACCCCACTACACGAAGTTGTGAGTGAATTAAGTAAACTTTTGACAGTTGTTTGGCAATTGTAAACTCATATTCATTCTGATAAACGTAAAAATAAGTATTGAACCCTCACATTTCGATTCACATGGACGAAATGACTAATGGTGCTATTCAGGCCATTCTGTGTGAGCCACTGACGTAGCTACTGACGTGGCATACGCACTAAATGACCTTAACAGTCCCTACAGGCATTTCTTCCATGTGCTTCGAAATTTTAGAGTGATATTCAGGAATGTACATTACGTCTAGGTAAGGGATCTACATTCAGGTGTTTGCTTCCTTTTCAGCTAATAATGCCCCTAAAATGCATCAGTCAGATCAGAAATTATACGGGTATTTTTTCAAACCGAATTATGTGTTGTACGTTTACCAGTCCACATGATAATTATTGGGCTGAAGCTTCATCATGCATGTACATATTGCATTTCAATGGCGAACAATCTGCGAGAAAGAGAGAGAGAGGGG
Organism: Hermodice carunculata; assembly: GCA_964020975.1. NCBI lineage: Eukaryota > Metazoa > Annelida > Polychaeta > Eunicida > Amphinomidae > Hermodice > Hermodice carunculata. The sequence continues at coordinate 35,709,311 of OZ026628.1, read as the reverse complement.
AAGGCAAAAGACAGAAAGAGAGAGAGAGAGAGACAGAAAGAGAGAGAGAGAGAGAGAGAGAGAGAGAGAGAGAGAGAGAGAGAGAGAGAGAGAGAGAGAGAGAGAGAGAGAGAGAGAGAGAGAGAGAGAGAGAGAGAGAGAGACCCGTTGTATTGCACACTGTGTTGACTCTATTAACGAATACATAAAAGGCGTACACAGTATTGGAAAAGCCAACGAAAAATATGTTTTGGGATGGAAGGAAATGTGCACAGTGCATTGCCGCTTGCTGGCTTCGTCCAGTTCGCTTGACCAGGGACGTGTTACAGCGTGACCTATCTAGGCAACAAAAGTTGGGCACAACTAGGAAATCAGTCATGCGTGCGATCGTCATGTCTCGTCCCGGAAAATAGGAACTGCATTCCGTAAATTCGGTATTCACCCGTACTGGCAGGAGCGGCAACAAGCAGGCTATGACAAAGCTGGTCTTTCCTGGTGCAACTGGGACTGAGTCTGTGCCCAGCACTCACCGTGCCGCAGCTACAATGGATGATCACCAGAGGTGGATCTTGGGAAGTTAAGAATGGTCAGAGGTTTACAGCAGGCCATCTCGCGCTGTTGCCTATAGGCTATACCGGCAGAATATGCTGTGCGCTAAGGCAGTGTAACTGTTAACTAAAAACCACGTGAATTTGAAATCATAGGCCTGCGTGCAACAGGCTATTAGTATAATTCAATTGAGTGATTTATAACAAGACCTGGGATATGTAAAGGTACAGAATCACACTGAAAAGCATCTGTTAGGCCAGTGCACTAAATGGATTAATAATTTCTACTGTAGCATGGGGCAAACTTCAAAAGATAGGGGAATACACAAGCACTTGACGACAGCTAGAATACACATAAACCACCCACACCCAGCCGTGGGTGCTGCTGTTTTACCCGTTTTAGCATGCAGCCTTCTTGGATTAAACTTTTCTTGACTGAAAAAAAAACAACTTTTTTGGGGGGGGAGCAGTAGTTGGTCATATATATATATATATATATATATATATATATATATATATATATATATATATATATATATATATATATATATATATATATATATATATATATATATAAACTGCAGTATTCGAGCACGACAATTTTTTCTATTTCAAAGGTTCAAAGATTTCTTTAGAAGCACTTTCGAGTTAAAAAATGATTTAATATATATCAAAGCATCTTTCCAGGAATCATTAAATTATCCCATACTTAGACTGGAGACAGTAGACAAATTTGTGCTGGTATAATTGAAACCCAGAAACACAAAGCCAAAAGTGGGAAATCAGCTCATCTTTTGGTTAAACAATTTCTTGTATACGTATTCGTTCATTCAGAGAACTTTGCCACCGAGCAAAAATGTATTAATTTGTTAAGCAACTCGTCCATCAGAGATATATTTTAAAATCTTAACACTGTAAAATCTTTAGGATAAACCTGTACCTTTAAGAAACTTTAACTTCAGGATAAAACTTTTCCATGTAGGCAACAGCAAACATGTTACAGCCCAATATGAACACCTTTTGTGTATAAAAAGAAGAAAATAAAGCACTGTACAAATAACAGGGTAGACGTGACTGAGCAAAGACAAGAAGTGCACACAAGAAAGCAAATTACTCATACTAATAAATGGTCCACGCCTTATTATAGGCTGTAATTTGGCAGTATTCAGAAACCCTAACTTCAACCAGTCATTTATGTAGGATTGTTCACACAAGACTTTTGAAAAGCATCCTGTACTAGTCTTAACTTCCCAAGCACCAGCTTTGGTCATCATCCGTGGTAGCTGTGGCATGGTCAGTACGTGTTGGGCACAGTCTCAATCCCAGTTGTACCGGCGAAGACGGCTTTGTTGTGGCCCGTGACTCCTTCAAACATGGGTTCACCATGGCGGATGAGGTGCGGGTCACATCAACGTCACAGACAGGGTCATATGTTCATTTCTCACAAAATCAGCGTTTTTGAGAAACTTAATTTCACAAATGCCAAACTGGTATTCATCTAGTACTTCCTGAGCCATATATGAAGAAAAATTTCCATCTGCCTTATATAAATATTCTTTATTTCCTAAATGTTAGTAATATCCCACTTTTCCCCACAGGTACCGACCCGTATCTCGCCATATCCCGCCAAGCGAGACTAGGCAATCGGGTTTGTAGTTGTGGTGGGAAATTAATATGCATATCTCCTATTGAAACTTCGGGCATGACAGTGTTAAATGGATCCCATGCAGAAATGTTCAGGTGCATATACATGGCAACTAGGACCCCTTAAGTCTGTTACTGATAGTGTACTGGCTACTGGTGGCTTTCCTCATGATAAAGCATATGTTACTATAGATAAACTCGGGTTGTATGTTTTGGCAGTGACCAGAACATCCTTTGTATACATGGTTAAACCACTGGTAATAAACAGGTTAATAGGGAAACACCCCCGTTTCCACAATACACAAAGGGGATATCGGACAGAAAGTTAGCTGGTGTGTTTTGGGGAGGGCGTTAAGTACACATCTGCAAAGTTGGGACTTTTTGCCTTTTGATTCTGTAAATGACGCATGGTCATCTTTAAGAAATATATCAATTGAAGTTGGCGAGACTGTGATTGGTACAATGATTCTCAAATGTCAATATAAACAACTGCAAGATAGGGAAATAAGAAGTCTCATAAAAAGTCGACAGATTTTATAGATACTGGACTTTAATAGATAACAGTATAAAATTGGGATTTGTTGCAGAGCGTTTGGGAAAAATATCCGAAACGTAAACAAGAAATTTAAGAGAAAATATGAATTAAAACAGTGACCTTTAAAATCAAAGTTATTGTAGCTAATTCTTCTCACGGTGAAAAGAATTCAAGAGCATATTGGCAAACGCTTAAGCGCCTGAATGTTAACAACACATTTCCCATCAGAACCACGAATCCTAGAGACAGTTCTCGTGTCATTGATGATACCAAAGAAATACTTTAAGTTTTATGTGATTACTGATCAAACATTGGTACAAATATTATAAATAATACAAAACAGTACCGTACAAATAATGACACATCTCAGGCTCATAAATTGTTAAATTTTGCGGGGAAACGAAAAGTTTAACTGATGTGGTTATAGATTATGACAAGCTACATTTGCTATTAGGAAACAAAAGAATGCGAAAGCTTGTGACATTAGCAGCATACCCAATGAATTCCGAAAAAAAAATGGAGGGCATACACTTGTGAGAGCCCTGGTAGATCTGTTTAATGTGTGTAAATTATTGGAAATTTAACAATAATGAATGATTTCGGGGATACGTGAAGCCTATTTTTAAAAAGGGTATCACAAAATACAGATTTTTACAGCAGTAATTGAGAAAAAGTGGTTTTTTCTAATTTTTTTTTTTTAGAAACAAGGGATTTTGGGACAGCTGCACGGAACATATAGAAAAGACAGAAGATTATAGGGTCTGTATTTCATTTTGAATGGACTCTGTTGTCTAAAAAGTAAAATAGATTAAAGACATAATTGGCATTTTTAGATACATCCAAAGCATTCGTTACTGTTAATAGAGATAAGCTATATGTAAAATTTATAGGAAAAGGGAATCCAAGGTAAAGCTTGGCGTCTTGTTCCAAACCTTTATAGTAAACTTAATAATAAAATGATATTTGGATCTTTTAAAAGTTCATGGTGTGAGGTAATCAACAGAATGAAACAAGGTTGTATCCGCTCAGCTCCCCTGTACTCTTTGGTAATGACTGATTTAGTAGGCATGCTCATGAATAAGAACCTAGGTGTATGTTATAAACAATAACGTATTCCATCCCTACTTTATGCTGACGACAAAGCTCTTATTGTAGAGGACGAAAAACAGTTGGAAAGCGTGTTAAATGCTACTTATTTGGTGAAAAAATGGAATAAGTCTTTCAACTAGAATACATCCAAAGTTATAAGTATCGCAAACGTACTAATTACAATAAAATTAACACTTGCTAATTTACCTATTGGAGAATGTGGTGTGTATAAATATCTTAGATTACGTTTTCTTAGTCGCTATCAGATGATCCACATGTTAATACTGATCTTACCACTTAAGCTAGGAGGCTATTTGTATAGCATTCTGTCTGCCAATGATAAGGTTAACAGAATCAACTTCGGAGATATCATTTGGAAAAGTGTTGTCCTGTCGTCTGTCACACATGGCTATGCTGTGTGGCTAAACAATTCAAAGAAAGCAGATGACTAAGACAATGGCTAAAGCTATCGTACAGTTACGCTCGTCCCCGGCAGCTGTCGCCACATTGTGAGAGCTTGGCTCGCTACCCCTTCCATTGACTCCAGACAAGACAAGAAATTAATTATTCCATTATTATTATTTTTGAAATTTGATGTGGTCGAAACAAGACTACGTAAGGTGATTATTAATGATATGTGTGAAGAATATGACAATACAGGTTCATATAGTATTTGGCCCTGTGTGACTGAAATCAGATAAATTTTCAATAACACTAGAATTGACCGTGCTTTCCCATTTCATAGTGATAGGTTGCTCGATAGTTTTAACAAGCGTGCAATCGAAAGTTACACAATGGAATTTTTCCAGGAAATTGATGACAACAAAAAATTATTTCTGGTATAGGGGTGGAGACCGGCTAAAATTCATGGCGCGTACAGGGTGTTTGGGGCCTGGAAGAGGATAGAGAAAGGTTGGGCATGTCTGATACTGCATTTAACTCCTGTCAATGCAATAACGATGATGTTTTCCAATTGATGTTTTATGTCCAAAATTAAACTCCATAAGACTAAAGTCGTGCAAGCAATTAGAACAGTAACTGAAGGATAAGGATTTTAGTTATGTCTGGCAAAGCTTTATGGCGTCATTTCTGTACCGAAAGTTAACTTCCTTCTTGGTCATGTTGGTGACAAAGGGGTTAGTAGTGGCGATGTAGTAGGATTTTTATTTGATAACAAAAGGTAACGGTTTTTATTAGAAGCATGGCATTTTAGGAGGGATCCTCCAATTCCTGACTGTTTTAATCTGCAACCAAGATTTCAATTCTTCTGAAGACTGGGTATATACGTATATATGGACACACCATGGTCGTGCCCCTGACAACTGGTGTCCCGGATATAAAGGGATATTATTATTATTATCATTATTATTATTATTATTATTATTATTATTATTATTATTATTATTATTATTATTATAATTATTACTATTATCATTATTATTATTATTATTATTATTATTATTATTATTATTATTATTATTATTATTATTATCATTATTATTAGACTGCCAAGGAACAGAAATGACACTACATTTCTCATATCTGAGCCATCCCCAATTTCGATCTCTGACAATTTGGTTGCTGGGGACTTTCATTTCGATTTACTGCACACAGATACGAAGGAAGATTTTCTGAATAGTTAGATCTCAAGAAAAACAATTTGATGCTCAAAATTACTTTACCAACAAGAATATCTGAAAGCCCTGCCAAAATAATTGACAAAATATTCTGCAGAACTAATCACTGAAAACCAAAATCGATCAAGTGCTGTACTTACAAATCTATTTGACTGTTTCCCGAGCTTTACTTGCTCGAAATAAAAACTGCAACGCTCGGGTCCTGTCCATAAAGGTAGAACAATTCCATTTAGAGCTGTGCTATCCTAATTGTTTTGCAATATCTTGATGCTGCTTGCAGGGGTAACACGAGTCCGGGAAAGTTTTGACGGCAAAAATGTTTCCTGCGAGATGCAATTGGACTCTTAATTTCAAGATATTCATTTCTCCCCTGAAAGCCCAACCACTTTGATATCGGCAGGGTCTCACAGCAGAAATGATGTCTGACTGATTGAAGTGAAAGGAGTTAATTATTTTGAAAAGATACCAATCCAAGTATCAGCAACTTAGCGCATGGCTAGTCATAAGGTGCAGCCGTCAATTTTGTGGAATAGTGAAGGCTCCTGGGGACTGAGAAAAACAGGCGATGAGTTCAGCTGTATCACGAAATCCGAATATAAGTTATGAAACACATGAAAGCATTTAGGACAAACCAAAAGAGAAATATGTGCCATGCTTTAAACTTTCCTTTAGAACTGGGAACAAGTAGCTGTATGTTGAGGCACAGCATGCAGTCCAGCTTTATCACCGATAAACAACGCGCCGTTAAATATTAATTTCCCGCCACAAAGCAGGGTTTGACGTTAGGCAATCACGGGGGACGTGCGGGTCATATCACTGTCACAGACAGGGCCATGTGTTTATTTCTCACAAAAGTAAGGGTGTTTTTGAGAAATTTATGTTCACAAATGCCAAACTGGTATTTATCTAGCACTTCCCTGGCCATACATAAAGAAAAATTTCCGTCTAACAAGTATCCTTTATTTCCAAAATGTTAACATATCCTGCTTAGCCCCACAAGTACCGACCTGTATCTCGCCATATCCCGCCAATCGAGTCTAAACAATCGCGTATGCAGTTGTGGCGGGAAATTAATATGCATATCCCCGACTAAGTGGACAGGCATTTAATAAGTGACCCAGTACCAGATGACCGCCGATGTTAATCATTTGCTTTGTCCTCCAAACGGGCATAGTAGGCACCCCGCTGTTCTTATCAGCAAAATTAACATAATGTGCATGTCCAGAAATAGAAACAGGCTTATCCTGGACCCCCCCCCCCCCCATTGTACCCGACCTGGCCTTTCATCTGCTATGGGTATGGAGCTATCCTTCCTCTCAAGCAGTGTTTCCACCATGGCCACTCCAAACTTACGTTCAATAACTATAGACAAAGACATTCCTGTTGGGTAATAAAGGGCGTTCTGCACTCTCCAAAATAGAGAGATAAAACATATAAAACATTTATACAGCTACACCAATGGACTCCGAATGAAGTAGTAACAGCTGGAAAACGCATCTTCAACGTGCTTGGTAAAAAACCAGACAAAAATATTAAGCAACGAGAAGGATTTTTATCACAGAGTATTTGAAAGTTACAAAAATGATAAAAAGACTTGGTAAAAAAATAAACTTTTGTGTCCTTCACCTCAAAGAGAATAACCAATTTCCCTTCATTCCTGAAGAAATTACAATAATCATTAACAAGCAAGAAATAGCGGAACGTTTCAATCACTGCTTGCATGTATTAAAGTAAAACTAACCGCTAAAAATAAATCTGTGATGACTAAAGTTTCATATATATCGCTAACTTATGCATATTCCTTAAGAGTGAATATTTTAATTCATTCTTAAAAATGATGAAAATTCTGGAGAATTGCACCCGCATCTCTCTTCTGGGTACTGGTATAAACTGGAATGGAAACACTGTTTCCGGGAAATACATGAGGAATGGAGATTTCCGTGGCCGACACGCTTTTCTACATGATGACAGTGTCAGATAAAAAGAAACAAAAGGGGAAGATATATCCATCTTTCTTCTGGGTCGTGTAAAAACTGGAACGGAGCCAGAATTTGCAGGGAATATATGTCAGAATGGAGCTTCACTTGGCCACCGAGCTCTTCCACATAACAGTGCAAACTACAATGAGATTAAAAAAAAAAAACAAACTTAAGGGCGGGGGGGGGGGATGGGATCCCAACTGCTCTTTTTTTTTGTTTTTGTTTATCTTTATATCTATTTATTCTTTAATTCACATACTTATTTCTGTCTTCTAGGGTTAGTGAACTATATTGCTCAGCAAAGTAAAAGTTGCGATTGACTTAACTTTGGCTTATGGTTTTAGAATCTCTGAGACAAACATTTGCCTGTCACCTAATCAAGCCTCAGTTCTCGTCAGACCAAAAGTATACAGCGCTTACTTAGCAGAATTTCCCTGTTTATAAGCCAATAGAAACTGTCTGAACTATATGTTATGAGACCTATCGTTTGAAGCTGTGTTCGTGTATACAGTTGTTACAGCATGTTCAAGAAGCCTCCGACATTGACATACATGCATACTTTTGAACTAACATCTAAGGCATTTGATTTCCAAAGAGAACCTTGAATAAAAAAAAAAATTAAATGAAACTTATTGCTGACCATTTAAAACACATTTTATGTGATATATAAATGCTTATATTCGTTTTTTTAAGTGAGGGCACAATAATTGCCTGATGTGACCTTGCTTGGTATAACAACTAGTTTGCATCACTATTTGGGTATTGAAATAGATAATTTCTCAAGACCAGTAGTACAGGCACTTTGACAAGCCTAATATATAAGATAAATATTAACTTATAAACACTGATTTTTCTGAGAAGCACACCATATACTGAACCCACGGATACAAAAGTGAAATCTACCCCTACATACAAGTACCACTAGTTTCCATGCACATGTTTCAATATATTTATTTCAACCTATACAGTGTGGAAGTATTAACGTAACTTGACAACCGGTCTGAAAAGTGATTCATTGTTAAAAAAATATCAGTTCAGTTCCTCAAAACACTTAATCAAAATCTTCGTTTGTCACATGAAGAGCACTTTGCAAGTTTCAAACACTGTATATTAAATGCCATTGGGTTAATGTATTATAAAGTTTGGCCTAAACAAATAAAGGCTGCTCCCTACGAAGGCTAAAGCAAATAGAGACAATGAGGCTTGACACAATGACCAGTTGAGTCGCAGTTTACCCTCAAATACTAGTTAAATCTGTTTAAAAACCCGTACCTGTTGGAAGGGAAATTGTGTTTCCAGTGTTTCTGTACGTGAAAGTATCCGAAAGGCACGTATTAAACCATATAAGCCACTGCTCAATCCACTGGATCCCCTGGTTGGCAAAGTTTCGCACCAATAATGTATCCAATGTGGCACACCTCCTGTCACAGCCATTCAGTCGTATGCGTTTATCCATGTAGAATTTCTTTAATACATATTTCCAGGACTCCATATAAACAGACAAAAAAGATAAAGGTGCAACTGAAAAAGGCCTGAGAAGGCAAGAGAAGCACAGGGACTGGGCAAGAGACAAGCGAGGACCCGTTTTGGCACAGACATACCCATTCATGGCATTAAAGGGATTTAATTGTATAATTCAATCAGCTTACCGCACAAACATATCTAAAATTGCAAATAACAGTGTTAGCTGTATTGAATAAAATGCTTGCATGCAAAGCATTTTCAAAATACCATCAAAATAAATTGAATTATATGTCCAAATACGTGTGGATTTGTTTGACTTCATGCATTCGAACATCTGCTGAATTATTACAATGCTAATTTTTTGCCTGAATCAACAGCTTTCTTCGCCGTGCTTTATTGCGCCCAATGCGGGGCCAGGAAAGTTGTTGACTTGGACTATTATATTCTATGTGACTACAGGCATGTTGGTAGTTCAATAAAAAGTCTTTTTCCGAGGAACATGAATCTAGGACGTTTATTAATAATCAGAGCAGTTTATTTTGAGTACTTCGACTTAAGTCGAAGTTAATACGGAAAGAGTTTATAAAAATGTGCACGGTTGGCAATTGTGAATTAATGCTAGGTACCGGATACGTTATTTCATATTGGCAACATTATCTTTTTAGTTCAAAGGGGGGAGTTAGTTTATTTTTTCAGACATACATATTTTTGCTGAGCTTCGGTATGATCTACTTTGCTTCAGTTTGTCCCCTGCCAATGCGTGTCCACAGGGGCGGGCGACCAATTTTTATTTGCAGCTGCAATTCTGCGATTTAGTCGGACTAAATCGAGCTTACCAGAGTATCAAATAAATCTAAGCGTACTATCAAATATTTGAATATATCATTTAATCCACAGTATTTGATCGTATTAAACGCATTCGATGATTCGTGTCAAACTATATAATGACTTGATAAAGTATGTAATCATCTGATCAAAATGGAAATCGTTACATGGACAACACCCGCTGGATGTTCTGATTATAATTCTGATATATTCCATACCAGGTCCACACAAGGTCAGAAAAACAAGATTGTTGATGATGGATGTTGTAACATTTTTATGTCTTCCGCATAAAGGACTCTATCAACGTACATCACTTTATTCTTCCATTACAAATGAACTTTCTAGTGACATTTACAACAAGTTGCCGCATGTGGATCTGCTCGCTCAGTGCATTTTCTGTGCATGAAAAAGTGGCTTTTCTGTACCCTGGACAATACGAAAATATGGACCTGACATCTGTTTCATGAGAGAATAGCCATTCTGTCTGTTAGGCGAACGGGAATGGTTGTATAAGCGAGCCTGAAAATGAGCTCCAGTGCCCCAAAACGGCAAAGTATGGGGTCAGCATGACAGAAACTTGGTCACCTGCCTTTAATGGTAGATAGACACTCGACATGGCTGCAGAATTTCTACTATTATTACTGATGTCAATAATTTTGGTTCCATTGACTGCCAAAAAAGCCTCAACACCAATCAGGAAAGAAACGGTGCTAGATAATGACACCGAAAAGAAGTAGAGGCCAGATACATTACAGGTGAATACAGAAGTATTAGTATCAAATCTGCCACCAATATTCGTTATCACCCTGTTGAAGGTTATTATCCTAGACTCATTGTAGTTTCCCTGGTCTGGGCCATCATTGGCTACAGTAAAGGCGACGAAGTTTGACTGTAACAGTGAGTGAGCTCCATTGGTGTACTTGAATCCTGAAAAAATATGCATCTGTGCATTTACTGTTTATCATAGTACAGTTGGGAGTAGTAGATCAAACATACGAACAACGCTAGATGACCAGTCACTGTTCTGCAATGCAAACACTGCCTCTTTTTCTTGATAATGGGCAAACAATGCGCGCGTATACTGTTTGCACAGTTAGGCCTAGCCTAGTTGACCTGCAATCTAGAATGGCAAACGCCAACATCTGAAGACTTTTGTGAGTTTGATGTGGTATTATGTATTACAAATCTTGGCTTGATAGAGAGGATCGTAGTGGCAGATAGAAGAGCATAAGGCCGGTAACTTTGGGTCCTTGGTCTTCAATCCGCCGACACAATTTTCTATGTCAAGCTTTGCTGTATTTGAATCTGTTAGGAATATACAAGTATATCATATTAAGAAATTCACATGTACCACATGCCCATTACAATGTCGTTTTCAATACCATTTAGATCACGTTTCTGGGTATCAAGGCGCGGGCAGAGGGCACATATATATTTAATTTTAAACAAAAACTAGACGCCTGCTACAGATTGTTCGACAATCTTGCTTTATTAGTAAATTTGTTATAAAACAAAAATAACTGATGACTACCTCAAAAATAAATGATGGGTGGTAAAAGCGTCGAGCTAGAACCAGCCAGGCAAAGAGTGAAGACTGGGTCTTGTCAACTTGACCGGCTCCTGGTTGCATCCGTTCAGCCGCGTTGTGGTGCTTGTGAAAAAACACTGGGCAACAGCTAACGGAAATACGCAGGTACACTTTGATAACACGTTTTGCGGCAGGTCTACGGCCGGGAACGGTAGTGTCGGAGGCCCCTGAACTGCGCTAGCAGTTGTGGTACAGAAGCCTGGGCGACATCCAGCAGAGAAACATAGTCGAAATTCACGCAGAGATTTGTTTTTCCAATTTTTTTCTTCCCCTCTGTCCTCTTTTTTTTTTTTTTTTTTTGGTTAAGGCAGGCCCATAACATTAATTAGAAGCTTTTCTATTGGAATTGGAATAGCTTGTGGTAAGAAGGTCATATGGGACACCAACAAACTTTATGTGTTACAGAATATATTGACAATAAATTTGAAAAGAACATATAATTATTTATTTTTCTACTGTAGTATACATGCAGCGTAATGCAATGGATCCACCATGTAGTCCTATCTTGGTAGTTTGCAAATATCACTGTAGTTGCAAGCATTTGACTTTATTGCACTATGACTTTCTACTTTGTTCCTCTGTTGAACGTCGCCCAGACTTCTGTACCACAGCTGCCTGCGCAGTTCATGATCCTTTGACACTATTGCCTGGCCGCAGAGCTACTGCAACACGTGTCATCAAAGTGTACCTGCGTGTTTCGGTTGGCTTTTTCCCGGTGCTTTTTTTGTTTTGTTTTTGTTTTTGTTTTTGTTTGTTTGTTTCTTTTTTGTTTGTTTTTTGTTGGTTTTTTTTTTTTGTTTTGTTTTTTTTTGTTTTTGTTTTTTTGTTTTTTTTTTGTTTTGTTTTGGTTTGGTTTTTTTGGACAGGTACCTCAGCGCCGCCGAACGGATGCGACTGGAACCTGGTTAGGTTGACAAGACCCTTTTACCACCCCTCGCCTGGCTCGTTCTAGCTCGACGCTATGACGCTATTGTTGCAAAATCTGTAACATCGGGCGATAATCAACAGCTCACCTAAAATGGTTTTTCGTGTGTGTGGGTGCAAGAGGGTGACCGCCCTCCTCTCGCGGTATGGCCTGATTGATACAGCGCCAAAGTACTATCAACAACTAAGATGTATCTTTTATTTCACCATGGAGGCCCAAAATATATTTCCTGTTACAGATATTTTTAAACAAAAAGTTGTAAAAATATTAAAAGAAGCTCAAAGTATGTCAGAATCAATTACACCGGATGCAGTGTATGTACTAATTTTACAACCTCCATGACATGCATTATTTTGGGGATGTTTATATTTAACATTCCAGTACGGTATTACCTGCATCATCTGGTGTACTCAGCTTTCTGACATTCCGTCTGGTATTGATTTGATCATTTTTGGCCAATGTGGCTTGAGCTGCTTTGTTCTTCATCATAGTACCCTGGGTTTGGTATAGTTTTCTTCCTTCTTGAGACATTATTTGGTCGCTACCATAAGCATCAGACATAGTATTGAGCTGCACACCACTGGATGTTGATAGATCAGACAAATATTTGACATCTGCGTTCAACCGCCGTATAAGGCCACAATTGGCTTCATCCATGGAGGCAAGTAGAAGAAAGAAGGTCCAAGACACAATAAGCCAGAAGGACATGTTTTTTTTTTCGAGCTGTAAATAAAAACACCCCACATCGCCATCATCACACTCCACAAAAGTGAGTATTCAGCATTTTAAGAACGATAGGTCCTGAGAATTTATGTAGGATGGGATCTAAGCTGATACATTGTTTAACGCACTGTTATGTGAGCTTTCTTTTACCAATCGCTTAATCTGTTCTGAGAACAGGACATTCCATGTCATGATCTCATGTTGTCCATCATATACTTGTACACTCTTAACGATCAAATAGCTGATTCGGCGCACTTCCAGAGACCATATTGCAACTTCTGTTAACCCGTTCTCTCTTTTTTAAATACTGACATGGCTCTTTTCTAACATTCATGCGAATTGGTTTCATGAACGCAATGCTAATTAAAATTATTTAAGCGTTTTTACCTCCAGCCATTTGTCCAGTTTAAAGAAAAAGTTAAAGTGGGCAGTTCTGGACAAATCAGAGCTTCCCAATTAGCCTGCATACCTCTGTAAATTCCACAAGGGCAACAAGGAGAAGAAGCTGCTGTCTGGGAAATATCACTGGCACACTCTTTGGCTAATAGCAACGATAAGGAGGTGAGCCCAGGTACTGTCTGGCATAACGTTGTGTACAGTTCTCATTAGCAGATATTTTTCTTTGAAAAGTTATACAGCAATTTGTCCAGCATCCTTTGTCCTAGGGATCAATAGTTGTAATTTGAGCATGAATTAGAAAGTAATTGTATCTCTACAAAAGGATTAGGTAATTTTATTTTATATATTTTCCATCTCTAATTAACTTGAATGATCTTCCGTATGAGTATTGTCTCCTAAGGATCAAAATGGCACCGATATACACGTAAACCCAGCATGGTGTAAGTAGCTGATGTGACAGCATGCTAATGTAATGACAAGAAAAAGATAACAAAATATTTGGAAACAATGTCAACATTTCAAGATATACACGCAAACCCAATAGGTAAGCAACTGATATGACAGCATTCTAGTGTAAACAAATGGGAAAAATTAACCAAACCTTTAAATATGTGAATATTTTAAGACGCACCATATGGGTCTAATTTGTACATGTACCCATATCGTTACAGGGAGAGATACACGTCTTGTTTGGGGGTATTATTGCGGACATAATTATGTGGAGATGCGTCTCCTTTTGATGTTTTGTGCAACCAAATATCACATGTTTATGCCTGCTATCTTACTATGTAAAATGCATGAAACAGCGTTGGCACAAATCGATCTCAAATTACAGAAATAACATTTTCTATGGTAGCCATGGTTTCTTTTAAAGATCATTCAACCATACAATTATACTAATTTAACACAGGCACTGTGCGGCAGTGCCTATCACAAAGATAATATATATATATATATATATATATATATATATATATATATGTATATACATATCATATTTACTTATTCACGTACTTATTTATTTATTTGGTACCGCAAATATAGTGCAGAATTGGTAGAATAAATACACAATCAGGTAATCAAATAGCGTGCAGTGTAAGTGCCGCTGAGACACAAAAGCGGCCATTATAGTTCAAAAAATGGAACAAGTAGGTAGCCGGTGCTCCAAAAATAAATAGTATCTGCTTCTTAAGACAGGATTCCATCTGGCCATCTCTTATCTGGCAAATTTAATTTATTAATGAGGCAACAGTGTCTGTGCTGCCAGGATGGTTAAAAGAGTTGCTGAAAAAAATTGTATAACACGTGAGAAATTCATTCTAGGAAACTGAGACATACGAATTCCAAGCCGAGAAATTTTGTGTAATTGAGGGAGTTAAATGCTGGTGATTGGCTGCCTACATAAGCCAACTGATCAGAAATGCTAACAAGTTTATTGGCACTGTGGTATGACTTATAGAGAGAGTGAAGGAAAGGTTTGCGCAGTTGTCAATGTCATTACATATAGGGTGAAGGAAATTCCTGTGACATGCGTATGGGAGAGACCAAATATACCTTATGGCTTTTTACCAAGCTACAAAAAACTGTTGTAACTCAGATCTTTCCGAGAAAAATCCCACACCTGGTGTTCATAGAATGCCTTAAACAATTTATGTAAGGTAGCACTATAGACATATCTGAATTGATTCACAGTTGAACCTTTGAACTGTATCATGGATATTTTCCGAAGCAACCAAGACCCACTATTGTAGCCTGAGTATTTGCAATTTTGGATACTCTCACCACCAAAGCTAATAGTAGGTTTATTAGATTCTTTGTCTCGCCAAAAGGGATGGCCACAGATCTGCAGTAAAAAATACTGACTATCCTACATATATCATGACATGCTACGGACTGGCATCTTGGGCCCTCCAAAAGGCCCAAACTATAAACCAACGACTGCGAGCAGATGTAGAACTGGCCAACTACCACGGAATGCAGAAAGCTAGCTCCACAAATGCAGTGCTTCTGTATTTGAATTTTTAAGACAAATGGTTACAAAAATACCAAGTAAGGCTCAAAGTCCTCAAAAGAAGTAAATTGTATTCACAACATCCCCAACTTCGGCAATATAATCAATTATTCATCGGGTTGCCACCCGGTGTAAATTAAATCCTAGTTAAGAAAACCAAACAAAGAAACAATTAACCTCCTCAACTTGACAAAGCAGAGATGCCTGGGCTATGTGCAAATATAAAACCTGCAACCCAAGAAAAAAAAAAAAAAAAAAATGAAAAAAAAAAAAATAATAATAAAAACAAACAAACAAACAAAGCCAGACAGTTGTAAGGCATGTTAATAAAGCATCACTCAGTAGCTTGATAGGGCTGTCTGGAAAACTGCATTCGAGGCTGCACGTTCTTGACGGGTGATTGAGTCGAGTCTGATTGTTTTGTCATCAAGAGGCAAACAAATTGCAAAGTGCAGAAATCCCCTCAAAAAGGCAAGCCCAGCAGCACTTGATCATTACAACCTGTCCAGCTGACTCCCGATGATTAGGGAGAGGAAGGGAATCCGGAATATTATCACACTGCAGCACATTTGATGAACTCAAAATAAACCAAGCAGAATGACATCGAACCCAATACAGGTCGACATGAAATTTATCGTATTTTTCAATTGCTTTAATTACAACAAAGCTGATATTAGCAAAAATCAGAACGCGCATGCCCCATGGTTGCAACCATCATTGGTTACTTTGATACTGTTCTTGCCAATTTTCCATGCAAATGAGGTAAAAATAATAGATTATGAACTGGAACCTGCCTTTTACAAATATGTCTATTGTAACATGCAGTTACACCAAGCGACACTGAAAAGGGCAACCCAAAAGCACAAACAAGCTTTTTTGACAGCCATCATTCGAGAGATTATTAACTATATCATTATACAGCCACTCATTTAGCAAATAAATCAAGCAAAACAGCAATTCCTGTAAATGCCACAAAGTATATAGTATCCAAATCAAGAGGCACACGCCCCGTGGGTGTCAGTATCATTGTGTACTTGCTGGTGCGGCCAGTTATCCATGCAAATGAAGTATTGAATTATTTAGTTATGCAGTAGAAAGATCTTATGCACCTGGTGTAACATGCAGTTACATCGGGCGACATTATAATCCAGTGGCCTATCCAGGATATGTCGGGGGGGGGGCGGGAGGGCATGGAGTGAGAATCTGAATATGAATTGAGTGACAAAGGCCATAGGCGCCAGCCGGTAGAGGCTAGGAGCACCCCCCACCCCCAACCCATCCCGCCGAAAATTTTTGCAAAAATTAAGTACAATACTGCATTTTTGGTGCATATTAAAGGTCAAATAAAAGGACAAAAAATAAAAACAATTCTCGCACATAATTAGCCCAAATATATAATTACGCTAACTTGCAGATATGTTATACAAAAGACATGTGTCACATGGTAGTGGTGCCTGGGGTGGGGTCTGGTGATTCTGAGACCTACACGTGTACAAATTCAGGCAGTGCGGTTAACCCCCATAAGCCCCAATCTGAAGACGCCACTGAAATGATCATATTACATGCAACTATATATTTACATTTTCCCTGTTATTGACGACATTTTCAGGTAATCGCTATTTTCGCTGTTATATGATGGATAATGCTGTTAGCAATCTCAGGCTAATATGAAGCAAGCAGAAATTAAATCTGTAACAACCTCAGGCAAATGGCCTCCTCAGTGGAGGCAGTTTGCCATTAATTGTCTAGAACTGGAGGCGATGCATCATGCCTTTTTCCAGTTTCCGGCACAGCTGGAGAAGAAACACGTCCTGATGTTATGTGACAATCGTATGGCGGTTGCATACATCAACAAGCAGGGAGGTACCAGGTGGAAAAAAAAGGTTCTCTCTAGCCCAGTCAATCCTGCTCTGGTGCTGTCCGTAGGTCTACAGTGTCACGACCTGTTGTCGGCCTGAAGGTAAAGGCATACCTGCTCTCGCGCCAATCAGAGGTGATTCAGACCAAACGGCCTCTGAACCCCAGGGTGGTGAAAGCAATCTGGGCCATTTGGAATTGACTGCACATTATTTTTTGGGGGGGCACCAGGGACAATCGCAAGATCCACACCTTTGTGTCCGCATTTCCCAACAAGTTGGAATGAGCGATGGATGCCATGTCGATTTTGGGGCAGCTGTTGGGGCTCAAGTGCTTCCCGACAGATGCACCCAAGCAGTGTTAGTGTGTGTTTGACCAGTTTTTTTCAGTACCTCCTACACAGTGTAGGAGACTGATTTGCGCTTGCTTGCTGTGACCCAATATAGCCACCCGTTCCCGTCTACATAAATCTGGTTTAGCTGTGCTTTAGCTTATTCCAGGGAACAACCATGGTGTAAAGTCTAGTCCGTATGCAAAAAGGCGTTGCAAAGTTACCCCTTCAAAGGATTGACTGGGCTAAGGGAACAAATTTTTTCCACCTGGTACCTCCCTGCTTGTTGATGTATGCACACTCTTGAAAAGGGATCGATGGCCGCCGTTAGGTATAAGCTGCTGAAGGGGTAAAAAGACGATAAGAGAGCCGGATGGTAGAAGCTAGGAAGAGCCTTAAACCAGGTGTAAAGTTACACCTGGTTTAAGAATCCGTATGCAAGAAGGAAGTATAGCTTAATCCATGGTGTAAATGGGCTTAAACTGCCCCAGATTTCTAAACCTGCGAGGGGGATAGTTTAACGGAGGTGTAAGTCCCAGTGGAAGTGAATTCCTTTGTATACGACAGACATGTTATGATATGTAAAGTAAATAATCATACCACTGTACATTTAGGGAAGGTTCAGATATGGTAAAATGCCAAATAGTGATACCACCAGTACCAAAATTCAGCTCCATTTCGCATATCTTGTTACCAGTAATTAACAAAATTGTACTGTGTGTACATTATTCAAACATGCCAAATGAACGCACTACCTGAATATTAAATGTGTTTGCTCTACTGCAAATCTAGAAATGAAAATACTGTAATTACAGATTTTCACTCTGTATCAATTACTAGTATGAAAAACAATGACCGTTTCCTTGAAACTAAATATTTTATTGCAAAAAATTTCTTGTGCTCATCAAGGCATATATGAAGGCACTATGGAAACAAAATCAAACTAAGATTTTAACTTAGCCTGGTTTAACAAATGAAAGTCATTATAAATATCATCTAACTGTTAAAATACCTGACCAGTCACATGTTTTACCAACAGTTCAATTCATTTCAAAGAACAAAGGTGATTTTTTCAACTTTTCAGCACCACTTTTTGCTTAAAATAACAAATTCAACAAAACGTATGAAGATTTATATAATATGCAGTATTTTTTAAAACGATATTAAAAAATTAATGTCAAAACTGACCGAATAATGTCGCAGTAAACGTCACTTTAAACAAGACAAGTATTGCGTAGCAATAGCCAATACATAATCCACCACCGGAGAATAGGTAATACAGTTGACCCAATTTTGGTGTGCAACACACCCCTAACGTTAGCTATAATGTGTCAACACACCATGGTAGGTGTACATGTTACCGTACATGAAGTATGGCCAGGACAAACTAAAACAATATGAGGTCAAAGATCAAGGTCACTGACCCAATTCAGCGTGCAACCCACCCCTATGCAATGAAGTGTAGAGACACCGAATGTGGTAGAATCAATTCTTATGAAATAGGGAACATGGCTAGTTATAATAGGAAAAGGTGAAACTTTATGTGGGGAGAAGACAAGAAATAAGTCACAGTGACCCAATTTTGGCGCATGACACTCAGCTATTATCTGAAGTGTTTACAAACAAACTTTGGTGGGTGTGGGCTAGCGTAGAGGATGTTAGGCTTGGTCAAGCCGTTGAAGGTAAAATCATGAGGGGTCAAAGGTACAGGTTATAGTGACCCAATTTTTAGTGCATGGCGAACGCCTATCCCGTGAAATGTACAGCAGCGAAATGTCCTTGGGTTATGTCTTATGGAACACGATTGAAATATTTCCCGTTTCGAAGTAAAGCGGGGAATATTTTTTCTCAATGTGTTACATAATAAAGTAGCCTACGTGACGGAAAAGGGGTGAAATAAGTACAGGAGATGCGACGCATGGTCACGTGGTTTGGATTTTTTGTACGGTTGCAATGCAGGTATTCGGTCACTCTAGGTCGGACCTTCAATATATACACTCAAAATTTATCAACGAGTTCATATTTTAAAGGAAGTTTCTTTAACGAGTTTTTTTATTTATTTATTTATTTATTTATTTATTTATTTATTTATTTATTTATTTATTTATTTATTTATTCATTTATTTATTAAATATTTTTGTTTTTGTTTTTTAAATTAAAAAAAATGAGGTGGAGTTTAGCATCTTATTCCTGCGGTTAATTTTCCATGCGCCGAACACAGGCTTCCAGAGTTTTTAGGCCAAGTATTGTAATTTTAAAGGTTTTATCTCTGATTTTTCCTGGGCGGACCTGTATTGACCAATGAAGGATAACATTTGTTGACATTTGTTTTTCTACGTATTCGATTAAGACATACACATGGTTTTATACATACATATATATATATATATATATATATATATATATTTATATATATATATATATATATATATATATATATATATATATATATATATACATACATACATACATTAAAACTTGTGCTCGAAAGAGGTGAGGTTTATTATTATTCAGACAATTTAACTGCTTTTTGTATATTGCATGCGCAATAAGAACCAGAGTCATGCCGGGGGAGGGGGGCATGAATGTCTCGCCAGTGTAATTCAAGCCACTCCGAAGTTTTTTGTTGACGGACGGACGAACGGACGGATGGACAGACGGACGGACGGACGGACGGAAAGTGACTGCTTAGTCTCGCCAGCAGCTTATGCTGGCGAGACAAAAATGGAAGTTACTTTTCATGTGCAACATGAAGGTTTTATGGCAAGACTTTGTTAACAAATACATTTACTCGAATATCCAATTTTGTTTTATTAAAATTTGCCGGCTACTTAGTCACTCTGTCTGGCTAAGTGCAATTTGGCTGTTAAGTTGTGTGTAAGATGTCTGGTAAGTATTATTAAGAAATATGGCTTGCACAAGCCGAAATTTTTGTGGGGTTAAAGGTTGAGAAATAGGTCACAGTGACCCAATTGTGGCACATGACACCCCGCTATTCAAGGAAGCGTCTACACGCAACATTAGGTTAGCGTGGACCCAAGGATATAGGAAATATGGCACATAATAGCCCCTGTGCAAGGACGGACAGACGAGCGGACGAGTCGCAAACTTAGAGGCCCGTTCCAGTTCCTGGTGGGGGACTACTTATCGCCTATCATAATATAACATGAGATTTCAAGCAGAACACCATTAAACAATATTTACAAACATTAAATGCAAATTGAATTGTCTATCTAAACCCTTTGTATTGAAGGAGATATATGTCCACCGACCCTATACTTTGTGGTACAATACAAAATTAATTGTACCACTTGTGCCATTCATGTGTTTACCTGAGTTAAGCATACAGTTCGTGCGAAATACAAAACACAGATTATGCTTTCACTCATATAAATGATCAAAGCAAACTGCTCGGCAAAATGAATTTCAAATGCCTGAACCACCAAATGACCTTGCCTACGTCGACATATTCTAAGTGTTAGCATACTTTTCCTTCTGTAACAATGCTACTGATATACTGAACCCCAATGAAAAGTATCCACATAAAAAAATTAACACATTAATTTTGTAAGTTACTAAGTACTGTGTGTGCATATATGCATGGTTTGGAGCCTACATCAGGGTCATTCAGGACAACTTTTTAACTTTTGCTGGGTTGTTACATAATGCATGTGACTTTTGTGCAACGAATATGGCTTCTGACCACCACTCCTATTGGATGGCTAAAATGACCTGATGTTTTCAGTGGCTTTAAAAAGGGATGTTCAGCCAAGAAAAAAGCCAGTGGTCTCAGGTGTGTTGAGGCGATCATGCCGCGTCTGAGCCAAGGTCAAAGACACCATGCTTTGGGGCTTGCAGAGGGTGGAGTCCCAATCACTCAAATCGCACAAAGAATGGGGTGTACTCGGCGCACCATCCAACGACTAATTGAACGGCAACAAGAAACTGGATCCGTAGATGATCGGCCTAGGCCTGGCCGAGAAAGAGTGACAACACCTGGCCAAGACCGTCACATCCGGCTGATGCACCTGCGAGACCGTTTCCGTACAGCAGCCCAAACAGCCCGTGAGACTCAAGGGGTGAATCACCGTCCTGTCAGTAGTTCTACTGTGGAGAGGCGACTGAGGAGCAGTGGCCTAACAGCCAGAAGACCTTACAGGGGTAACCTGCTGACCCAACCCAGAAGAGAAAGACGACTGCAGTGGTGTAGAGCACACTCCAGGTGGACTCGCCAGCAGTGGAATACCGTCCTTTTTACTGACGAGTCCCGTTTTTGTGTCAGCAGAGCAGATGGCAGAGAACGTGTGTGGCGCCGGACTGGGGAGAGATATGCAGATGCCTGTGTCCGTCAGGCAGATCGATGGGGTGGACCCTCTGTCATGGTGTGGGCAGGCATCAGCAACCGCTACCGGACACCCCTAGTGGTCATTCAAGGGATCCTCAATGCTAGGCGGTACATTGATGAGGTGCTGGAGCCGCACATGGTCCCATTTATGGAGCAGCATCAAGATCTGGCGATCTTTCAGCAGGACAATGCACGTGCACACTCTGCAAGATTAACAATGAACTTTCTCAATGAGAACAACATCAATGTCATGAAATGGCCAGCGTTCTCACCCGATCTGAGCCCTATTGAACATTTGTGGGATCAGTTAGGCCAAGGTATTCAACGGAGGACACCTAGGCCTACTACCCGAAACCAGCTGATCCAAGCTCTGCAGGAAGAATGGAATAATGTTCCCCAACACAGAATTCAAACCCTGGTCAGCAGTATGCGCCGCAGATGTATAGCATGTGTTGATGCTCGAGGTGGCCACATCCCATATTGAACAGAAAAATTTGTGTGACTTTCAATTAGGGCAGTTAATGACATTTTTTGCCTGTAAGTGACGTTAATGTCGGTAGAGCGTGACATTATTTTTACGCCAGAAAAGTGAATGCTTTGTTAAGTTCTAAGCACGTCTAGGTATGAAATGTTTCAAGTATAAACAATAAAATACTTCAAAATTGGCATGTGGATACTTTTCATTGGGGTTCAGTATATCATTGCAAAATGTGTGACATTTCCTCAGATATTTTGCAATAATATTAGAGTCTTTGCTGTAGAATGAAAAAACATTTTTTTAACACTAGAGTCTACAGTCTACACGTTCAAAAGCCAAAAAGCAAAACTAGACATCTTCAATGCGAAACATTAACTGAAGGGTCCTCATCAATAGGGCTGCCATTTGCTTCAGGTGGTCTAGTTATGCCACACTATAACAAGCGCAATATCTCTTTTCCGGCTCAATAAAGTAAAAAGTGCGCATACAAACATATGCAAAGCATACATTTAATTAATGGTCATTCACAGATGTGTATTTTCTTATCAAACAAACTGTTATTTATGTGACAATTCGTGAAAGGATCAACATTTTTGCCTTTTCCACAATCTACTTAACATTACTTGTTTAAAAATATATACATTGCATGTGTCTATTTGAATACTTCTTACAATATGCAGCTAACAAAGGGATAGCGCACTTATAACACTGGGGCATAGCTGAAGAACGTGAAAGTAAGTGTTCTTTTCCCAAATGTTGCCAATTCCCCTCCTCCTTTTTGAGTTTGTTGTCCACGCCTTGTACAGCCATGGTTGTTGTGGTAGCTGGACTTGGAACAAAGGGGTGATACGGGGCAGATAGAAATTTTGAAATGACTTACATCATCATGCTAGCCATAACTCAGACACATTTTAAGGATTAAATACACACATATATTTTTTTGTTTATCATGCACAGATATAAAATCAGTAACATTTTCATTATTGACCACTGTGCATACACTCATTTTCATTTTGACAAACATAAATCTGAAGCCCCTTGCCCCCCTCCCCTCCCCTCGTAACGTAATGCTATCTGTCAATTAAAGGGGACAGCAGTCACACGACTGTCCTCACTGTGTTCCCTGGGACGGTTCAGCTGGCCAGTGTCAGGAAAGGGGGTTAAAACTTGTACCAAGGTCTTCAGTTATACAGTGATGTAACTGCCCCATGGATTAGTTACCCCGAGTACAACTGCACTGGCTTTTATGCATACCGATTTTCTTACACCAGGAACTGAGGGGTAACTAGAACTGTTTGTCATATGGCTGGTAGGAATTAGCCAATCATAAGGTTCAAAAAGTGTTGATTATATCCCATAACCATTGATTATGAAAAAGAACGTATTATGAAACTTAATAATGCATCTTTTTTGGGCTGACCTTCACCCTCAATAATCGCAAAAAGGGCCCGCGAAAAGAGTGAATTAAGTAAAACCTTTAACTCACTCTTTTCGAATTAACCCTTTCAATGTCTAACAATAAAATTTGAAATGATTTACCTGAATTTCCATGATAAAAACTTTCCATTCAAGTACCAGCACGCATTATACCATCAGCCACAAAACTTCTCCAGGTCAGTAGACTTGATGCAGTAGCAGATCATGAACGCAAAGCAAACTTTGATTGTGAAATTGTAAAAACACTACAAACAAAAACCAACATACCTCCCAGTACTGCTGGTGCCGTCATTTCTTTGGAAAAATAATTGCTGAGTTGCAATTTTATCAAGTTCAATTAGAGGCACGTCATTTTCCATTTTGTGGCAGCTAGCAGATTCACGAACTACCTGAACGCCTGAGCGAAATCACGAATGAAGTGACTCAGAAGTAAAATGACACTATCACACGTGTGTGTAAGAATTTGATTACGTAACTGACAGATAATACGCTTTCAATCATGAAATCACTGATCCGACCTGAACACAAATGACCATTCCTACCGGCCAATGACAAATGTGTTATAACATGAAAGGAGACGATTATGGCTATTACAACTGTCTCGTGGCTTCGCCACTCGACAGTTATAAGCCATAATCGTCTCCTTTTATGTTATAACTCTCACTTAAGTAAAACCATGGGTACGTTACACCTCCTTTATGCATACGGGTCCAGGAGCGCAGTGCCCCTCACAGTGCCTGGATATCAGTGAGTGCAGCAGCATGGTGACGGCACTGGACTCTAGAATTTTTTCTGGGCGCTCGAGCAAAGCACTTAAAACGCAAGAGGTTATAGACCACAGTTGTGATAGGCTGGGTATCCCAACGGGAGATGGTCCGTAATTGTGAAAATACTGTGTTTTCAGCATGCTGTAGCTTCTGTTAAAATAAAATTAGCTAAGGCAGGCTTGCTGCATCACAGAGTGCACTGTCCTCCAGGCCAGGTGGGAACTTTATGGTGGGGAAGGACAATGATGTGACCCTTGCCAGGTCAGAGATCATACACTTGTATAAAGCTGACATCCAGGTGTTGTTTCGTATTTTAATTATCACCAATGAACGAGATGGGAATTATGTGACGAAAAATCCAACCGTGTTTTGCTGACATTTTTATCTGTTAAATGCCGTTCACGAAGTTTTGAAATAGCGAAACGCTGATTTTTTAGACTGAAAAATGCTAATATGAAAACATAGAAAGATCTATAAATGTGGTCTGCGGCCTGGAGCCAGCTTAAGTGACCTGTGGTGAGTACTGTTTCGTAATAATAGTTTTCCGTAGAAAACTTGATACATACATACAAACATACATACATACATACATACATACATACATACATACATACATACATAGAGAGGCAGAGATGGAGGGATTTTTTTTTTCTTTTCCTTTTTTTTTTTTTTTTTTTTTTTTGCATGTTTGAGGTGTAGTGTTGCACATTTGACCCATGTATTGATTGGCAGAGTACCACTGTATTAATTTGTAACTGTTGAGCCAATCAATGTCACAAAAGCCATTAGGCGAAGTCATATTTGTAAATATTTACGCATTCATGGGACATTTGTGGTTTATGCTAATATATTTATGTTTATGAAAATGATATGGACCCTTGCAGAGATGAGATATTAGGTTTTGAAATGAGGTCCCTGTCAATTGTAATACATTAACACAAGGCAGGATTAATCATTTTGTGTCATAAGAAAAAAATATCCCAATAAAAATCAATAACACGTAATGGGAGGGGGGGGGGGTTGCAACTTGTAAGACAAAGTGACCGTCGATGGTGGAGAATACCGGTGTAGTGCGTATACGGCAGGATGGGATGCCTGCAGGATTAATATTTTATATGTATGGTTGATATGCGCTGTCAGACGTTCTGATGACGATAAGATATGAGCACTTTCCAATATGATAAACAATGCTAGACATACAGAGACAGTTCAAACTTTTAACGTTGCTGACACTGTCAGGCATTGTGGCGCAGGAGACGCAAGTTAATTAGAAGTGTGTTTAACAGAGAGGTAAAACCAATTTTTTGGCTATTTTTTTTTTCTGAACTGAGGTGTATGGATGAAGATATACTCCACGAAAAATATAACTTAAAAGGCTGAATACTTACAAGATTTTGCTTTCAGCGTCTACACGGTTGGTGACAGATACTTCAAACGACAGCCGTAAAACATATATAATCCCTGACCGAGCTTAGAACGTAATATTTTTAACATAATAATGCAATCAGGTGCATCAATCGTGTCGTCAAAAGACTTTGGTCAGGAAGTTTTTAAATGTATTGCTCTACTTGATTTTAATATTCAGTGGACTGACCTGTACTAATATCATATCTTGTGGGTGTTCCACCTGATAAGTTAACATGTTCACTTACTCTCCTCACACGCAACCTTTGACTCATATACAAAGACAGTGAACTTTTATGAAAACGCTTGTCTTTATGTGCCCCAACCTGTAACAGTTCATGGGCCTGAACTTTACGCGGATCATCAATCGTTAGGACTGTTGACGAATCAAGTTCAAGTGTAGGCCTATAGCTTTATTAGCATGACCGGCTTTTTTTTTCTTTTCTTTTTTATTTCAATGTCAATCAATATCACATAGTTGAGTAGCATGATTTTTCAAAACTTTATTATTGCATAGTTTGTTTGTTTGTTTGTTTGTTTTTTGCCTCCAAAGTCACCCAAAGGTTTGCATTTTGTCAAAGTCAAACAGAACTGGAAAGGATATGCTTTAAACAAAACCAGTCTGTGTGCCTGAAAACGTTGTTGGTGTGTGCATTGAAATTGAAAATTACGAAACATGAATGACAGAAACTGCCGATAAACGAAACGTCAGGCAGAAAAAAATATGGATTAATAAACATGTCATGTGTCAGCAAGCAAAGAAGACTGAGTCGTGCAATGAGAGACTCCAGCTACTTCTCTCCGTGGACAAGTGTTATTACAACCTTGAAATATTTGTTTCACTTTTGGCACCTAAGCATAGACTAGTGGCAAAATGATAAGCATATGGCAGCGTAAATGTGTTACAGCTGACGTGAGTCTAAACAAAAAATCATGGTGATGTACATAGGCTGGTGATGACCGATCATGGCCTATTGTATGTCTCGGCTATCACAGATATCTACAAATCTGCTGTTAATGCTCCTAAATCGCATTATTTCAACTCCACTGCAAGGGCCGCACGGAGTTTTGAGATTCTATCTTTAGTGGGGTCTGAGTGCCTCGCTTTCGGCAACATTGATGATGGACAAACCTAGGATGTGAAGAAGGAGTGGCACATGTATGCATTATAGGTTTCAAGAGAAATATTTAAAATTTAAATTTGTCGAGTTCCATTAACAGGTGTAAATAAAAATTCTTCACTTTCTGGTTTTGGCTCAGTGCATGGACCTATAGCACAACCTTAAGAATCTGAGGGGGAATGTTACATGAACTTGTATAAATTTTGAAGATATTCAAAATTTAACTTTTCAAATGTCCTGATTAGCACAAATTGAAATTCTGCAAGTTTTAATCGTGGCTCATTACACGCGCTTACAACTCAAACTAAAGAATTGATGTTGGAACGAATCTCTATTTTCAACAGTTTTGAAGATTTTCAAAGTTTACATTTTCAAAATGCCTTAATTCACATAATGTTCAAAACTCTCATCTTTGTTCACAAATAAATATTTTAAAAAACCTGTATATATGGAAGAAAATCATGCCAAATTTGGAGTTTCTACGTGCAATTGACTTCAAATCAAATATCGGATATTTTTGCTGGTAAGGAAGGAAGGAAAGAAGGAGGAAAGAAGGAGGAAAGAAAGAATGCATAAAATGTCCGTGGTGATATACAGAGGTACCGTACTTTCTTTTTTCCGACCACCAACTCAAACACACACACATAATTAATATGTATATATATATATATGTATATATATATATAAATATATATATATACATGTGTATATATATATTTGTGTTTTATATACATATATATGCATATGTATTAATATGTATGTATACATACATATATATATATATATATATATATATATATATATATATATATTCATTTATATTACTATCCGTTGTTTATACAGCCCTTCTTATCATGCATGTGCAATGGGTTGATACGAGAGCAATGGGTGTGATATTTTGGGACGAATAGGGTCAAAATGAGGCTTAAAATCAAGCACATGGTCTTTTCCCGAAAACCTAATCACAAACAAGAAGTCAGTATCAAGTGGTTGCTTGCAATTTTTTTTCCTAAATTAGCAATCAGAGATGTAATGGGGTCCCCTAATTGTAATAAATATTGCTCTGAAAATGGCTGCCAGCAACGGAGACAGATTGCTAGATTTTATTGGCAACAGAATTTTGAGTTTAGTACCTTCCTAGTGACAAATTGTAAGCCTAACCCCAGATGCACAGAACCAGTAATGTAAGTATGACTTACCCGGTGCTACAAAATCATGCATAAAAGTTACTAAACAACCATATAATTTATTCTGGTCTGCAGCTATCTGGACATCTCTTTCGTTTTTGCGGTAGCTGCTTAAAGTGAAATTCCTAGAGACATGTATGTCTTTGTGTATTTTTGTACCTTGTAGTGTGTAGTCCAATGAATGGCCACAAGAGGTTGACATCTCAATGTAGCTGGTATCTATTCCGTTTTGCAAAAACTTTGGCTCCAAGTGGCCGTTTGATGCTAATACATTATTCTCCTCTGTATATATTTAAATCAAAATTAAATTACAATATGTCGAACTGCCTGCTGTTTGAGTAGTTTAAACTGTGGACATGTAGAACTGATGAAGTTCTATGTTAAATTCAAATTGTCATTTTTAAAAATGTGCTTTTGTTTTTTGTTTTTTGCCTTATTAGAATATTTCTGAATGTGTCACAAATTTTATTATTCACACCGAATGGAAATATAATGGGTATCACATGGATGTAGATGTATCTCACAAGTATCAGTCCCTGGAACCCCTATCGTCATGAGACAGGTCAAGAGAAGATACGGGCGAATGGAGGCTGATACAGTTACAGCCATGTTATATATATATATATATATATATATATATATATATATATATATATATATATATATATATATATATATATATATATATATATATATATATATATATATATATATATATATATATATATATATATATATATATATATATATATATATATATATATTCCACCAACCCATATAAAATGGATAAAATGAGATTTATCATATCCTGGTAATAAGGAGGCATTTATTTTAAGTTGGATGTAACGAATTTTCACCTTTTGACACCCTATCATTATTTTCTTTTGTAGTTGGTTCTTTAACCACAAGATCCCCGAATCTTAGATATGTAGACCTAAACATTTACTTGAGAAAGCGGCTTGAATATTATATTTACCGTGAAGAGTTTCAGTATTGTTCACCACGTGGGGTTTAGTTTTACGGGTATGATAATGACCCGAGCCAGTGTTTGCACAATCATTAGTTTATAGCCCCTGGCAACCTGGGGAATCAACAAGGATCACTCATGTGGAATAGATAACTAGTTTTATCTCGGCCTTAATGTAATAAAATATATAAAGCAAAAGTGAATAGACATGGATCTGTATGCCAAGATAAGTATGTTCATCTCTCATGTTGGCCATTTAAGTTTCCAAAAAACCTAGCATTGTCCTGAAAGTTAAAACTGTAATTTTCGGCTGCTTCAAGCTGAAAAATATGTCTGACGAGGTAAATGATCAGTAGTAATTCAATCACCCATTGTTGGCTGCTTTATGGACCTACAAACGACAGGCCTGATGTTGAATTGCACTCCAGGCACACCTAGGAACGCTGATGACCAGGATTATTCTTACCTCTCCATAGGCTGGCAAAAGGTCTCTTTGCAAACATCGAGTATGAATCTATAGCATCTTTTGTCTCAAGTCAGAGCACTTCGGTTTCTGTAGTTTGACTTAAGTCCCACTTGGCACTGAAAGAGTTTGGAAAGTCTAGGAAGAGTGGGGCACAGTCATACGTTAAAGTTTGACCGGGTTCTGGCAAGCTATGTGTTGCAGCACTTCTATCCACAGTGATGTCACTTGAATGGACAATCCCTCGACCGTGTGCTTCACACTAAACTTTGGGAAACCAGTGGCAAAAATGTAATTTAAGAATCAGCGGTGGTCCCTTCTCTCTTTATACCCTCCCTGTAGTAATGTGAAACTATAGGTGGGGAACTCTCAAAAGGTCTTTGCAGACACACAACAACTAAGACTTAAAAATTGCGTGAAATTCGTGTATTGGCAGCATTCAGTTAGGGCAATGGTATAAAATGATCTTTTATTATAAGTTTCCTAGCACATCTACCAGCTTGTTTAAACCGACATGTCTCACAGTGTTACTAAATTATGTCATCTCAATGCACCCCATCATGACATAAGCTTGTCTCATTGTGCCCCAATACAGAATTTTCTCACCCTGCCTCATCTTGGTATACAAAAACATTTTTACACGTCTTTATAGCAAGGCCCTCAAGATATAGGGTACATTGCTAGATATCAGTATTTATCGCGTATGAATTGGATTTTTTTTCAATAATAGTAATAAAAACAATAATAATAATGATGATGATGATGATGATAATAATAATGATAATAATAATAATAATAATAATAATAATAATAATAATAATAATAATAATAATAATAATAATAATAAGAATAATAATAAGAATAAGAAGAAGAAGAAGAAGAAGAAGAAGAAGTAGAAGAAGAAGAAGAAGAAGAAGAAGAAGAAGAAGAAGAAGAAGAAGTTTGACGCGATTTTGCACTTGCACTTAGTGTCATATCGGCTCCTGTGATGATGCGAGCCACATTAACTCGTGTTCAAAACAGAGGTGTTATTGCACTGCGAGAGATATATGCATACTCATTGCGTCAATTATACAAATTAGGAGCGATCTTTGTGTGGTTCTAACCCCCAAAATACCATTGCCAAATGTCTGTACTATGCATTTTCGTTGCAGTCACTACTTATAACTATACCTATACCTAACTTTGTTTAATACGACCATGTTAAATTCATAACTTAGAAAATTCGTGGCTTTAACAGTCAAATGCTCTTTATGCGTGGATCATCAGCTGTAAAACCACCAAGCATGTTTCACAGCCTTGAATTCCCCAGACATGCTATTTGTCTTGTGGCAGCCGCTTGCCTAATATTTGACAAAGACAACTCACTCGAATCATAAAAAGTCACAAATAAGCGACAATTACAAAACCTAAGGTAGTATGTAAAATGTAGAAGTACTTGTTTGTAATTGTAAGAGTTCAGAAATCACCTGCAAACAGAAGTTTTATGTTTTGTGACCACGGGACGGCCGGGTCTCGAATCGGCAACTTTCAGCACCAATCACCTAGTCGGAAATTGGAAAATGACATATCAACTGCACCAAATCTAAATACGCAGTTAAATTAAATCTAAAGACATTTGGTTTATTTTACTGTGCCCCTTGTCTCACTGTGCCCCAACCTCCCATACTTTATTTGAGATTGACGATATTACGTTACGGTATTATTCAAGAATGTCGGCTCAATATTCGTTTAGATACTCATATCTACTCATTGAACATAGTTTTGGGGCTTAATAGGCTTACAATGCCTGTGGAACCATGTATACAAACTTCTCTCAGGAAAGAGAAGAAATCTTTGATTTAAGCCATCGCACTTTACGTATAGCTGTCCTAATGCAATGTCATCTGTCTCTCTGTACTAACTCAGAGGTTTTTGTTACTGAACTGCGAATCTTGCTGGGGGAAAAAATAGTGTTGTTTGGGCATCAGAAGCGGGAATGGCTCTTTCGTTAATGTTCTCAACAAAATTGGTCATGCATTCGCCCATGGCGCATGTCATGTTACCAGCCTCAATTTGATGCTAGCATCATGTGCAGTGCCACATTAATTCAAAAGTCTTCTGAAGCGCCACCTTGTGTTTGTTTGCATGCAGTGCGATTGTATCTCAGCCTAATGAATATCACCCCAAGTTTGATCATATAAGAGGGGCATAATACTAAATGGAACATTGAAGAGATCAAACATACCGCTGAGGAGGGGTTATTATACAAATATTGCATGGTTGCCATGTGCTATTGCAGATTATCAGTCCGAGGGGAGCAATAGCACACGAGGCATCAGCCGAGTGTGCTATTGCTCCCCGAGGACTGATGATCTGCAATAGCACATGGTAACCATGCAGTATTTATTTCATAATATAAACAAAGAGTGTGAAACCATCAAACAAAGACAGGTCTAACATTTGATAAATACTTTAATTGAACTATTAAATAACTAACAATTATGGCGCCCTGCTCATCTGCACAAATTATCGTCTGCTAGTTCATGAGTTGTCCACACCCCCTGGTGGCAAAACACTGAACTGCTAATCGTGTACTATTGACATGTACTGTGGCAAAATAGTGCACGTTTGCTATTGGGCTGTGGACCAATGAGATTACTGCTGCTTACCTAATTATAATAAGCTTATATTATAAATATAATTAGTACATCACACGGTCTGGGTATAAACTAGGTCGTGCTCCAACATGTGGTTGAAGGACCTGTTGTAAATTCCATAGCCTTGTTCATTTCGATGCAACATCGCTAATCATATGTTCTCATGCCTTTTTCATCAGAGTGCACTTCAAGGACTGGAAGACCTAGCCCTTCAATGTCAGCACCCCAGAAGTGCAGAAACAATGACAGAAGGCAGAAGCGTCATGGGCATCAGGTTGGTCTTGTCAAAACACAGCAACGGGTCTTTTAAACACTGTTACATAGCATGGCAACACATAGGAAGCCTTTGCTGCACCAGTCGTCCACCACTGCTGCGGGAAGTCTTAGATAAATGGTATTATGGAACAGGCTGGGAGGCGGACCCATACATCCCTGTATTGAAGGTGGGAGCCAAACATATTCAGCCACAGATGTTGCCTCACGAAATCATAGCAATGGACACCAGACAATATATCTACAAAGCATCAGCTTTCTTTATTTTGAAAATGCAGAAGATCTCTAAATTGGATAACATTTAATAAATACTTCCTCACCTGAAAATTCTTAACAGCATACCAAAACACATGCATATGGAAATTAAATTCGTGTTTTCTTGGCAATGTTTCTAGTGGATGCAGCTGTGATCCCCACGATTTAACAACACATCTTACCAATACAACAGTATTTCATGAATTCCACAGAAACAGGTCCATGGAGTCCATTTTTTGAAAGTCTCAAAGAGATGTATATATATAGTAAATTTTAATCATTGGGACCTGTTGTTTTTCGATTCGGTAGAGTTTTCCCTTTTCCAATTGAAATTTTGAGTTTTATTGGTTACCAATGACGTCACAATTTCCGTTGCCCGAACTTGGAGGAACGCATGCAAAGGCGCGAAATGTCTTCTCCCATGTGAAGACGACAATTTGGTAAGTTTTTTGTCCTATATGTTGAATATGGTGTCATTTAAATCACGAGGATCTGCTTATTCTTGGGAAGTAAACACTTTTTTTAATGTGTGGCAACAGTTTTTTGTTATCACTGCATCTAAAACAATTGTCTTGTCTAGAGGTAAAAGTAGGCTTGTGTGAATCCGTCACGCATTTTACACATTAGTTTATCTTCACTTCATAAAACTCGTTAAATATAATAATCATTATGTGTTTCATTAATGCTTATCTCCCGTACACAAGAATAATATTTCACATTTTCATAATACTGAAATCTTTTGTTATAATTGCCGTGAGAGATTGACAATTATGCGTGATGGATTCACGTGATGGATACACAAGGCCTGTGAATCCATCACGTGAGTCCGTCACGTAAAGTAGGAACTTAAAATTTGTATATAGAGAAATATATTTTTCATAAATCTGTACGTTTTTCTTCAGCAACATAGATTTACAGACCCGAGTGTCAAAACCCACACAACGCAAACACATATTACATGCAATAGATTACACCAAAATATAAATAATCATATCTATTGCAGAAAGTGACGGATTCACTGTAGACCAGCCTAATGAGAATGTGATGTGAATCCGTCATTATCTACATAATATCATTTAATGCTATGCTCAGAAGAATTCATCATAAATTAGGTACAATTATAATATCATAATTACACATTCTATATACATATGTGTAAATCTGAGTTCCCAGTTTCTGGTTTTTGTTTGCTTTTCCTTGATATAGGGGAGGGGAAACCTGCAAAATTTTCGTGACGGATTCACTGAACGGATTCACCGAGACCAGCTTATTATTATTAACACACACATACAAAAATTAAAAACACATACACATAAGGACACAATTAGCGTGAAATCACCCCATTAAGGCATCTCCAAAAGAACCCAACATTACGGAATCTCCAAAGAAACACCTTTGTAGGAATAATTGGTCATATCTATTATACTTTGACATAACCTCCACAGGCTACACTTTCAGTTAGAGAGCTGGCTGAACAGTTTAGATTGTGTCACATGAACTCAAAGGATCACTTAAAAATCTATATCCACTTTGAGAAAACTCCCTAATAAAAATTATGTATGTGTGTGTATGTATGTATGTATGTATGTATGTATGTATGTATGTATGTATGTATGTATGTAGGGCGCATTGGGACAGCCCCTGTATCTCCCGTTCTTCATACATTTGAAAGATTGTGGCATAAAGGTTAGATAGCAGGAATGTCCGTCTAAAATATCTGTTGAATTTGACTAAACTATGAAACATTAAACATGTCTTGTTTGTATCAAGTTGAATGCTTCCCTTTCCTTGTGTTAATATTTTCCTTATACCCAATAAATCATTGTGTCTGTAACTAAAATTTTCTGTATCATGTCCTAATCTACCCCAGGGCTTGTCCCAATGCACACTGTAGTGGGGTGCATTTGGACAAAAAAATTAAGGAGACAAAATGAGCTTTATATGAAATAATACACATGATAGTCAAAATTGGGAAAGTGCAAAACATTAACAAAAATTCTGTAGATGCAATGATCATAATATTGTTTGTTGGTAAACTGTATTATTTACCAAATTATGAACTTATTAATAAAAAGTGTTCCAATGTACCCCACTCCCCCCTATGTATGTATGTATGTCAGTATGTGTGTGTGGGTGGGTGTGTATGTGTGTATGGATGTATAAATGTGTGCACAGGCATACGTATAGGTGTATATGCCTACATACACACACATATTCAAAGCGATATATATATACATATATATATATTTATATATATATATATCCGGATATATGTATGTGTTTTCTTTATCAAGTGCCCTGTCCTTCCTCTACTCTTCAAGTAATGGCTTCCAAAACACCTGCAGAAAGACAGAGAGACAGGAGAGCCAGAATCAAAGCTACGCCACTGGCCTACAAAAACTACAAAGAGAAAGATAAAATAAGAAAAAGAAAGTTCAGAGAAAGCCTCAATGACGAAGAGAAGACTCAGTACAAAAGAATAATAAGGTTATCAAGCAGACGATGGAGAGCAAGAAACAGAGAAGAGCCTGTATCAGAAGAAGAATTTGGAAGCAACGAATCACGAGCTGTCCCTCTTGCTTACAGGTCACCATCAGCATATGGGAAAGCTAAACGCAGAGTTGAGAAAGTGTTACCAAAAAGCCCAAAGAAGCGCAAAGCCGTAGTCAGAGGTTTAACAGAGAAAGTATTACAAATTAAGTTACCTGGGCCACCACTTCGAAAAACAAGTGGACTTTGTCTACCCACAGAGACATTGGAAATGGTCAAATGCTTTTATGAAAATTCAGACAGCATATCCAGAATCCTACCAGGCAAGGCTGATTGCGTTACTACCAGAGATAAAGATGGGACCAAAATACAAATTCAGAAAAGGCATATGCTCATGACAGTGGGGGAAGCCCACAGATTGTTTATTGAAGAGTACCCTGACAATCCGGTAGGAAAGTCAAAATTTGCTGAATTAAGGCCGGATAATGTGTTCCTTGTGTCACAAGCACCCCATAATGTATGTGGGTGCAGCTACCACAACAATGTAATTCTACTTTTGGAGGCACTTCACAGAGAAAACCAAGCTGTATCACTTTACAGCAAAGATGCTTTCTTTTCAATGGCTGTATGTGACATTGATTCAGAGGACTGCATGTCTAATCTGTGTCAAGATTGCCAGGATGGTCAATTGCTGCAGAAAAACCTGACTCTAAGCTGCCAAACCATCATTATGAATGAAGAGATGACCTATTATCAATGGTAGGAAGATGAAAAGGGATATACCGTGAAATCCCTCAAGAAGGACACAGTGAAGGCTGTGGTTAAGAAATTAAAGGACCAATTACCACGATTTGCATGGCACGTATTCATAAAACAAAAGCAAGCAGCTTCCTATGAGCAAGACAAACAAGATGCTTCTCAACCAGAGAGCAATACCTGCCTAATCCAAATGGATTTCGCGGAAAACTATTCAGCAGTTTACCAGGACGAAATTCAAAGAGCCCGTTGGCGGTGGAAGCAAGTGACTGTCTACACGTCAGTGGCCTGGTTCAGAGACAATACAATTTCAAAGGTATTGTTGTCAGATGTGTTGGATCATGAGAAGAGATCAGTCTCAGCATACACAAGTATTCTGTTGAATTCTATAGTTACCAGGTTCCCAGATGTCAAAAATGTCTGCATATGGACGGACGGCCCATCAAGTCAGTACAAGAACAAATATATGTTCTCCATAATCCACAAACTTGAACAACAAGCAAAAGTCTCCATCATGTGGAACTTTTTCAGTACTAGCCATGGCAAAGGACCATGCAATGCAATTGGGGGCACTGTAAATCAAATGGTACATAGTCGGATTCTTGCAGGTTATGCAGAAGTAGGAGATGCTGCAGGTTTTGCAGCAACACTCCAGTCAACTGATGGAAGAATTGAGGCAACGGTTGTTAGCAAGGATGAAATCGAGCATCGATGTCACATTCTTGATGTGGATAATGTGTGGGCAGCTCTCCCTCCTCAAGTACCAGGAACTATCAACACACACTGTGTCACTTCTTTGGGTCCTGATAAAGTGTTGAGTAGATTTTACACATCCTCAGATGTAAGGAGCATCAAAATTGTATCCGAGGCAAACAACAACCGCATATTGAATCAGGTCTCTGGTGACTTAGTGAGACACAATAATGCTGAACATGGCGTTGCTGACATTGCTTCAGAGGATGAGAATATCCCCATTGCATACGCACCAGATAGGCATCTTACTCTGGATTCTGATATCCCTGTTGGGCAAGTTGTAGAAATTGCTAATCACTCGAATCCTGAGACAGCAGAAGTTGGCCCAAACACCAGTATGGAGACTGAGAACGTTGCAAATGACTTGAGTCCTGAGATAGCAGAGGTTGATCCAAACACCAGTATGGATACTGAGAATGTGGATAATCCAATATTACCTCCTGTAAATGTACTACAGAAACAGACAAAAAAAGGAAGGAAACAAACAAAAGAAAAAACAAAACCCACAAAATCTGCAAACAAAATAAGTAAGAAGCGTGACAATGATGCCACAAAGGAAACAAAGTCAACTACAGCAACAGATGACATTGACTGGATATGTGATTACTGTGGGTGGAAGTTTGGCGATGAAAGCGATCCACAAATAGAGGAGCCATGGATAGAATGTACATCTCGTCACTCATGGTTACATGAGCCATGTGCCGAAGCGTACGGCTTACTTGGAGAATACTACTTCACATGCAAGGATTGTGCATAAGACAATGAAAGAGTAACGTGTTACTGTAGTTCCAGTTATGATATTTTCTTGTTCCAGCATTCTCATTTGACTCTTTTTCATATAATATAGACTATAATACTACAAGTTTGACAGTTTTTGTTATGAAAGTTAACCCTCTGTGAATACACCAGCTTACGGTACTTATCAACATTCATGAGCAAACAATTGGATATATATGTGGTTTTCACGGATGCTTGCATGATTTGGGAGGAAACGCGATCCTACAAGACTTGGAATCTTGTTGATTCTATGATGATATGTGGTCTGAGACTATATAATAGGCTAATAGGCCTATATAATTATATTCAAACTGATATTGCAACTGAAAAGATATGTGGAGATATGTATTTAGCTAATTTGAAAACAGACTATAAGTATGCGAGTTAGAATCAAGCTGTTGACATATATTTACAACTTATAAAGGACTGAACATTTTTACTTGCTACCAAAGCAAAAGAATTTAAACTTATCATTGATTAGTTTTATGGTTACTGTCAAAAGAGGTTTGGTGACAGTCTTCATAAAGTACATGACCCACGTAATAATGAAACTGTTGGATGATGTTTATGGTTTTAAATGATGTTCATTTTCCACTACATGTACCAATATCCACGTTCATGGTAAGTATATTTTATATGGACGTTTGCATAATAGTTTGCACAAGACGTTCATGTTGCAGCTTTTATGTTTGCCCAATAGAGACTTTAACATTATGCTATTGGAGTTATAATGTTGTAAGAGACTTTACTATCTAGGACTGTATAGTTATATATAAAGCCTACATTAAAGGGTACTGTCGAAATAAGTATTTTCAGTTTGCACAAGATGAGCATTGTTGCAACCATAATCTTAGGCAAAGGTGTACTTTATAATTAGTACTGGAGTTATAATGTTCATAAACGTTACCATTAGAATTGTAGCTATAATGTTATGAGAGACATTAATTACCATCTCAGGATTCAAGATTCTAAAGGTGTTTGAAGTTTCTCTTTTTATTGGATTGTGGATGTTTGTACCTACTTCTGAACTTTTTCAACCATATATTGCAGCCTCAATTTGATACCCAATGTGATGTGGGTTCGATTACCATAATATCAAATATGGCCAAGTTCAATGTCGGTGAATCCGTAACAAGCAGTGTGAGTCCGTCACGTGCTGATTTCTTTGTTTATTAAATTTTGTTGAAGAAACATTCTATATATTGTATTTGTTAATAATTATTGCTATATCATTGTAGGTTTATATATGAGATTCCTTTTGACCATTTGTTTTTAAGGTGAGCAGGTATTTTTATAAATGTAACAGATGCTGGGAGACCATGTCCAAAATAATGTGAATCCGTCACACAAATAAAAACTTGACAAATAAAAAATACGCACAAGGAATTTTATATATTACACCACTTTCGGTAGGAAACAACAGAGGAGCAATATTAAATATCATAATCATTTGCATGTTTTTATATATAAGAAAGTTCTAGCAACATGTTTCATCAAAAATCGTTGCAGAAGTGTGAATCCGTCACCGTGGAATTCATGATTTACGTAATATAGGCCTTATCTACCCTAAAAGACGGCAATATATATACATAAGTGTAGCAATTCCAAGCTCAACACCGCAAAGGTACAGCAAATCAATGTGATTGGTACAATGTATAATGTTTAATAGCATTGTTTATGTCATTTGCATCAACTTGTTGAGCAAGAGACAGCACTCTATCTATTCTGGTTTTACAAATGGGTTTCTCAGTGAGCAGTCACTGCGATTACAAGGTGCAATGGGGACAAACTATGTGAAGACATTGCCTCTGTATCAGAACGTGGCTTTCCTACCCTGTGCTCGATCTGATAAGAAAATCCATACATAATACGTGTCACGTCAGAAAATAACTATCTGTCTGTTAGGATGTTTCTGCTTGTACAAGCGAGCCTGAAAATGAGCTCCAACGTCCATAAAGGACATAATATTGGCTCAATGTGGCCGAGACCTGGTCGCCTGCCTTTAGATGTATATAGGCACTCGATACGGCTGCGGAATAATCGCCGCCAGTGCTGACATCAATAACTTTGACCCCGTTGTGGGCTAAGTAGCCATGAACACCTTCCATCTGAGCAACAGTGCTACATAATGATACCGAAAAGAAGTAGATGCCAGGTACTGTGCACATGAATACAGAGGAACTAGCATTAAATCCACCGCCAATATTTGTTATCACCTTGTTGAATGTCACTACTGTGTCCTGATTAAATGGGCCTTGCTCTTTCCCGGCATCATAACTTGCAGTGAAGGCGACGAAGTTAGACTGGAGCAGTGAGTGAGCTCCTTTGCTGTTTGAAGAACCTGAAAAATAGGTATTTGTGCATTAGTACATGAGAACAAATAAAGTAAGCATCATATCTGGAAATCCATTGGCGACCATCAGTATGGACCGCAATGGGTCCATCCTGCTCAACAAGGTATCACAGGAGAGTGCACACCTAGAGGAAAGTTTGGGAATGATACATTTTTTTTCAAATCTGCAGAGATTGTCGTTTCAAGCTTTCGCAATCCAAATTAAACATCAAGAAACATGTAAATTTGTCTGATTTGCCCAATCTAGATTGATGTGAAGAATTTCAGTGCCATATGTCCAATCATAATTATATATTTAACCCTATTTGCCACACTATGATTTTCCATACATTTGAAAAATTGCATACTACGCATTTAGAACCAGTTGATTTCCAATGTTTTGAAAGAAATTAAAAAATCTCAAAGGAGCAACGTTTAGTCATCTAGTTTAAAATAGTAATGCCACAGAGCAAACTAATATTCAAATT
The DNA here is from genome assembly GCA_964020975.1 of Hermodice carunculata. Taxonomy (NCBI): domain Eukaryota; kingdom Metazoa; phylum Annelida; class Polychaeta; order Eunicida; family Amphinomidae; genus Hermodice; species Hermodice carunculata. Next base: position 35,668,845 of record OZ026628.1, on the reverse strand, counting down.
TAATTTTAGAAAAATGAGTACAGGCGAAATAATCTATGTTGATTGATACAGCAATAATGAGACGATCAAAGTCACAATATGGAATCAAAAGTGTTTTCGATACCAAGGTGCATTTACATTAATGTAACATTGAACACCAAATCACAACGCCAAGTTATTTGTGTCGGACACATAGGCCCCCTATCGCCAAATAGTCCGGTAACTCTCTAGTGCTAGACTTAAGAAAACTGCAAAAATGTTCACTTCTGGAACAAAAGAAAATAAGTTTGCACATATAAGTGTGTCACAGCTTACATCCAAATTAACATGTTTTGTCACTAAAGAAGTGATAAATGACTGATAAATGATAAATTTATAGATATCAATGTTAGAAACAGGTTTATAGACAATGCCAGCATGCACCTCCAACACAAGAGACTACTGCACAAATTAGCATCAGGGGGCGCATGTGTGCTATGTCAAGTGTGTGTATGTGTGTGTGGGTGTGTTTTTAAATTTTACTCACAGTAAAGTAAATATATTACACCACACTAAACATGGTTATTTTGCTAAAATCATCTTTAGCGCCAACCAGCCACTACATTATAACTTATACGCGCATTCTCCACATATGTTTCAGGAGACAAATTTTGCATGCAAGAAAATACTGAAACTCGCATTGAGTTCGCCTTTTTTCATTTTAATGTTACAGTCCTTGAATAATTGATACATAATTTTGTTGTTACACAGTATTATCCTAAAGTGTGTTATCGTTAAGGGCGCCACAAAATTTTTTGCATTTCTCCAGTTTTAGACATTAAAGTATAGCAAGGACAAGAGGTCTCCACACAGTGATACGTGGAAGTATTTGAATCGATTCTTTGGTTTTCTCAAATGATTAGAAATCTGTCACACTTTGTCTTTGATTAATCCCAAGTATCATCCATACGTTGAATGGTATAAATTTTTCTGTTTTGTCGCAGTCATAGTCCGAGGTAATGATATCATTTAAATGCAAACTCCGTCATTCTTTCCGTTTGTATCATTAGGCCTACATGAGTTTTGTTTTCTCTAGTCTAAGTCACTTTTTCAGGAAAAAAATGATGAGGAATTGGAACATTAGATCTGTGTATGTTGGGTCATTGTTGACAAGTAAAAATTGTCAACATAATTATTCATAAAAGGTATAAACGATAAAACTACAATTAAATTTTTGTGCGTGCAGCAAGTCATCTTTTCCTTAAACTCGGGAAATATAATAACATTGCTATGAATTTCATATCAACTAAATGTCGCAAAAGTATCTCATACAAATCAAACAGTGTTCCCCCAGAATAAATTAACATATCCACAGCAGTTCTGGTAACTACAACACCTTAATGGCGAGGTCTGCGTATACCCAGATCCTGCCACCACACATTGCCCTGAGGTCCACACATGGGCAAAGCCCTGTCAACATACAATGGCGTCGAATGTTCGCGTACACGTGGACTCACGCCATGGTTGCAAATACTTTTAATCAATAAAAAGGCGAAATATTATTACTGACTGAAATTTCAAAGCCTCTCTTCATAAGATGTTTAGAACTTGAAACATACCATTCGTATAGGATTTGAATCGGGAAAAATATTTATATTTCTGACGAAAATAATGATCTTTTAGTAAAATAATTTTTTCCATGGTTTGTAAATAAAAGTTTACTACACACATAATTAAAGTTGGTATGATAATTTATCTTGTATGCAGCATCTGCCAAATAAAGTAAAAATTCCGAAAAATTGGCACGAATCTAATGTTCACAAATGCACTAAATTTACCATAAGTCAACAGACACAGGCCACATATGCCTTGTATGCTATACAGACAAAATGCATTGTGACTCGGGTTATGGGACTCCAGACAGTTGTCATTTGTGTTGTGCACGGATGGCAACAATACAGCTGGAGAAATTTTGTACTAGAGACAGAGTGATCTACACATTCTTTCTACATTCAATGAGGCGAGAGATAAAAGTTGTAATGCATGCTGGTCTTGCTGTGGTACTTAATTGAAGGGGATCTCACTAAAATTATCTCGCAAAACCCAGCATTCATATGTTATCAGTGCTAATAACAACGCTATGCACGGCCGTGCCAAGTGTGCAAACTCAAGCATGTTACACAGAAGAATTTGTAAATAACATCATATTGAAAATTTATTTTCACCCAGTGTGTATGGAGCCCTGGATACCTTACATAGCATATGTGTCGCATGCCGGTACGTGTGCAGGTCCCTAATATTTATAAAGATAGCCCTGGAGAAGATGATGAATGTTCCATCAGTGCAAAACGCTCAATCTCTGTAGAAACCGGGGTATTTTTTGCAGAAGTTAATCTTAAACTTTTAACAAATGACAAGCATGCTTCTCGACAATATTCGGCCATCCCCTTGTATTGCGTTCAAAATGGCTGCTGGCAGAGGCACAGACTACTGGACTACTGGACTAGTTAGGTGATAATTTCTATTTGATGATGATTGTAACAAGAATACTCCTTAGAATTATGAAATAAGGACTCATTAGATGACAATTTCTATTTGCTGATGATTTTGACAAAAATACTCCTTAGATAATTTCAGTACTTAGCGTAGCTCATTTTGGGTATGGCTTGGGTAAGGTAGGCCTACTTAAAATTCTAGGCCTAGTCGTAGGGTAAAGTCGGGTAATATGGGCCCCCTAACTATTTTTGCTTAAAAATCAAAAGAGAAGAAAGGTAACACAAGGTACCTAATTGTTTTCTATAAAACATCGAATAAGGTACCATTTTAACAATATCTTGCTCTTGTTATTCAAACAGATTTTATTTTATACGAATGAATTGAAAAATTAAAAAGTGCTCATATAACCCGAAGGTGAGGGTAATTTGGGCATAATATGCCCATAATAAACTTACATATGCCCAAATTAAAGGGTTCAAAATGACTTCATATTCTGTTAAAGGTGTTAAAATGACACAATGTGTCTAGTTTCCGTTCCCCAGTTGAATTATTGTTCGTTTCACCCGAAAAGGGCTGAAAACCTTTATTCTATGTTGATCTTTGAGCAAAAATAGTTAGGGACCCATATTACCCGACTTGACCCTATAGGGTCTAGATGAAATATTTAAGACGAAATACGCGACACACAAAACACCCACCCACCCCCACACACGTACATATACACAGGATACCAAAATGCTAATGCGCTTATGTGAAATCATGCATGAAAGTACAAAAACGAAATGCAAAATAATAATCAGCTAGAATTTGCCAAAATACTTGAAACAAAAGCAGCGACTGCATTAAATGCGTCGTTACTGTTTGCACCTACATTCATGCAAGGCATGCTGTGAGCCTAAGGCGGAAAAAGATCATGTGTTTCCGGTCACCCGACCAACTGTTCTTCTGAAGTGCGGACTCGTAAATTTAGGGGCCACGTTGAAAAAAAAGGAAGTTTTTGAAAATTTTTACCTAGTGTATGGATTTTTTTAAAAAAGAAATCTAAAGTATTTTCAAATCTTTCATTCATTTCTGTGTGTATGGCGAGTTCTGTATCCTGAGTCTTATCAGATTTTTGCTTGTAACAATAATTTTTTCCTGCCTACCGACCAAATTGAAAAAAAAAAAAGTTATGTGACCGGAAACAAGTGATTTTTTCGGCCTAACTTGCTTCAATGCTTATGTATAATAGTCAAATCTGATAACAATCGTAAGAGAGCTCAACAATTTAATAGAAAATTGGTGTGAATGACCAAGAGTCAATTATAATGCTGCTACCGACATGTATTGCAGGCTTATTACAATGCTGGATTTTACCTTTGCACGAGAACGCGCTAACAGATATCACATGCAAAAGCTCAAACAGTTTAATAGAAAATTGGTGTGAATGACCAATAGTCAATTATAATACTGCGACACACATTATGTATCTGGTGTAGGGTTATAACAACGCCAGATTTCACCTTTGCACGAGAACTCACTAACAGAGATCACATGTAAAAGTACCTTGGCGCTTTGGAACACCTACACATTCTGTGTGATGCAATAGGAAATATATTTGACATTGAACAGATGCATCTGGTGTATCGCAAAATTTCTCTGAGCATATGGGACATTCTGCATTGGCTTCTTTAAAGGTAGAATCCGGCGCTGTTTGGTTGCCACGTTTCATTTTAGCTAGCATAGAACGGGAGGCATTAATTGGCTGTTGAGCTGTTTGGTCACAATTTTTCTGAGGACGCTTCTGTCTAGTTTGTGTAGACTTGGAGGATGGCTGAACATTTTGCTGGTGTTTCAGAGACCTTTGTGTTGTGGGGTTTTTTTTAAGGGCATTTGCTTTTTCATTTACTGTTTTTTTCTTTTTTGTCTCTGCCACCTTGAGCTCTTCTTTGTACTGCAAACTAGTCTGCAGCTCAGCGTGGGCTACTTTACGTTTTTTACATGATGTACTGCTACAATTTCTCTGAACCTTTGGTATGCAGCATCTGTCAAACGTTTTGCATCACAAATAAAGTTATCCACAAGATTAATTTCGTAAGCTGAAAATAAAAGTGATCTGAGTAGGCCAATATTCATCACTATGGTATGCCAGCTTCGATTCAGCCCCCCCCCTCCCCCCCCCCCCCCCCCCCGTTTGGACATGAAGTACTACGCCTTGAAAATGGACAGGTAGTGGATAGCTTTCAATCCATGTTATGGGAGAGTCTGAGATGTCCAATTGGCGAATCTTAAAAACGTCCAGGCTGCCAAACCTTACTTGACGACTTGGATACATCTGAAAGGATGACTGTATTTTGTATGCAATGTTCAGCACCACTATACATATTAAAAACGATACACACAGGCGAGATCTAATTTATGGTAGTCATCAGCCTTGAAACCAGCGCTTTTGGAATTAAAATGACTATTCCGTACAATGTATTCACAAATAGCATTATGAAGGAGAGTGATAGGCTGGTAATTACTTTTCATCAGTATGATCGACTTTTAAACACTACTGGTTTCCATATATATTTTCAGCAGTATTATTAAGTAAAAGGGTTCATATACTTTCCAATCCAGACGTTCAGGTTACCCTGAGGAAACACAAAATTTTTATGACAAGTTGATATCATGCGGACCTGCCTATGTTCCAGGTGTAAACTAGGGAAGGGGTGCTGTGTCCATATACGAAACAGTTTTGCATTGACTGGAGAACTATGTATCAATTTTTTTTCATCTTTTTGTAAATGAGGGAGCTATTTAATTGTAATCGATAATAGGTGGAATGTCTTTGTCCGCTTCCCATTTGAGAGCAGCCTTAAATTAGCTTCACCATTGCTTGAGGTCAATGTCCTTTTTATTGAAGCTTCTACATTATTTTAAATATATAAGCAAAACAGAATGTCTAATTCACCAACAACTCTCTCGCAGGTCATTTTATAAAACTAGTAGAAAAAGTCAATATTTCCAAAAATATCATAGGTGTACGAATGGGAATTTTTTATATTCTCTTAAAGCGTTCGCATGCTCAATTCCCATGACGAATGTACTTTTTCGTTTTGAATTATCCAGGGTTTCTCCCTCAGCGGCATTATAAATTCCCTGAACGTGATGAATACATTAACCATGTTTTAGAAAAGATTGGACCAGCATGATACCACACCGTCAACAGAATCAAATGCGTCATGACTAGCGTCCCCTCCCTGGACTCAAGAAAACAGCAGTACTGAGCTCAGGAAAATCATCTTTGCTAAAAGCTACACTACCCTTTTAAAAGCTGTACCCTTGTACTGGAAGAGAGATAGGACAAAAAGACTACACAATATTCTGAACTTGAAATAGTAGCAAGAGTAGCACAATCTAGGATGACTCCGTGTGAAACAGTGATTACCAAATTCAATAGACCATTGCAGTTTTTGTTAGTTCCGGTAGTTCTGGATGACAGGCAGACCCAGATTGATCTCTGAGTGAGGAGAGTTCCAATCCTCGCACCTGTCTTTGAAAAGTAAAGATGTAAGGGTGACTAACAACAGCAGCAGTAACGGAAAAAGCTAAACATTCAAGAAAATCATTGCAGGCTTCTGCAGGCTGCACAGAAGGTTGTTAATAATATCCAGTTAACACTTTGCCGTGCTGAGTGGCTATTCCTATCCAACGACATTTGTTGTGACCTTCAAGATCAGAAAGTCTAAGACACAGGTGTGATGAGTCGACATCAGTTACAACCCTGTTGCATCTGCCTGTAAAATCAAGGGTGGTGGTGATGTTGGTAGTGGAAATTATCAAAACAAAAAGCAGCTGATCATGGTAGTTTTGTTTAAGACATACTTCAGGCAGAATGATTATATGAATATTTTCAGACTGGGCATGGATTTTAATTTCTTGAAGTTTGCTGGTACATTTTACATTTCAGATGTTTGAATGATACAGGTTGAGCTGAATCGTTCCTATTTGGAAGATTAGGATTCAAGTGAACATCCACGAAAAAAAAACTGCGATATAAGAACAGCATGCTGGAAGCAGAGGAAACTCTGCATGTTTTAAGGTTCTAATGCAAGTAAGCAACAGGAGACAGTAATCTGATAGTCACCAGAGGGACATGATGGAAAGAAGAATATACAGCAATACATATCATTACCCTAGAAAATATCATTACTGTATATTGATGGATGCCAATACCCATCCATATAGAATGCAGAAAGACTGGAACAGGTATACCTCAATACCCCAAGATGCTGCTGGGGTAATAGTCTATAATCTAATTTGGTCATATTTCATCATCATCATCATCATCATCATCATCATCATCATCATCATCATCATCATCATCATCATCATCATCATCATCATCATCATCATCATCATCATCATCATCATCATCATCATCATCATCATCATCATCAAATTGCTAATTGCTTAAACACTAGTCCTGCGGTTATTTTGTTTCTCCATTAAGGTCTGTCGATAGCATAAAGTGTTAAGTGATTATACATGACAATGGCCTAAAAGCGACACATAAAGCTATTCTTGCTTGTATGTCTGAGAGTTTCCCTCTCGAGCTACAGATTGAAAAGGTAGATTTATTTGATTTGTTTATAATGTAGCTGGTCATCATACAAAATTAGACCTTACCAGACCATTTGTTAAATGATGACCCATAGAAACTTTTTTTGAACAATGGCTCTGATAAGGTCGATCATTCAGACAGTTACAAGATTACATTATATATATATATATATACTTCTCATGGTCAGTTTGTAGCAGGAATTGTAGGTTTCAACAGTCAAAATATAACATGTTAACAGCTTTAAAGGTTGACATAGCTGACCATGAGTGGCTTTTGTCACTCGACCAGACCATGTAGACATATGTGATGGCTAGTAAATACTGACAGAGCGTGAAATTGTTGCTATGATTCATGACTTATGTGCAAGCTAGGGCTCAGACTCGTGTGCTTGTTTTCCATATTGTACCATTTTACTCTCTTTCATATATCTGTCTCTCGAGACCTTACCTTTGTTCAGCTGTACATATTAGTTTTTCATTACTTTATGTGCACGCGTGTATATATATATATATATATATATATATATATATATATATATATATAAATATATATATATATATATATATATATATATATATATATATATATATATATATATATATATATGCGCGTGTTTGTGTGTGTGATCCTCATATTTCAACAAAGCATGAAGTTAGGATCAAAATCACAATTATGGTTCGTTTTTAGCTTCTGAGAGTACCAGTAAGTTAGGCATTTATGGAAAAGTGACTTCCTGATAACCAGCAAGAAAAATAAAATGAAAGACAGTAAAATGAAACAAAAGTAGGGAAACAAATCACAAAGTACGAACCCATTTCAAGATAGATTGCATGTGACCATACGTTATAGCGGGATATGTATATATTTTCTAAAAAGGGTGAATGGTTTCCTGTATAAAAGTAAAAAGGTAAATACATAGATAAAACCAGGGACAAGAATATGGTATTTTATATTCATTATTTATTTCCCTGCCTAACCAGCAAGCAGACTCCTTTCACAGGCTGCCAGCTCTTTGTGGTCTTAAATAGACCCACGGGTAACAGTATTTTTTCTTTTTATCATGATTACATAAAGGACCATGTCTTGCTCGTGTTGACAGCCACATCTATCGCTGTCATAGTCCAAATGATTGTAATTGGCCGATGAAATAAATCTGTAACAAGTTCTCTGCTCAGGAAAGGAAGTTTCACTGTATTAACCGTGTGGTGGTGAAAATTCTTGTCAGACCTATCAAATGTGAGGCTGTGAAGGACATACCTACCAACGAATTACTAGTTTCATTTTATTTGTGACCAAAGAGAACAAATACATACGATTTTCTCACCTGTGTTTGGTAATGGACCAGAACTGGTTCCATCCACAGATACCAGGAAGAGAAGCCATATCCCGTACACAGCAGGCCAGATGAACATGTTGTTTTGACCTGTGAAGTAGAAACACCATAACCCTATCACCACACTTCAAAAAAGCAGAAAGAGCACTATCTGATTGAATATATGTTAACAGATTTTTTTGCAGGATGGGATCTGATGCTTTGTTGTACCAACGTGCCTGAATACATCTATACCTACCTACCTACTTACTGCAAAGATGTTCAGTACATTTTCCACCCCATAAATATATACTCCTAATAATAAGCATCTTTGTTTCTCACATTTCCGGAAACCATGTTATATTTTTTGTAATCCTTTAAGGACCATATTTGCCACGATATACCCACTAGGCCAAACGTAAATCAGGTCATGACAGAATCATACTGTGAAAAGATGGGAGAACTTTGCATTCGAAGGAAAGGTTACTTTTTTTCTCCAATCTCTTCAGACTAGGGTCATGTATATGACCTGATCAGATATGAGCTTGTTAGCAGTGCTTATAAAATCTGTTTGTGTCGATGGTTTATCTATCAGTCCATTACACAAGTGACTTTTCAAAAAGGGTTTCATGGAATCCTTCAGTTTATGCATAACTATCCCCCCGTCGGGCCTCTTCGAAGCTTGCAAAAATATTGAAGCTGCAACACATTTCATTGTTTGTATATTTTAAGCTATAACAAAAATCATTTTTATTTTCTGTGGAGGCCAATAGTTTTGATACTGCCTACTCGATCGCATTGGGTTATGCAGTTTACTTTATGGCCACAAAGTGGCGCTGCATTTATTTCTATAATTTTATGAATTCTTAAGATTATTTTTGAATCCTTCTTCAGACCCCTTGAGCAGCGACGAAGCATTTCATGCAACTGATTTTGACAAAATGTTGCTCAGGGTAATGGACAGAGGGACGGATAAACAATGCCCACAAACAGACTATGCAAGCTCTGCTGACCGACAAGTCAGCAGTGCTAAAAACATCTTCGGTATTCCCACAGGGAGGTTAATATTTTGCGGAGGGTGGCCAGATTTACACATGGAAGAAACAGAGACGGCACAGAAAGAGAGCCAAGTGCAAAAACAATATGTACTGTTCTTGAACTTTGCATGGAAATTGAAGATTTTTTTTTTTTTGTGTAAAGATGTGCACAGAGAGACTTGAGCATGATGAAAGAAGAAAAATATGATTACAAAAAAAATACAAAAACAAAAAATAAAACAAAAAAACAAACAAAAAAAAAATAAAAAACAAAAAAAAAAAAAAAAAAAAAAAAAGGAGACATGTCTATGAATCGATTATAGGTTTCCACTCTAAGTTAACAGCTTTGACAATTCCTACTTCTGTAAGATAAGCCCATTTAGGATTGTTGTATTCAATGAAGCAGACAGAAAAAAACATGCCATTGCAGGAGGCACAATAATATTCAGTTTATGCTTGATAAGTATTATCATGCAAGCCGAATATCTCAACAAAATGCAAAGCTATATAAAGCTTGTGCATATGGACAATGTGAATAATCTAACGGTGTAGCCTATCCTTTCCGGAAAATATATGTAAATGATGGAATTCAATTTTATCAGTGCACCCTAGAGCACATGGAACAAATGAAAGATAGCACTCTTGTGAACTCGTCAAAACACCACGGTAAAATCCAAGTGGAGAGCAAACCACGCTGACCTGTGGTACACGTTCTAAATGAGTTTAAAAAAAACAAACAAACAAACAAACAAAACAAAAACAAAAAACAAAAAAAACACAGAACAAAACACCGCACCTCCTCAACAACAGTGGACAATATCATATTTACAGGCTTGTATAAGAAAATCTGAAACCAACTAAATGTCTGATACATGTCCCCTTCGGCGAGAACTGCAACTGGTAATATTTATCGGAAATCCAACCTGTCCATTTTGGTGGCTGACACTAAAAGGCCACTTTCTATCTTTTTTTTTGGGGGGGGGGCTTTTTATCAGTATATCAAGGGTCACCCACCCACCAATATGATCCTTTGCCACATGGGTACATCGCTGTCTTATTTTGGACACGATTTGTGCAGCATATAAAAGCAGCTGAAGTTTTAATTTCAACATAACCGTGCAGAAAAGGCTGCATATGTATTTCATGACTTAAAAAACAAAACAAAACAGCTATGGTAAAACGCTAGCAGGTTCAAAAAAGAAAACACAGTATTGTCAAGAGCACACGAAAAAACCCCAAATGCTTGGGCCTCTAAGAATGTACTAAAATTAATTGATACTACAATTCAATTACACTATATTCATGATATTAGACCTGTAAATGTAGATGCTAAAGGCAATTTTCTTGGAGTCAACAGGACCTGCAGGCACAGAGAAAGTGAATACACAGAGTTCGCATTTTATCAGCACCCTCCCAAACCAATCGCACGTCAAAAGCCTGAGCTGTATATGTGGAGTAGAAGACAATATATTGTGCTATTGTCGCTTTCAGTCACCAGAGGTTACTGTAGGTATTAGCCACGGAAATGCTTTACTTACAGTGCAAGGATATCACCAATAAACAGTACCTTCAGTCAGATTCACTGGTTGAGCTCAAAATGATGTGACAGTAGCACCACGTGATGTTCTTCAAGTACAGTCAATCCTCAGCTAAACACACTCCATTGTTGGTTTATGTGGCCAAAGCTGATAAAGCATCACCTGATGCTCACCAAGTACAGGCTGGTCCTCTTACTGAACACATTCGACCCATTGTTGGTTCAACTGCCTAACCAGAGAAGCAACAACTGATGCTAACCAAGCACAAGTCGGCCGTTCAGCTGAACACACTATAGTTGGTGTTGGTCCGTTAATCCCACCTGGGCACAGTTCACACACAGATGAACACTTTGGTCTCTGGCATCTCAATGGATATGAAAATGTAGCGTACCCTGGGTCATTACAACAGGTGCAAATTGAGACATTCACGCAAACTGCATCCACAGGTCGGGGACAGCAGTTTCATTTTGCACAGAAAAGGCGTCAACTGGTAAATGCAAGAACAGATCCTCCATTTTACACAAGAACTGGTTCGAGTAAACAGGTGACATTTTATGTTAGCAAAGCCTGTTTATGAAAAACATGCTGGGATAAAATTTGCAATGGCATGGTGATAAGTGGTGTAATTGTTCAATTATCCTTCTATACATCAGTTGTAGTTTGCTTATGTACTTGTTCATCTTTTCCATACTAACTTTTTCTGCCATAAAAAGCAGTTACAGTATACATAGGTCAGTGGCGTTATGCTAGTCAGTAGTGTTACTACCGCGTCAGTGGTGTTCCATCTTACGTTGTATTTTTTGTGAGACCATGTAACACTAGGTTGTGAGTCATTGAACTGGAATAAATATGTGATGTAGCTAACTACGGAATTTGTGCACAAAATATCACAAATGCTAATCAGTGAAAGAGATAAAACGATCTAATTTCTCCTAAACAAATGCAAGCTGCCCTGATATATTATTCATGATTAATTAAGAGAAGAAAACATAGCTTTATTTCGGTACCTTACACTTCTTGAATGGTCACGCAATATATGACATCTCAGACCAGAGTGGCTACCAAATGTTTTAATACTCTACTTAACCATAGGCATTTTTTTCAAGAATGACCCTCTCCCCTTTATAAGCTTATAAGAATCTTGGGCCCAAGATGAACAGACACATTAAACATTCTCTTAATGTGAGAAATTCTGTTCATTCTTTTGTTAAAAGTTATTAAACTACGCCCAAGCATTAACTTAAGATAACCAGGTCCTATTAAATAGGACCTGGTTATCTTATGTCATCGCATTCAATACATGTGAAGAAAGCTGGAGCTTTTTCCGGAAGGCCTTGACATCTGTTGTGATACCAGAGGTCACAATCTTGACAATGTATCCATGCAACCCCAGTGTCATCTTGGTAATAGGGGATACCACATGTAGCACAGGGAGTTTCAGCTTCACAACTATTCCTCTATTGAGTGTTAGCTTGAGTACCTTGTTTAGTCTGCTTTCCCTTATTCTTTTTAGGCCTACCTCTTTTAGAACCTGTGTTTTTAGTCTTTGGCTTTTTGTTTTTTTCAGCTTCAACTAGGGTACTAAGGTTTCTGTCACTGGTAAGTGCACACGGTGGATTTGTAGACTTTTTTCTCTTCGTTGATGCCCTGGTACCAACTGGCAGTGGATTCAATTTAAGCAAGCTGATTGTAGTGGTATCCACACAACCAGAACTGGTGACTGTTGAAGAATTAGCACTACAAGTGCTGGCAACAACTGGATCAGGTGCAACAGGCTGCAAGTTCCTTTCAGTAGCAGCAGGCTCGGGGATGGCTTGTTCCTCAGAATTAGGAACAGAAACTGCTGATTCCTTTTCAGCAGACATAGCAGTAGGTTCAGCTCTGTTAGTTGTCTCAGCAAGGACAAAAGGACATTATAGTATGGCATTCCGATTCACTGGCCATATATTAGTGCGCTGGAATGCACAGTTTTGCAAAATTCCTCCTAGCGACTGATCGTTCAGGATTTTCCCTTGTAAACTTACTTGTACTTCACTTTCAGGGATTTAAAGTAAACATGGTCCAGGGGTTGGGTCCAATGCGTAGTGTGGGGTGGAAGGGACAGTAAGTGAACGTTATTTTGTTTGTCAGTTTGCAGTGCTACTATGGACTTTGTATGGGACCTGTGCCCGTCTACAATTAACAAGGTTGGGATTTCCTTCTCTTGTCTGTGAGCAGTAAAGTGCAGGATCCATTTTACAAACTTTCCTCTATGGATGTAACTACGGTCTGTGCAGAAGGTCACTGTTTCTGGTGGCAATCCATCTTTCATGTCTTCAGAGATGCGCTTTCCCCTATATAAAACCATAGGTGGGATGAAGTGTCCTGAAGCATCACAGCAAACCACTACTTTAATATTCTGGCCATGTTCACCACCTATTATTTTGTGCATGTTCTTTCCACCTCTGCGACCAATTACAAACTTGGTTGGGGGCACCAGGCTTAGGCAAGTCTCATCCACATTGTACACCTGGGATCCCTTCTTAATCCCATAAGTCTCCATCATGTGCGTCAGAATGTCAAAAAATGCACTGACCTGAAACAGAGTAGAACAATTTGTTTAATTGCATGGTTTCATACCAAAGGCGTATATGATATATATATTTTACATTCATCACAAATGCAAGTCTTCAGTTGCAATTTTGCCCACTGAAGACTGCAGGCATGCATAATTAATGTAAACTCAATTAGGCAAGGTCATTTCGGCGTTTTCAATTAGGATAATATATTGAAGTAAGTGATATGGATATTCCAGATAGTTTCAACCTTTTTTTTTCAAAGATCTGAAACTACATATCAAATTGTTATCGTATAATAGGGCTTAATGCTTCTAACATTAACATATATATGCCCCCGCTAGCCTACTTTGTAGATATCATAATGCTTACTAAATATACTATATGATGTAAAGCTTTGCAAGGCCTACCCGTGGTTTATTCATGTACATGGGCCGGGCTATTGATAATGCTTCCATCTTTTTTAAAGACAATTCTGGATGTCGTCTCCAAAACCCTTCTAACCAATGTACAATAATGGCTAGCTGACTTCTCTTTAGTCCATGGATGCTTTATGGAATTAGTTACGTAAAGACAAGTCCATTGTGGACACTTTCAATATTGATAATTTATTTCACTATCTGAAAGTTAGTTTGCATGAAGCAAAGTTGAAACTGGTGTATCTTTCCTTATAGTAAAAAGGCGAACGCAAATGGGCCCAGGATGGACAATCTTATTTGTGTGATTTTAATCTGCATAAACCTGAGTAAATTGAAGGAAGCGTCTAAAAATCCCTTTCTTAAATTAAATAGACCTTTAATAGAAGGGGTGACAGCAAGAAGGTACTAAGTGACTTGAGACCCCAACGCTAGAAGGTACCAACTTTTTTGATGTAATTTCAAAAGGTACCAAGTGACTTGAGACCCCAACGCTAGAAGGTACCAACTTTTTTAATGTAATTTCAAAAGGTACCAAGTGACTTTGTGATTTTGGTACCTTTTTGCTCTTACTTTGGTAACTTGGTACCTTCTTGCTCCAACTGTCATAACTTGGTACCTTGTTGCTTTGACTATTGCAACTTGGTACCTTTTTGCTCTGACTATAGTAATTTGGTACCTTCTTGCTCTGACTATAGTACCTTGGTACCTTCTTGCCCTGACTATATGCATAGAAATTTGGTACCTTCTTGCTCTGACCATAGTAACTTGGTACCTTCTTGCTCTGACTATGGTAACTTGGTACCTTCTTGCTCTGACCATAGTAACTTGGTACCTTCTTGCTCTGACTATGGTAACTTGGTACCTTCTTGCTCTGACCATAGTAACTTGGTACCTTCTTGCTCTGACTATAGTCCCTTGGTACCTTCTTGCTCTGACTATGGTAACTTGGTACTTTCGTGCTCTGACCATAGTAATTTGGTACCTTCTTGCTCTGACTATGGTAACTTGGTACCTTCTTGTTCTGACCATAGTAACTTGGTACCTTCTTGCTCTGACTATAGTCCCTTGGTACCTTCTTGCTCTGACTATATGCATAGAAATTTGGTACCTTCTTGCTCTGACCATAGTAACTTGGTACCATCTTGCTCTGACTATGGTAACTTGTTACCTTCTTGCTCTGACCATAGTAACTTGGCACCTTCTTGCTGACTATGGTAACTTGGTACCTTCTTGCTCTGACCATAGTAACTTGGTACCTTCTTGCTCTGACTATCGTAACTTGGTACATGATACATGTTAATACTACAAAATGTTTAAATATCTACATTGCTGCTTTGCCCTATATAGTTCCTGTATGATTTTGATCTTGAATTCACACAATCAAAAATAGCTGCATGTCTATGTGGTGTTCCCACCAGAAGTAATAACTGAGAAAAAGGTACCAAGTGGTCAGTGTAGGTCCCTGGATCACAATGTGTATGAAAGAAATAATATATGTTAATACAACAAAATCTGTAAGCATCCACATTGTATCTTGCCCTATATAGTTCCTGTATGATTTTGATCTTGATTTCACTCAACAAACAATAGCTGCATGCTCATTTAATGTTCATACCAGAAGTAATAACTGAGAGCAAAAAGGTACCAAGTGGTCAGTGAAAGTCCCTGGATTGTAAGGGCCTTGAAGATGACAGCTAGACCTTGCAGATTTGTTACATTGTATTAACTTGGTAGACACCCACCCAAGGTACATTGCCACCAGGTTTGAAGTGAATCTGGCTGATTGTTCCAGAGAACAAGTCAAAATGTGAGCTGTGGACATTGACAAATGGACGATGGAGGGACGATGGATGCCTAACCAAAACATAAGTTCAGCTGAAAAATAATAGCTGTTTGCCCAGTTAATGTTCATATCAGAAGTAATAATTATGAGCAAGAAGGTGCCAAGTGGTCAGTGAAGGCTCCTGGATCACATTTTGCATGACAGAAGTAATATTAATACTACAAAATCTGTAAGCATCCACATTGCTATCTTGCCCTATATAGTTCCTGCATGATTTTGATGTTGAATTCACACAAACAAAATCTGCATGCTCATTTAATGTTCATACCAGAAGTAATAACTGAGAGCAAAAAGGTACCAAGTGGCCAGTGAAGGCCCCTGAATCACAATGTGTATGCACGAAATAATACATGTTAATACTACAAAATGTTTAAATATCTACATTGCTGCTTTGCCCTATATAGTTCCTGTATGATTTTGATCTTGAATTTACACAATCAAAAATAGCCGCGTGTCCATTTAGTTTTTCTACCAGAAGTAGTAACTGAGAGCAAAAAGGTACCAAGTGGTCAGTGTAGGTCCCTGGATCACAATGTCTATGAAAGAAATAATACATGTTAATACTACAAAATCTGTAAGCATCCACATTGCTATCTTGCCCTATATAGTTCCTGTATGATTTTGATCTTGATTTCACTCAACAAACAAAATCTGCATGCTCATTTAATGTTCATATCAGAAGTAATAACTGAGAGCAAAAAGGTACCAAGTGGTCAGTGAAGGTCCCTGTGTCATAGCAGCCTTGAAGATGCCAGCTAGGCCTTGGGAGATTTGTTACATTGTATTAAAAGCCATTTCAAGGCAATTGGAGAGCCACTATATTTTCAGTACTGTTACTAAATTTAGCAACCTTAATGAGAAACAAGAGGATTATGTGTGTTGTTCATCGATGAATCCTATATTTATAATACTTAGGCCTTAATGTTGATAAAAAGAGGCCCATGGGTCTGATGCTCTGCTGTCAATGTGGCTATATCCCACCTCTACATTTCAAAGTTGCGAGTGTTAAGTGGCTTCTGAACATCTAAAGCTTATGAAAATTGAGTGTATAATATGTCCACCAGATGGCACTTCCCTCTATATGTAATCATAGCTTATTTGTTCAATTCCTGTGATGGATACTGTTGCAATATCAAAAGGGACCTAGATTTTTATACACTCTGTAAGTCCTGAAAGCTACATTGGGCTATCTCCAAAACTGTGGACGGTATTGGGATCACAAGATTTTCACATTTTGACCTGTATAATACATAATACTATAGATGGCACCACCAGCATTGACGTCAAAAAAGATTTTTATACACTTCATAACTCCTAAATGTTATATGGGCCCAGCTCAAAAATTTTGGGGTGAGAGGGCATTAACGAGATGACCCCTATATTCAAACTGGCCATTTGACCTTGATCTTTATCTGGGATTAAAGTATTTTTACTGTTCAAAATATAAAACCCCACATCCAGCTTTCCATATATCGTCTGTTTGTTCAAATCGGGTAATAACTTTTGGAGTTATTGACCAAAAACTATAAACTTGGACAAGAGCCAAACTCCATAATAACTTGGAGTTGGACACAGTGGTGCAAAAAGTAGGTTGCCAAGTACAGGTTTATATATTATGTAACCAAGCGCAATTTTGATCTGGAGGCTCAATTCTCTTTGCCATTGATGTCAGCTGCACCCTGCCATTACAAAATCACCTTTTCATCTTTATAGGCATGGTGACCTCACAAAAATAGGTCAAGGTTCCTGATATTACATAACATTCTAGCTTTAGCCATGGTCTATATATCCGATAAATTTGGCAAACTGTCTAATCCAATTATTTTTCCAAATGTAGAATTTTACATTTTAAAACACATTTTGGTTCATAATTACTTTCACGTTATAGGTGGCACCACTAGTTTCATCAGCAACTTTGACCTCCCCCACGATCCCACCAAATTTGGTGAAGATCCACAAAAAATTAAAGATTGTAGAGTGTTCAGAAGTTTTTCACATTTTGACCCCAAAATTACACAAGTGCACAGTAATCCAAAGGATCTGTGTCCCCCGCCACAATATTCAGAAGAAAGGTATACAATGCAATGTATACAACATGTCTGGATGCACAAAAATTGATATGTTCTTGGGCCCTGTGACCTTGCAAATAAGTCAAGGTCAAAAGCAATATGGCGCACATGCCCTTAGTATGATGCATCTCTGGTGTAAATTTCATTATTCTGTCTCCAAGGGTTCTTGAGATATGCTGCCAGACACACGAAAATGGGTATTTTCTTAGGCCCTGTTTTCAACGATAAAAATATGCAGCGCACATGCCCTTGGTATGATGAAACACTGGTACAGATTTCATTATTCTATCTCTAAGGGGGTTAGAGATATGCTCCCGGATGGACGGACATCTCTAGTATGATACACTTATAGATGTAGAAAAACATGACCCATATTCATCCCATATTCATAAATATCAAACTTAACAATGACAGCAAAGAGATTCCAGAGTTACCAAAGCATCAACATTCATCTACCAATACCAATGTGAAGAAACAAATTTCACTCTTGACTTGAGACGGGCAGTCACCCACATAAGGCAACTGGTGGTTTTAAACCGGCCCTCTCAACCTTTGAATTATTCTTCGTTAAATACAGACTGTAGTGTTTCCAACATGTATAGGCCCAACCACTCAAAATCCAAATTTTATTCTGCAAAAAATAAAGAGAATTGGTAGGCCTATCACTATTTGGAACTTCTGACCAGTTCTTCAACTGAGTTTATAGCAAAAGTAGAAAGTAGGCCTATTTCGGTTTTGTGATACCTTTGAATCTGGAACTTTATGTAAGCGACCACACAAGCTCTGCAGCTTCGGTCTGCAGAGCTAAAAAAAGTACAGATTACAGTGGTCCCTGTCTCGAGAGGTCACTCCAATGAGAGGCCACCTGGCTTGAAAGGCCACTTTTGGCAGGTCCCTGCTGCTATCTTTTCCATGTTACTGTACCTCTAATGAGAGGCCACGTGTCTTGAAAGGCCACTTTTGGGCTTGCCTTTGGGGTGGCCTCTCAAGACAGGACTACTGTACTACTACACAATGTAAGCAATTTCAAAATAATGCTTACAGAGAGTGTAGTGTAATCATACAAAGAGGTCAGTGAAGGCCTCTGGGTCATAATGGCCTTCAGATTTGTTGTATGATTACAATGTAACAAATCTCCAAGGCCTAGCTGGCATCTTCAAGGCTGTTATGACACAGAGACTTTCACTGACCACTTGGTACCTTTTTGCTCTCAGTTATTACTTCTGGTATAAACATTAAATGAGCATGCAGCTATTGTTTGTTGAGTGAAATCAAGATCAAAATCATACAGGAACTATATAGGGCAAGATAGCAATGTGGATGCTTACAGATTTTGTTGTATTAACATATATTATTTCTTTCATACACATTGTGATCCAGGGACCTACACTGACCACTTGGTACCTTTTTGCTCTTAGTTATTACTTCTGGTAGGAACACCACATAGACATGCAGCTATTTTTGATTGTGTGAATTCAAGATCAAAATCATACAGGAACTATATAGGGCAAAGCAGCAATGTAGATATTTAAACATTTTGTAGTATTAACATGTATTATTTCTTACATACACATTGTGATTCAGGGGCCTTCACTGGCCACTTGGTACCTTTTCGATCAGATTTTGCATTAACATTATTTCTTTCATACATATTAATATTATAGAACATAGATTTTAAAATGGGATTTGCTGCACTAATTAGGAAAAAGACAGCGGAATATGTTACACCGAATGTGATTCAATTTCATGAATGCCAGAAGTTTATGAAAAATGTTCATTGTGACAGTCAAAATCACTTATTGGGTGAAACTTAAATAATAAAATGCAAGACTTCCTGGACCTTGGACAACCCCCCCCCCCCCCCCCCCGCATTTCAAGATTTTAAGGCCTTCAAAATGAATGTACTTAGCAAATTCAAGTATGGTACTACCAAGCACTTCAAGGACCAGTGTGAACCCTGTCCTTTCGACACCATGCATGTTTGAAGCAAATATCAACCCTGTTCACAGATTGAGACAAACCCACCAACTGGAAGTCTTGTAACTTGATCACACCTTGGATGACCTATTAGATAAAGGAAACTATCACAAATAAATCAATCACAGAACAACCCCCTCGTCACAGGGGTATACAAGACCACATCAGCTATTAGTCTATCACTCTCTCTCTCCAACCTCTGAAGGAGAAACAACAAAGTTTCCAAAGTGCTCAGGTTAGTAATGAACAGACACAGACTTAGCTGTAACACACAGTACTTCTCTTTCTCCTTTTCTCTGTTTACAGTTAGTTTCCTCAAGTGGTTAGGCCTAAAAAGGAGGCTTTGATAGTCACCACATAAGATTATTATTATTGGTCCTCCTCCTTTATACTGAGGTGGTGCAGAAGATGGGCCCACCATTTACTTAATGGGTCCATGGGCATGGCAGCTATGGTCAGAGCAAAAATGTACCATTTAGATACTATTGTCAGAGCAAGAAGGTACCAAGTTACTATGGTCAGAGCAAGAAGGTAACAAGTTACCATAGTCAGAGCAAGAAGGTACCAAGTTACTATGGTCAGAGCAAGAAGGTACCAAGTTACCATAGTCAGCAAGAAGGTACCAAGTTACTATGGTCAGAGCAAGAAGGTACCAAGTTACCATAGTCAGAGCAAGAAGGTACCAAGTTACTATGGTCAGAGCAAGAAGGTACCAAGTTACCATAGTCAGAGCAAGAAGGTACCAAGGGACTATAGTCAGAGCAAGAAGGTACCAAGTTACTATGGTCAGAGCAAGAAGGTACCAAGTTACCATAGTCAGAGCAAGAAGGTACCAAGTTACTATGGTCAGAGCAAGAAGGTACCAAGTTACCATAGTCAGAGCAAGAAGGTACCAAGTTACTATGGTCAGAGCAAGAAGGTACCAACTTACTATAGTCAGAGCAAGAAGGTACCAAATTTCTATGCATATAGTCAGGGCAAGAAGGTACCAAGGTACTATAGTCAGAGCAAGAAGGTACCAAATTACTATAGTCAGAGCAAAAAGGTACCAAGTTGCAATAGTCAAAGCAACAAGGTACCAAGTTATGACAGTTGGAGCAAGAAGGTACCAAGTTACCAAAGTAAGAGCAAAAAGGTACCAAAATCACAAAGTCACTTGGTACCTTTTGAAATTACATAAAAAAGTTGGTACCTTCTAGCGTTGGGGTCTCAAGTCACTTGGTACCTTTTGAAATTACATTAAAAAAGTTGGTACCTTCAAGCGTTGGGGTCTCAAGTCACTTGGTACCTTCTTGCTGTCACCCCTTCAATTATTATTATATTAAAAGCTGAGAAGAGACAGTGATTTGTTTAACACTTGGTGTAGGATAGAGATCTCGGCCATAATTCTATCAAATCGTACTTTTATAAATCACTTGTACAATTGCAGTTCATGGATCGATGAGTTACGTACGGTAACTTAAACAGGTGTAAGTGGATTTGTAGGAAACACATGAATTTTTATTTGACAACTTATGTAATATAAATATAACGGCATAGAGACATTCGATACCTTAATCCTGTGACCGTAAAAGAGCACTAAAAGCAGGTTATACAATTATTCATCTTGAGCCCACTGTTTTGACGTTAACTTGGATTTAAAATCGCCCACAAAGATGCATGAAACAAAACTATAACGTCCGATTTCGATTTATACCATCTGTTTCGTATTATAGTAAAACCAGCGAAGTGGAGGAGACGAGTCAGCAGACTAGCCTCGTTCCCGCGGCGGATCACTCCGAGTGCTTGCACGAGGAGTGATCCGCCGCGGGAACGAGGCCAGTCTGTTGACGAGTCTCCTCCACGCGGCTGGTTTTACTTTTATCCAGTAATTATTGCTGTAATCTTATTTTCATCGTTAAATACAAAAAAAAAAAAAAAAGACAATTAAAAACAGCTTCAACGTTTATTTCATCAAACAAGGCTTTGCAAAGCTTTGCGTATTAACAACTGTAACGCGGGGTCCAGTAATTGGGTCATTTGAAAACTACATGCTTGACGTGCGCCAACTACAAGAATTTAGAAGGAAAGTAGTTCTCAGTCACATTTGCACTGTGGTGATATGGACAGGGTTATCACCCAGTCTGTATCTTCCACCTTTTCTGGATGATACAGCTATAATTACTGGATATAGGTTCGACTACACTAATTTTTGGGGGGAACATGACCTTTTTGTTGGTGAAACTGTTCACTAGTCATTGAAACACCGAAGGAGGTTACGTCATTTGATTAAGAAGGCATACTTACGTGACAGACTCCGGCCCGATCACTGTCTTGCAAAAGATGGCACCGCCATGGTCATGGAGTCAAGTGTGTCGTCAGGTGACACCTCTTGATATGCTGAATCTAAATATGGACGCAAGGCATGCCACCTAGTGGTCAATATGAAAAATAAAGGGCATTTACGTCACACTGTTCAACTTGAGCTCCTGTTTATCTTGAGCCCATTTACCTTACACCCCCCCCCCCCCGCCCCATACTTTCTTGTGTCACCGGAAATGACCAACAATTCTTGGAGGCGCCAGAATTCATATATATATATATATATATATATATATATATATATATATATATATATATATATATATATATATATATATATATATATATATATATATATATATATATATTTCTTTTTTTTTTTTTTTTTGAGGGGCGGGGGGGGGGGGGGGAGGGAGGGCACGCGCTCCCGGCGTTCCACCCGTAAATCCGCGACTGACATATCACGAATTAGCGTCCCGAGGAAGCAGACCGGGATGTATCTCGAAGCCCGTAATGGCTTCGGGGTAGCCTATATCACGGACCTACTTCCGAGGGACCCTTATCCGTGATATGTCCGAGTCATACAGCCTGCATATGTATTATTAAACTTTATTATATTGAGCACTGCTTTGAGATGGACTTAAGAGATAACCATACATTTTGTGTAGACCTCCTGATGCTATTGGCGCATGATGTTGAACAGTTGGCCTACCTTTTCCCGAGAGCTTCAATTTGACCATTTCAGCAGGACAAACAGCATTTGACTGGGTAAAAGCTACATCATTTAGAATGCCAACTTTGTAGTCGCTATTCTGTAGCAGAAATCTTGCAAGTCCAAACCTGATGGAACTTTGTGTGGTGGTTTTGTAAAGATCATTTTCTTTACTATGGGCATTCATACAGAACAAACTGAGAGCTGGACCCAATTATGTCAAGTTCATACTTATGATGTCCTTAGATTGTCCCGTTTCTTTCAAGTACGCCGTAAACTTATCCACAGCAAATTGTGTGCATGCTTTGGTGTTGTCAGCGTTTTTGGATAACATCAGTTCTTTGATATCGCTCTGAGATTCGGTGGATGGAAAATAAGGAAGAAAGAAGAGCACCATAAGTAAGAAAGAAATGCACTACAAGGGAGTACGGGAAGCCTCGAAAATATGACTTCTGTAGAAATATGTAATCAGGCAAATATAGGACATCTGTGAAATATGCTGATCTGTACTTTAAATTAAAAACAATATAGGAAGTTGTGAAACTCCCACCTTCTTGTACTCCCATCTCTGCAATATATGACGGCTTAGTTTTGTATTTGAAAATAACACTTCAAAACTTTTAATATATAGGCTTATTTTGACTGCTCAAAAATACTGTCTCACGAAAAATCATTCACTGCACACGTGTATTGTATTTGTCATGTTCGTGGTAAATATATTGACCCACCCAAGTCATTTCACCTGCATGTTGTGTGTGTTGGTGCTGTTGCCTGTGCATCCACAGGTGGCAAGTTAATTGATCATATTTAACCTTTTCCTGCTAAAAACGCCCGGGTGTAAATTGTTGTCATCGGCTTTAACATTTCAACTCAAATTCTCTTGACTATAGGTAGAAATATACTTTTGCTAAGGTTACACTATGATGTAAGAGCGCTCATGTACACGCCCTATGTCAATCAACAGCTTCCCTTGGTGCGGGTTGAGTGCATTGCATCATCGTAGGCCCTATTTCAGGGTAACACGGGGGAACATGGGCATAGGGGTAATATGAGTACCCCGCCGTACAAGAAAAAAGATACACTGTGATATCACAGAGATGTTTTTTGCAGACACCATGTTACTAAAGTTGCATAAAAACCATGTTGGTCAGGTCGCGCTTTAAGGTTTTTATATGGCAAACCAGTATAACATTTAGGATGTTAACTCAAAAATTTCTTTCCACTTTAGATAGCACATAGAAGTAGAAATGCAAGTTTCAGTGCAAAAGGTATGTGACCAATATGTGAAGCACATGCTGTATTTTGTTTTCTGAATGGATCAATTAGTTATAAATTGACTGTCAAAACTTTGGACTTAAGGATAAGTTCCGATTGATCTGCGGATCATATGAGCACCGGAGTGCCCATTATTAGCCTCTGTATAATCAAGAAGCAGGTATCAGCTATACTTATATTACTCTCTCTGTGGCATAATATGAGCACCTTTGTGTCAATACTTTATTTTTAAGATATCTGTATTATCATGGGGTAATATGGTTTCCTAAAGAATTTCTCTTGGAAAGCATAACGTGCATCAATACAGATACAAATAACTAGCCTGTTAAGTTCCTTTAGCAGTAAAGACTTAAAGAATTTGTGCCAACGGTCAGAAATATTTTACATTTTTCTACAAAAGCGAAAATTGCATGCCCATGCACACACAAATTTTAAAGGAAAGGTAATATGAACATAGCCATAAGGTAATATGAGTTCCTGCTATTTTAAGTGTGATTCAAAAAAAGTACATAGGTTTTTACTCAAAGAACTTGTAGGGAGTAATCAACAGCTTCATATTTTGTCCTTCATTAAATTGTCTCGAATATTGTACATCAGGTTCAATGAGAATGCAGGGTTGGGTATAACCTTAGCTGTTTCCTAAGTGTTTATATATTCTAATTTATCTGATAAGAAGCGTAACTGGCCCCGTCTGTGCTTGATGGTACTTGACTTTCTTGAAGAGGAAGTATTTTCCTTTGTTGTCATAATGGGAGGGACTTTTTTAAAAATCAATCAGTCTTTACTGTTACTATTAATGACACAACAGTTTCACAAAAGGTACATTCTCGTGCTGGACAGTGCTTCAAGGTAACTGTTTTCATCATGGTACAGTTTTATGTACAGTGTAATCAGTTTCAATTTTGGTGTGGTGGCTCGCCTGTCCAAGCTACACGGCCATTTCAAAGTGCTTTCAACTTTACGGGCCTGGTGTCCTAACAAAAATAGGTGAAGGTCATTGATAATACATGATGTACTGTCTGTGCAAGTATTGGATGGTCTAGGCCTATTCTATAAATTTGGCATGTCTAATTCACTCACTTGTTCAGACAGGAAATTTTATATCTTTACTCCTAGCACGCCGTTGTTCAGCTTCACGCTGACCCGCAACGTCTATTTACCTGCAAACCTGTGCATTTTATTGTAAACAAACTTCAATACTTGCGGATGGGTAATTCAATTTTACAGAAAAAATACTCCTATCAAATAGATAAAAACCCAACAAATGCCCGTTTTCCACGGTATTTTGAATGATACAACTGTAACATTTACCCCAAAACTTAGTGCCTTGGTCCCTTTGCAGTCAAGATGTTTTGCATCGTCCGCCGTTATGTTTTATACTGCTGGAATCCAAAGATTTTCGGCTGTGTAACAATTAAGCACTCTGATTGGCTAAGAGAAAAAATACACCTGGGGTGCCCCTCCAAAATTATCCACGCACGGGCATCGAGACGTCATTTTACCTCATTATAAAGATGGATGCTTTGAATGCATATAATACCATCAGGTGGCCATTAAAAACATTTTTCTGCAGCATAGGCAAGAGGCTCCACCGAAATATTGCTTTCCTGCCACAGCTTATAGTCAGTGTGCATAGTACTTAATTAGCATCAACTATCCTAAACATCGACTTTTAGCACCAAATCTAACACCATACAAAATTAATGGTAAACAGGAGAAAAGGGACTACTCTGGCTAGCTAGTTGTAACAATATGTGGGTCACGTCTCACATTTGATTAGCTTCCCAGCATAATTATGTTAAGTTGTTTGGGACACAATTATTCTTCATCAAAAGTACAAATGTTTCTGACTTTCTTTGGTTTCCACATATTTTCTCAGCTTCATTAAACAATGTAATTATTCTTCCCTTATGTTGTATAGCAATCACAGATCAGTATAAAATGGATTTCATCTCCAGTGTCACCACATTGGCATACACCGCATTTTCTCTCACCTCTAATTCATGGTGTCTTCCTCTTCCTATCATGAGTTTGTGGCCTGAAATCCGAATTTTGGTAATTTCTTTCCTCCAACCTGAATTTCAAATATTTTTCAAATATTATTTACAACCAAATTTTTTATTTATGCTTCTAAATACATTCAATTTTTTAATTGCTTGAACCTTTTTTCCTCATAGCCATAAAAATTAATCTTCCATTTTGGTGACCACGTTGCCTACCAATGCAAAAAGCTTATCTGCAAGATCTCCCAGATTGTAATGTTTCACTACGTCTCTCAGCCTGTATTACCTATGACTGTACACCTTGGTCTGCAAGTGACAAGCTATCTTTGGACGCAAAGTCTGATAAAGAATTTTCATAGCACTCTTGGAGTCTGTTCCAAAATTTCAGTGCAGTATTCACAATGTCATAAAATAGTGGTTCTCTCCCTAATTCCCCATACACAGCTGAATTACCTGTCTTGCGATGTGCCCTTAGAACATATTTACAACATCTTGTGTGTAATCTCTACAGAAAATGGTCAGTGTCTGCCTCGAGAAATTTCACCGGACAGACTTAATCATTCTATATTTAGCATAAATCCAGACCCCAAATTTCTGCCCCATACAAACTTAGGAGTTTAATTAACTGGTCAAACATTTGCAACATCACATATGGTTTCACGCTTGTACCGTACAGGCACTTTTTTCAATTTAAACCGTGCTTTCAAGCTTTTGTTATAGAATTCATTAGCAGCATGTAAAAAAGTTCCAGAGCTTGCTAATTTTATGCCCAGATATTTGTAAGTATTTACATTTTCCAGTAGATTACCATTGAATACAAAATTGACAGTTGAGTTATGTCCCATGGCGTTAAAAATCATTATCTTAGTTTTCCTTGTATTATCTTCTAATTTCCACATATCACAGCATTGCTTCAATTTATCAAGGCATGACGGTCATCTCTCTTTGCTCTCAGTTAGCAGAACCAGGTCTTCTGCATACTGAAGACTGTTGATAGGCTGGTCATACACAGAAGTCATTCTCAGTAGCTCAATCCAAAATATAGTTAATAAAGATGTTGAACAAAGTCGGCCCCATAATTCATAAGCTCATTGTGTCCCCTTGGTGTACCCCTAAATACATATGAAATGGTTGAGCTATGAACTGGCCCAACTTGATGTGCTGATTTGTCAAAAAAAAAGAACGAAAAATTTCATTAAAAATCCAAAAATCACTGGAGCATGAACATTTGAACAAAATTGGTAGAAACCCACCCAACGTACACTGCCACCAAGTTCGAAGTTAATCTGGATGACGGTTTTGGAGAAGTAGAAAATGTGAATTAGCATTAGAATGCCCATTGACTTCCATAGTAATCAATAGGAAAGCTGCATTCACCGACAAGTACCCGAATTGAAAAAATTGTTTAAAATCAGAAATCCGCAGCATTCCCACATAGTGAACAACGTTGCTTAACCCTTCTACAAGGAACATATCCACCATGTTTCAGCTTAATCTGAGTGACAGTTCTGGAGAAAAAGTCGAAATAAGCTATAACACACAAAAATTCATAAAAAAATAGAATAAAATTGCAGTGGCACCTGGTGAACAAATTAAGAACTAGGAGTCCAAGGGAGTGTTCCTGTGTGATATCAAAGCAATTGGGTGAGCGGTTTCGGAGAAAAGGATTTTTTAAGATTTACCCAAAAAAGAACAAAAAAAATCATTAAAAATCCAAAAATCACTGGACCGCGACCATTTGAACAAACTTGGTAGAGACCCACCCAAGGCACATTTCCACCAAGTTTGAAGTGAATCTGGCTGACAGTTTTTGAGAGGAAGTCGAAAATGTGAATTGTGGCAGACGGACGGACGACGGACCCTCAAAAAACCTCAGCTGACTGACAAGTCAGCTGAGGTAAAAATAGCATTCACAGAATCGATAACATTGGCGCCCACAATTTTTTTTCCCTCAATTCTTTACTTTTTATTGTTTTTTTGACTTCACAGAAGAACACTATACACACAATTTCCATATTGTTGTCTATGAAATAAAAAAACTGTACTTTGGGTAAGTTCTAGTGACAGAGACCTCTGTGATGTGTCCCACTAAGACAGCCTTCAAATAAATACTTCTAAAGTTTTGTATCAGATTTAAAAATAAGAAGCTGGTTTTCAATAGGAATGTAGTGCATTATAATGTGCATCTCTTATAAAAATATGGTGAAGCTGCGACAGAACCTTGAGATATTATGGTAACATTGACCCTTGTGCGCCACTTACACAGCCTTGAAATAAATACTTTAAAGTTCAATGAAAAAAAAAAAAAAACATGTATATATATATATATATATATATATATATATATATATATATATCCAAAGAGGAAGCTTGTATTAAAGACTGGATGACGGGGTTTGTCCACCACAAAATCGCAAATAAAACTTTTTCTACCAACTTGATTTCAAATATTTTTGCAGCATATGATAACATATACTTATACACTTCAGATGATAGAATGAAACATTTTTTCACCCAAAAATAAGGAATTTTCCTTCATAATGACATTATACAATATGTGGACTTTGCAGCAATTTGTACATGGGGGAAACAGCAAGGACCTCAATGGCACACTTATTTAGACCTGTAAGCTTTGAGGTGACAGTCAACCAATGAATGGTAAGCAAGGCCCAGTGCATGTGTAACAGGGCATCCAAGCATGACGCAATGACCACAGACAAATGCAAACCATTTCAACAGGGACCATATACAAGGATTTGAAGCTAACTAGTTTTCATTATTCCGGCAAATAAAATGGATGCCTCTGTTTATTATTGTTAAAAAAATTGCGATATGTATGGAGCATGCTCTGCTACCAAAAATAAGGAGTCTCTGCCAAAAAAAGACAAAAATTATAGAAAGGCATAGGTGTATAGGGTTAGGTTCCATGCCTCATATTATATACTTCATCACAAATCTATTTAAAAAGTCAAATAAGGCTATTGTCAAGCATGGTGATTTCATTGTGGTATAGGCAAATAGTTACATGTATATTGACGCATATGGTTTAACATTGATATAATAATTATAAGGAATGGAAGCACTCCTGGTATTTTCAGTGTTCATAGGGGAGGAGGTTCAAACCTGAAAATCATGTCCATATATACAGGTCAGCTTTGCCACAAGAAGATGCGTAGTTAATACCACAAACCTGACCTGTTTATAGCAACTCCTCTTCATCAGTGTCTTCATCTTCTGATTCTAAATGAATTATGAAGGGCTGAATCTCTTCTGACACATTCAGTGCATCTTTTTTCCAGTATCCTTCCTCAATTTCATTTTTAACTTTGTTGACGCATGCAACCCATCTTTCTGTTGTTGTTTCTTGTAATGCTTCTTCAACTATACGCTGTACATCTTTCAATTTAAAAGTAGAATTTTCTTGCCCAACTAGCCCTTTTACATCCCCCCAAATTAACTCAATTGGATTAAGGTCACAATGGTATGGTGGTAGTCTTAGTGCCTCGTGCCCATGTTCCTTTAACAGTTCATCAAATTTGAATTTAGGGGGTGGCTTGTTCTGTTTAATGAGTTCCTAAAGTTTGGGTTTGGTCATTTTGTTTTCAAATTTAATATTGTTCTTCACTAACCACTCCTGCATTTCAGCTTTCCTGTTATTGGATGTGAGCGTTTTTGTACCTTCAACCCTAACACTGTGATACGAGGCATTGTCCAATACTACCAGGCTCTTAGGGGGTAATGCGGGAATAAGTTTTTTGATGGTCCAGTCCATGAATACTGTAGCATTCATCTCCTTATGGTAGTCCCTTCCATCTGTGGAAAGAGATTTAAACACAAGCTCACATCCTGGCAAAAATCCCATACTGCCACCAGCATGCAACACTATGAGTCTTTCCCCCCTTCCTGCTGGTATTTTTCTCCCGTCTTTAGGGTCAGGAGGCAACCACTGATACGATGCTGTATGGTTTGCATTTACCCATGTCTCATCAAGGTAAACAATATTGTATCCTCTATTTCTTCTTTGTTTTATTGTTCTTAGGTACTGATGTCTTTGGGCTACCAAATCAGATCGTTCACACAATACTGCTCGATTAAACGTTTGGCACTTTCCATATCTGTAGCCAAATTTTTGCAACAGCTTCAGTATGGTATATTGACACATGTAAATTATGGTCATTTTCCAATCTTTTTTTTAACCTCCTAGTTGACATGAATTCATTCTTTCGGTAAAATTCCTCAATCGTTGTCCGCACAATATGCTGGTCAAACTTGTCAAGTGTTTCTTTTTTCTTATTTTCATATAATGGTTTTGAATTGGTCCCTTTCTCTTCTTCCTTGATCAGTCTGTATAAATATTTCTCATTAATACCAAACGCATGAGCTGTTCTCTTCCGAGCACATGAAAAAGAGTAAAAGGGAGCGCCTCTTTTCTTCTCGCCTTCAAAATACTTGTAAATTTGAAGAATCGGTTTCCTACCTTCAGCTGAAAATTTCATTGTGGCTGAATTTTCAAGATTATGCCCTTGTTGACACCTGTGTAAGGCCGACATGTGACATTGGTTTCAATAATATAAGGAATGTATGTTCAATCATTGGACGCAAACTTGTATTGTTTCAAACCAATCATATGATTATCTGAGTGCGACCAGTGCAACTAAAACAGTCACACAGTGATTGTCATGCTTTTTGTGCACGTGTATTTGTTTGTTATGAGCCATTGAGGTTCCCGCTGCTACCCCCATGTACAAATTGCTGCAAAGTCCACATATTGTACAATGTCATTATGGAAGGAAAATTTCTAATTTTTTGGTGTAAAAATGTTTCATTCTATCATCTGAAGTGTATAAGTATATGTTATCATATGCTGCAAAAATATTTGAAATCAAGTTGGTAGAAAAAGTTTTACTTGCGATTTTGTGGTGGACAAACCCCGTCATCCAGTCTTTAAATAGGAACCTGGTCCATCATAAGATGCATCTCTGTCAAAAATTTGGTATAGCTGTGGTGAATATTTTTGGAGATATCATGGTAACGTCATCAGGGTTGACGCCACTCAGAAGGCCTTCAGTAATAGGAATCTGCTCTATCATAAGGTTCTTCTGCCAGAATAATTCACAACAGCTACGGTGAATATTTTTGGAGATATGGTAACATCATCCCCTTGTGCGCCACTCGGATGATCTTGAAATAAATACTTTAAAAATTTCATAAAAATTTAAAATATAATAAGAGAAAGCTGTTTTTGAATAGGAATCTGGTCCATTAGAAGGTGCATCTCTGAAATTTGGGACGGCTATGGTGAAAATGTTTTGAGATATGGCGGTAACTTGACAAGACGGACAGACAGACATATGGACAGCACAGGGAATGATAATACCATCCCGCACTTTATGAGCCGAGGGTTAAAGGTGACCACACTTATAATCAGATTCTTGACACCCTCTACAGCATCAAATTTTTAAATTGAAATAGAAAGTGCACAGAAATATAATTCATGCCATTTCTGACCAACTTAGTGTTCATCACTTGGAATGAATTGCAAATAAAGTGACAGAGCTCAGATGTGTTGAATCATGGATTCATGCATGACACTTCTTCCACATGTGAGTGAAAACTTGCCCGGTTGCACACTGTGTGGGATACCAGATACTGGCAGCTTGCTAGGGGTTAAACATATTATGGCTCATACTTTTGGGAGTCAAGTTATAGGTGGCACCACTTGTATCATACACAATTGAGATTTAGACCTCCTCCACAATCCTACTATATTTCATGAGGATCTATTAAACATTAAGGATGCTAGAGCGAAAACATGATTTTCATATTTTGATCCATACATTACATAATACTGCAGGTGGCACCACCAATATCAAACCTGATCCAGATTTTCACACATTTGATACAACCTTAAAGTTATGAGGGGCTATGTTGAAAACTGTGGACTATCTTAGGCTCAAAGCAACAAGTTTACCGCCAGGAAGACAGAGCCATGTTTGTGGAAACTTTAAATCTTGCATATCTTCAAAACTTTTCTAGATACACTTGCCATTTAAAGTCTAATATGTGGGTTCATGGCTAAAATAAAATCCTAAAGCATGCAAAGCGGAGTGGTTTAATTTGTGTTTTAATGAGTCACTGAATTTTCTCACAATATACATGTATGTGACATATCCCCCCCTTCCCAACCCCACCCCCCAATATGGTAACTGTTTCCACAGCCAGGTGGTTATGGAACCAGAGATAATTGAACTGTGAGAGCCTCCATATGTATCAGTACAGAGGCAGTGGTGTCCAGTGCTGCGGGCTAACCCTTCAATCCCTAGGGAGACTGGCTGTGTTGTTCTAGTAAACTTGCCTGCATTGTGTAATCAAGGAGGCTATACAGTCTGAAGCCTCCTTGGTGTGACTCCCCATCACAATAAGCTAGTGCTGACTGAGAGATGCCATTTCAACTGCTTGTACAATCAATAATAGGTAAGTGGCATACAAGTAGCAGCATCCAATGAAATAGGAACCAAAGTTTAGCATGTCTTAGTAAGGGAAATTCAGATCAACTGTCAGAAATCACTCAAACACAGATCCAAACTCCCTGTAATGACCAACTGTAATATGGGAGGATTTCTGTCAGGGTCTGTGGGTACATTGAGGCAGACAGAGCTCCCCTAGTTGCCGTATTTGTGGACCCAGCAGTAACATTTGCTCATAAGTTGTATATCCATTACACTGTTTCGTAACCTTGGTAAACACTGTCCACTTCCAGTAAAGATTCATCTTATTTCATCCATGTTCCGCCTGTGCAAACTTGCAACTTAAGTTTGTCCACACCTTTAGTACAGCGTTGAATCTTGATCGTCAAACATGTACATGTACCATGGTATAGTTTTTTGTTAGGAGCTATGCAAAGTTGGTCGTTGCCTGTGAAAACTTGCAACTTAAGTTTGCAGACACACAATAGTTGTACACATAAATTTTTATAGCTTATATAAATATGAGCCTAATAGTTCATATTAGCAGAGACTGTCATGTAAATGTCTTTATGTTCCTGTAAATAGTGAAACTCATATATATGTACTGAGTACATGCGGGTTGCTGTGGAACTTGTTTGAGCCTGGTTGTGGGAACAGGTGCTGAAGAGGAGGAACAGCCTGCGGGTGCTCCATGCTCAACTCCAAGAGGTCAAAGGACAATTCCCTCTTGGGCCACCGTGGGCTCACAAGAAGGACTTCGCACTACTCCTCCCATATCTCCCACCGCGCTCTTGGCAAGAGCGGGGTTAGAAAACGGCATACGTTGAATTTGTCATCTGACAAAAGACTAGGAGTGCGTTACAAGTTTGCCATGTAAAATAGCCACTCGATACTATACTCCTACATGATGACAGGGTTGCAGCTCTTAGAATCTCCAGATCAATGCACACACATGTATGACCTACTAGCACAGAGATATTATCATGAATCTACTGCTTTCATGAATCTACTGCTTTCTTCCTCTTATATTTCCTTTAAGATATTGCTTGAACAAACAAACAGGAAACAAACACACTATATAGTACATTTATTTATGTAAGAATATGTATGTATGACAGTTGTACACACGATACCGCTTGAAAATTTACTGTTTGTGAAAGTGAATCAAAGGGCTGCAACTGGTTGCCCAGCCCTAAGTGATGCAGTTTGGCTTTCACCAACACTTTCAAAATTAATGAGGTTTGCCAATGCCAACAAGATCAATTCTAGCACATGGTGTGCACGTTCATAAATGCCACTTGTTTGCACCATGGAAGAATACCCCCAAAACATGATTCCAGCAATTAATAAGTATGTTTCACTGGCCTGGGGGCTATTCACAGGTATGGTACGCACCATTAATACACTAAAATAAACTAGAACAGGACTGATTTTCCAACAGAAAATCAAATGTCTCCCGGTGGAACACTTACGTGTCTGAATAAGCTACAGGTGATAACAAATTACAAATGACCCAAGTTTGCTTGAAAATTACAATCCTATTTTAGCTCTCACCTAGATACATTACTCTAGCAATTTTCATCAAGTTCTTCAAGCCTTATTGCAGAGAAAACAATTTCACATAAGTGACCCTGTGACCTTAGAAATTAGGTCAAAGTCACCCAAATACAATCCCAACCTTGGTCTTACCTTGATACATAATCCTACCCAGTTTCATCAAATTCCATCCTGTTCATCATGACTTATCGAACGGAAACCAATTTCACATAAGTGACCCTGTGACCTTTAAAATTAGGTCAAGGTCACCCAAATACAATCCCAACCTTGGTCTTGCCTAGATACATAATCCTACCAAGTTTCATCAAATTCCATCCTGTTCTTCATGACTTACCGAACGAAAACCAATTTCACATAAGTGACCCTGTGACCTTGAAAATTAGTTCAAGGTCATCCAAATACAATCCCAACCTAGGTCTTGCCAAGATACATAATCCTACCAAGTTTCATCAAATTCCATCAAGTTCTTCAAAACTTATCGCATGGAAACCATTTTCACATAAGTGACCCTGTGACCTTCAGAATTCCATCAAGGTCATCCAAATACAATTCCAACCTAGGTCTTGCCTAGATACATAATCCTACCACGTTTCATCAAATTCCATCCTGTTCATCATGACTTATCGAATGGAAACCAATTTCACATAAGTGACCCTGTGACCTTCAGAATTCGATCAAGGTCATCCAAATACAATCCCAACTTAGGTCTTGCCTAGATACATAATCCTACCAAGTTTCATCAAGTTCCATCAAGTTCTTCAAGACTTATCGCACAGAAACCAATTTCACATAAGTGACCCTGTGACCTTCAGAATTCACTCAAGGTCATCCAAATACAATCCCAACCTAGTTTTTGCCTAGATACATAATCCTACCAAGTTTCATCAAATTCCATCCTGTTCATCATGACTTATCGCATGGAAACCAATTTCACATAAGTGACCCTGTGACCTTCAGAATTCGATCAAGGTCATCCAAATACAATCCCAACTTAGGTCTTGCCTAGATACATAATCCTACCAAGTTTCATCCAGTTCCATCAAGTTCTTCAAGACTTATCGCACAGAAACCAATTTCACATAAGTGACCCTGTGACCTTCAGAATTCACTCAAGGTCATCCAAATACAATCCCAACCTAGTTTTTGCCTAGATACATAATCCTACCAAGTTTCATCAAATTCCATCCTGTTCTTCATGACTTCTCGAACGAAAACCAATTTCACATAAGTGACCCTGTGACCTTTAAAATTAGGTCAAGGTCACCCAAATACAATCCCAAACTCGGTCTTGCCTAGATACATAATCCTACCAAGTTTCATCACACTCCATCAAGTTCTTCATGACTTATCCAACGAAAACCAATTTCACATAAGTGACCCTGTGACCTTCAGAATTCACTCAAGGTCATCCAAATACAATCCCAACCTAGTTTTTGCCTAGATACATAATCCTACCAAGTTTCATCAAATTCCATCCTGTTCTTCATGACTTCTCGAACGAAAACCAATTTCACATAAGTGACCCTGTGACCTTTAAAATTAGGTCAAGGTCACCCAAATACAATCCCAAACTCGGTCTTGCCTAGATACATAATCCTACCAAGTTTCATCACATTCCATCAAGTTCTTCATGACTTATCCAACGAAAACCAATTTCACATAAGTGACCCTGTGACCTTTATAATTAGGTCAAGGTCACCCAAAACCAATCCCAACCTAGGTCTTGCCTAGATACATAATCCTACCAAGTGTCATCCAGTTCCATCAAGTTCTTTAAGACTTATCGCATGGAAACCAATTTCACATAAGTGACCCTGTGACCTTCAGAATTCGCTTAAGGTCATCCAAATACAATCCCAACCTAGGTCTTGCCTAGATACATAATCCTACCAAGTTTCATCAAATTCCATCATGTTCTTCATGACTTATCGAACGGAAACCAATTTCACATAAGTGACCCTGTGACCTTTAAAATTAGGTCAAGGTCACCCAAATACAATCCCAAGCTAGGTCTTGCCTAGATACATAATCCTACCAAGTTTCATCAAATTCTGTCAAGTCCTTCAAGACTTATCGCAAGGAAACCAAGTGTTGAAGAACCTGAACAACAACAACAACAACAACAACAAGCGGAAGAAACGGGCACTAAGACAATATGTCCTCCGGCTTCCACCGGGAGACATAATTACCGCAGAATCAGTTTTGAGAGAACCTCATCGATAACCTCATAGTTTGAGTCAGAAAAACAATATTTATTCAATTTCTCTCCTTTTAGTAAGTTTCTTATGCTGTTAATTCCTTCAGTGTACTATTTTTCACCTTGAAAGCTCTCATTCAATTAATGTGCTCTATCACCCGATTGGACTGGTCGTCGATAACAATAGTTGATCTTCCTATCACTTACTTTGGTATTCATGATTAGACTGATGGAGCTATATAACCTCCCTCCTAATATGTTTATGAAGAATCAGTCTTAACTGATGTCACACTATATTCGAATTTGTGAGTACATATCCGTGTTATAGTGATGCTCTCAGTCAGAAAACATGATCAAAGTTCTCTAAATAATATTTATACGGACTCTATTATCTAACCAACAGTACATGTGGGAAATGATTATCCCTCCTATCTACAAGTGGCTCTCATGCCAAAAGATGGAAAAATTCATGCTGATCCTGAATGCCATTAACTCTTTCACTACCACATTTTGGGCTGAAGTTAGTAGCTTTCTCAGGCATGCTATAGACACAATGCACCAAAAGGGTGCCTTGGAATGCTGTTGACCTGGACTATCATATATTTCATGTTATTGTACCTCTAATGAGAGGCCACTTTCAGGCCTACCCTTGGGGTGGTCTCTCAAAACAGAGACCAGGCATACTGGTACAGTGAAACCTGTTTTAAGAGACCAGCTGCCTTTGCACACCATGTTTACCATGTCTCTTTTGCCAACTTTCCCACGTTATTGCACAGGTCTCTATTGAGAGACCACCTACCTTATGTGACCACTTTCTGGCATGCCCTAGGGAGTCTACCAAAACAGGATTTAATGTACTTGAAAGGTCTTGATTTTGGCACCCATATGAAAATTCACTGCACTTCATTTTAAGTAGGTCAACCTGAGCTGCAGTTGGCACCGAAAGAGGACAGGAGTTTCCCAGATGGAGTGAAATTGGAACCGCCAGGTTTTCTTTGCATAGACAGAAGAGTGTCTGACATGCTCTAAGGAATTCTGTTACCCTTACCTGGTAGTTCTAATCAGAAAATATCATTCAATGCCATTTGTGTTGAAGTACCAACCTGTAAACAGACAATTAGATATGTACAGTGCAGGCACTGCTGGTGGCTTTCGAGAGATACACTGTACATGTATAGGATAGCTGTTTATGTGCACCAGGATTCAATAACATACATGTAAATGTCGTATTTCAATATTAAGATGTACATGTACATCTCACACATTTACACACTGTAGATTTGACTTGAAGGCTCTCATAACCAGAGTACAGATGAGGCACATTTGTTTATCAGGTAAAATTTAACATGGGCCCATAAACATGTAGATGAGACCTATCTTTAAAGTAAGGTAGCTCAAATTAATTTGAGCAGAAATGAATATGTGCATCACGAACTAGGTACGATTTTTGTTTTTGAAAATGTCTTGAATATATGCCTAAAACACTATTCAATCCACCCTTTTTCTGATATGATATTTTTTTTTTTTTCAATTAGGGAACTACACTTAATGGAATTTTAAATAATCCAGTCATCCTTGCAAGTTCAAAATCAACATGAAATAGTTACAGATTGGCATGTACATATGTTATCATGAAGTCCACAACAAGTTCATCCCTTGCGTTTCTCCCAACAAATATCCTAAGAGCTCCTGATCATTTAGATTTTTTACCTTTCCCTGGTCCACATATCAAACATTGAGTGCAAAATGATATGGCTTTATGATAAAAGGGCAACACAAGAAGTTTGGTATGATTTACATGTAGGTTCAATTTTCCAAATACATGTATGCAGTTATATTTGCATTTTTCAAAGGAATGTAAATTCCATTTTAGACACCCCCTTTTCCGTCTGCAATTCCAGTATCGCAGAAACTGGACTCCCCATTATCAGCGGAACTTGTACCCTACCACAGTGGTCCCTGTCTTGAGAGGCCACTCCAATGACAGGCCACATGGCTTGAAAGATCACTTTTGGTAGGTCCCTGCTGCTACCTTTTCTATTTTATTTTACCTCTCCTGAGAGGCCACTTTTGGGCCTGCCTTAAGGTGGCCTCTCAAGACAGGGACCATTCTGATAACATAACGTCATGTCATTAGCCGCACCAGTACACTAAATAGCATGGTATGATTCCATCACTTGCATGTAGCTACATGTACATGCCTCTTCTAGATATTGGTGGATTTGGAAGGGGTGGGGGGAAGCCTTCCAGTTGTGTGCCCCCACACTTTACTAAAGAAGCTGCACGTTCAAGTAATAATATAAATTTCAAGTCTTTTTAGAGCCTTTCACACATTCAAACTCCCACTGAAGATCAGATGCTCCCATTATCTGAAATTTCTGATAATGCGTCTGATAGATACCATATATACACATGTAACTGTAAATTGCTTTAATTTCATTGAACTCTTTTTTTTTTTCACTTATTTCAATAGTGGCACAAAACCATGAAAATAAAAACACAGTCGAGGTCATGTTTCAAGACAAATTATGTCTGAAAGAGTGAAATCAAAACAACAGTGAAACGTCAAAAATACAAAACCTATGAAAATTTATACATGTGAAAATAAAGTAATTTACAGTACAGGAAATCTCTGATTCTGAATCACTTTTGAATCACTGTATTTGATTGTCAGTTTTTTTCAGATGATGAGGAAGCTCAGTGTTGCCTGTAATTTAAACTGTTACTCTAGAATCACTGGTCTGTCAATTGCCTGGGTGAATCTCTGCATACATGTATATGGGTATGCCTTGCCAGTTCCATTGCTTTTGAGAATATTTCTTCACAAACTCTGCAGCGGTACATGAAGATTTCCATCTTCCGTTTGTGAACTCCCATGTGAAGTTTGAGATGACCTCTTGTTCTGAATAGTTCATTGCACACTGTACATTGGAAGATATCACGGCTTGCGTGGCGTCTCATGTGGTTTATGAGGCTGACTTTGGAGGCAAACTTCTCATCACACATAAGACAACAGTAATCAGGATGTGTATGCCTCTTCATGTGCTTGTCCAGATCACTATGACTTGTCAATCTCTTGTGACATATGCGACACTGGTAGGGCTTCTCATGACAGATCAACATGTGAAGTTTCAAACCAAGCCCATGAGGAAATATTTTTCCAGATGTTGGCCACTGGTGTACTTTCCATCTGTGATATTCCAGGAGATTTACGCTTGTGAACTTTGCACTGCATATTAAACAAGATATATGAATAATACTTCCCTGAGAGTGAGCTCAAGCAAACCTTAAGGTCACAAATGTGTAGCCAAATGATTTACCACAAACTAAACATTGACACTGAGCTCTATGAGTTTTCATGTGGCATGTTAAAGATACTGACCACTTAAATATTATATTACAAATTGAGCACTGGTGAGTTTTTTCTTGAGACAGTCTGTGTCACTTCCCTTGCTTCAGCATCTGCGTTGTGTGTGACAGCTGACTTTTTGTGATGCCTACCAGATGACCCAATAGAAATGTCAGTCGACCATCCAGAAGGCCCTGTATCCTTTGCCTCTGCATTATAAAAAGATATACATACTCACAGTATGATTACAATATTACCCCTTTTACAATATCCCCCCCCCCCTTTTTTTAGCATATTCCCCCTTTTAAGAGACCTGCCCTTGTACATGTGCATGTAAGTGCCCCCTTCCCGAATTTTTTGGCCTAATAGTTCTGAATAGTGGACAATTATATATGTTTCAAGATAATGTACCTGTTTATATATTGTCCTGCATGTAAATTTAGGCCTACAGTTACAGCTCAATTCAATTTAATTTTCTAAACTCCGTTGGAACTTTGGGGGGGGGGGGGGGCTGAGAATCTACTCTTTCTGTGATTCTTATGGACCAGTTTTTGATGATTCAACCACAGATAACACAACTGCACTTGTACTGCAAGCACTTTAGGTGTACTTTGTATTAGTATATAACTACAAAATAACACCACTACCACATTTTAACATGGTGAATGCTTTGGTTTTTCAGAAAATTGGTGAAACTACAATTTGAGGTTGATTCTTTTCCTGTCCTGCAATATTTTCTTGAAATTTTGATTTATTCTTATTTGTATTATTTTGATCCATTAGGCACAGAGTTATCAAAGGTGAATATGGCTAAATGTATTTACCAGAATTTTTTTCAGACACACTATATGTACCTAACTCATACTAGCCAACAATCATCAGAGGGTTTAACTCTACCCCCCCCCCCCCAAAAAAAAATGAAAGAAACCTGTGTACTGAAACATTTTGGTTGCTTTTACTGCCAAACATACTACAACCACATACTTTAAAGTACCAGTGCTTTCCCAGAAACAAGAGGGCTCAGCTGACCTAAAGATTCATCACCCTTGTGGTTCTGTTAACTTGGGAAGGGCACAATAGGTAGACACTTATCAAAGGTATCTACCAGTTTGACACAAATCTGGCCAAAACTAATAAAGTTATAACCATTACAAGAAATTCCCACATTAAACTTTTGTGTTAAAACTTAAAAAAAAAAAAAAACA
Organism: Hermodice carunculata; assembly: GCA_964020975.1. Classification (NCBI taxonomy): domain Eukaryota; kingdom Metazoa; phylum Annelida; class Polychaeta; order Eunicida; family Amphinomidae; genus Hermodice; species Hermodice carunculata. Next base: position 35,627,987 of record OZ026628.1, on the reverse strand, counting down.
ATTTCCAAAAAAATCCTGAAAAATCCAAAGATCACTGGAGCACGACCATTTGAACGAACTTTGTAGAGACCCACCAAAGGTACATTGCCACAAAGTTTCAAGCTAATCTGACGGACAGTTTCTTCAGAGAAGACCAAAAGGTGAATTAGCATTAGAATGCCCATTGACTTGCATAGTAATCAATAGGAAAGATGCATTTACCAATACTAGGGCGCGGCACGCTGATGCTGTCTGCATGTCGCACCATGTTAAAACGATTGCAACAATTCCTAATACATGTGTAGATGAGGAGTATTTTGTTGCCGACAAACGTAATTAAACTCGTTGTGTTTACACTTGTGAGAAAGAGCATAACATCTACTTTCAACCAATATAACTCATTTTAGTATTAACGTTTCCGTTCTCAACCTACCCCACCCTGAAAAAAGGGTAAAATATGCCTTGCGGCGGCCGCGGGGACAACTTTCTCGAGCGCGGCACACAAAAACATGCTATTTTCCACGGAGTTTCGCATCGCACAGACTGGATCATTTTTCATCATTGACATGTCATTACAAAGCTAGCAACGTGAAGATTCTAAATCCGTTTGATCCTTTTTCCCCCGTGAATTTCGAATCTTAAATCAATTTTAATTAAAACTTAATACTTTTCGCAAAAATTGTTAACTGTGTCAGCAAACTTAGGATCAAACGGATTTTTAAAGCTCAGAATCCCGGCTTTCTAGTGGTAAAAACTGCTTTTTACGAAAATAAAAAACGCCGATGCGAAGAAGCTCTGTAGAGACCATGTCCGTATAAATAGCGGCGACGCGTCAGTGGGGCTGTCCATCATGGCGTCGACAGGCGAGGTGAGTACGCTCTTCGTCACTGAGATTTGTCATCGATTGTTTTGCATCGTCCACGATCAAAAACAACCCATTTGTTCAATAAAAACTTGAAAATGAAGGTCCCTATAATGGTTTTAGAGTAGTTTAGTGTCAGGTAAGTATAAAATACAGGCTGGAAATTAAGTTGATGTGGGACTGGAAAAAAGCGTCTGCTACCAGCCTAACGGAAAAAAGCCAAGCCATATTTTCATAGAGCTGCAAAATAATTAATTCTGTTCGAAGCAGAAAAATAGTATCCCAGAATGTTTCCAGTATTTATTTAGATTAGTTAAGTATGATGTTTGATCACCGATGGCTTTAAATTAGCTAAGATGATGACGGATTATAATCCCAACTCGCTTCGCTGTTCATGCCGGCTGTAGCAGGTGAGCGATAATTCAGGACACATGAGCAAAGATAAATAGCATAGCGCTGAAAGTGAAACAGCAGGTGATGTTTTCCTTCTCATATGCAGTGACATTCAGACCAAATAAAGTCTGTTTGAGGCTAAAGTAAGAATAACACGTCCATGAATGTTCCTTAGGCATAAACATTATCAACTGGTCCACTGAATTCAGTGTTGAAGTATATTATTATAGGCCTATTTTGAATCTTAATAAAGATATTAAAGTAAAATTATGCATCTCTTCCGCTGTAGATTCTTGAAACTTCAAAATTGTTTTATGTGATTATGGGTAGGCAGGGCTAAGGAGCAGTGACAGTGCTTTTTTCCAGGCTCCCGCTTGGTTCTTATTCTGAAGCTTTTTTTTTCATAAAAAAATCAGTTAACTTGCTTACTTTTCAGTTCGAGTGTATTGGTATTCGAATGGAACATGATGAAAATGAATTAAGAAATTTCAATCAACACTGCAGCAATAGAAACAAATGATTCAATTATAATCATGTAACATGAAATTGAAAAGCTTGAGATCTGAAACAGTATTTCTAAATGCAAAATTATGCATTGCTTGCCAATAACAAAATTTAAAGTTGATATCACAGACATAGTTAACTCCCTCACCCCTGCCCCAAAGATAAAAAGAAGATTCATTTTTATACATTGAAGAAATTTGAATGTAACGGCATGTAAAAATTTAGATCCTTTATAAAAATCTTAATCAGAATTCTTTTATCAACTTGTATTTTGATGTCTTGTATGCCTGTGGTTCATTTAGTTTGTTTGACATTTAAATCTTTTTAAAATGTTTTAATTTGAAATTAAAACAATGGAATTAGTCTTTATTTCTCTAATCAAACTCCTTTCCACCTTTATGCAAAGAAACATTGGAAGTAGCAAGCAGAGTCAGTTGCAGGTAGGCCTACATAAAATAGTGAAGTAGTTTTAGTTTTTATCACACTGTATTTCATTTGCCATTTCATATACAGACGCATTCCAAGTAGCAGGTTTAAGCAGTTACATTAACAAGTAGGCCTAGATGTATCATTAAGTTCTGTTTTTTTTTATCAAAATCTATTCCCTGTCCAGAAACCAATATTTAAAGTATCAGAACTGATTAATGTCAGAATTGCTCACATTAAATTGAATTAAATGGATTTTCATCCTGTTCCATTCCAATTGTCAAACACAGAATATTTAATGAAGCAGCATAAATCAATTAAAAGTAGGCCCACATAGATCAACACTTCCATGATTAGTTTTGTATGTTTTTTAATCACACTCCTCTCATCTGTCATGCAGAGAAACAGAGAAACTAGCAGGATAAATCACCAAGAAGTAGGCCTACATTATGAAGTTATAAAACAATGCCCCTGAAACTCAATTTTTAAATCTTATTTTCAGCTGAATCAGATTACCAAAGAGGAACCCATCCCTTGAACCCTAGGTAAGCAGTTTTGATTACGAATAGTTATAGATAGTGTTTGCCAGAATAGTTCAGCTGGATATGAATATCTGGTAGAACTTCTTCATAAAATCTAATTTTGGTGATGGCAAAATGTTTCTTGTTTGTCACTGTAGAGTATCCAGTTTCACAGAACATGAGAATTTGTTTGCATGAGGTAGAGGTGATGCATTTGTCAGCAACCATGTGCAAAAAACTGTTTTCATGACTATGAACATGTATGTATTTTGATGCATGTTTCAAAGTGCATGATTTCTTTTTATAGGCCTATGGATGCCAATTTTCATATTTAACAGGGCTCTCGTTTGACTTTTCAAAATCTTGCAGTTTGGTGAAATTTGTTCATGGCTCCTAAAATAATTTTACCAATTCTGTAACTTCAGCTTATTGAATTATCAAATTTACATTAGTCGACACAGTTATGCCCACTGTTATTACTAGCAAAATGCTTACATGTTGATTCTCATTGTTGAGAACTCATGCCTCCGTTGTGTTTGGTTTTACTGGCTTGTATTTGGGAAGTTGTAAAGTATAATTGTCATTAACTCTGGTTCACCTGTGTGTGATGGTTCCAGAGGGATGACCTTAATGCGAGACCACCCATTGCACTTTGGGTATCTGAGTCTGTGCACCTTGGTATCGACTTGACAATAATACATTTCATTTTAAACCAGTAAGAAAATCACATGCAACATGGCTGTTTTGTGTGTGTGTGGTATACTGTGCATTGTAAGATGTGAAGTTGTTTGTATGCATGTGTTATATTTTTGTGGAACGATGTACACTGTAAAATATGAAAAATTTATCTTCATGCATGGGGCAACAGCTGATACATCTATTTTTTCCAAATCTTATCAAAAAGGCAATTATTTTCAAAACATAAACATGGTCTCACATTAGCATGTTGATGTTTGTTGACAGAAACATAGTTGAACATGTAACATGCAAATAAAAGTATTGGTATAGTTGGGTAAGTTAATGTTGAAAGGTTTATTGCTAAAGATACATTTTCACTTATTTAAAAAATTCTAAGGATTACATAATTATGTAAAAAAAAATCAAACATAAGTTTATGTCATTCTTATGAATAGGCCTATGTGTAGGACTGTTGTGAACAGAATGATGCATGTCCTTAAATACTGTGTGTATCCAAAGGTGAAAATTTTTATAGAGCCGGGGACTCTGGTCTGTTTTGGGGGGTGGGGTGGGGTGGGGGTGGGGTCTTATAGATCTTAATGATGTGTGTGTGTGTGTGTGTGGGGGGGGTGATGGTGATGTAAATTCTTGGAACTTAAATTACAGTCACAGTTAACATGAACATTTGGCCTTGCTTTTAATGTTTTCTTTATCTTTCTCTGATTTAATATTTCATACAAGTTTTGGTTTTCATGTTCAATATTAGAAGAAAATTTCAGACCCTTTACATAGTAGATTGGTAATCAGATACCTTCACCATACAGGGAAAGTTTCACTTTGCTGCCACAATTCAGATAGATTGTTTTTCTTAGATACAGTAGTGCATTATAAAACAAAGATTGGCTGACTAGATTGCATACAACCAGAAATTGTCATGTACATCACATGATGCTAACACTTTGTATTAAAGGAATTTAATGTGTCATATGGCATGACAACTTTATATTTTGTTGTGAATTATGGTCATAATAGGGCATTCAGGTTTTCTTGCCCAAATACAGCATTTTCGAATTGCTTGATCAATTTTGATCATATCTGATACATCAATATTATAAGAAATAAAAGATAATATATTAGAATTTCACTTCAGTGTCACATATACATTAGTAATTTTGCAACAAAGGTGAATTTGTTGTATTTGCTGGGCTGTATAGGCAGTCAGTTTTTAGGTAAGGTGGGCAGGGGGAAACATCCATGTGGTTGCTTATCTCATAGCTTTTTAGATTAAATATATGAAACAAATCTTTCTGGTGCTGTGATAGACATGTATTGTGAAGAAAACATTGCATCTATGATGTAGGAAAAGGTTCTGATCACAATCTTAGGGACGAATCGCTTACTTTCAAATGGCCCACTGTTTAAGTTGATCAGGAGGATCCTTGTATGTTTTATCATTATATGTTGCAGTTGGCAAGCCACAGACCAGACGGTGAAGGTGATGTACCCCTGTTGGATCCTGTTTGCAAAGAAGCTGGCATGTCTGTGGAATCATGAATGAAATGTATCCAGGGACTGTCACTGTAGATTCCATTCTCCCTTTTGGATCCTGATATTTACCAAAGATAAATGTGGAAGTAGCAGTATTTCAAGGAGTTTGGTACATCAATCATTAGAAAAAATTGGGAAATCAGCTTGGATCTCCAAAGATTCACAACAGATGGTCAGGTGAAAAAGCCCATGACACCTGCAATGAGGACAATGTCGGCCCAATCCTGTATCGATTTTCAAAGTCTGTAATTTTGCTTGAAATAAACTTAACAAATGTATCAATATGAATATATTGTTAACTGTCAGAGTTTAAAACATATTTGAAATTTCAAGGTTCAATTTTGAAAACTTTTCAAAATATGGATCCTTTAAATAGGACCAAAAATAGGCATTTTCAGTGATGTCGGCTACAAAAATGGCTAAGTCCAGTGTCTGGAAACAGAATTTTACACCCTTGAAATTTCAGAATAATGTTCAAATATCTTAATTATCCATGGTATTCTCATTAAATGCACTGTTTTATGTATAAAAATCAGGAACAGGTGACATGATGCAATGTGTATCTTATGATTTTGGGCATAAAAGGTGATTTTCCATTTAAATGGCTAAAACCTGTTTTCGGGTCGGGACGCGGGTCGCATCCCGGGTCCGAGGGTTATAGTGACTTATTATTTAGTAAATTATAGTATTTGATGTATTTAATAGAGTTTTGCACTGAAATGATGCTTATTAGATTTATTTTCCTGCATTATGTGTTATATTATGGCAATTTCTGTCCCTGTGTATTGTTTTGAAAAACATATGGCTAAAGTAGTGAATTTGCCCTATTTTGACCACTTCCATGGCAACCAACCCCTGTCTTGACTTTCATAGTGTGCAATTTTGCTTAAAATGAACCCTGAAAGTGTATAATTTCGAATTTGTGAGTAACTTTTACATTTTCAAAGGTATCTGAAATTTCAAGGTTGAAGACCTCAACCTTTTCAAGATCTGGGTCTGTCAAAACGGAAGAAAATTGGCATTTTCGGGTGTGCCGCTTGAAAAATTGGCTAAGTCCAGTGTCTGGAAGTGGGAGTTTGCACCCTTGAAATTTTAAAATAATATTCAAATATCTTCATTATTAATGAAATTCTCATTAAATGCACAGTTTTATGCTTAAAAAGTATGAAAAGATGACATGATGCAAGAAATATCTGAAATTTGTGAACATTTGACATCAGTTTCCATTTTAATGGGAAAAGGCCATTTTTAGTCGCGACGCCGGCCCTATCTCTGGGAATCATGTAAATTGCTATATCTGGAGAAAGACTTCATCAATTTTAATAATTTTGGTATTGTTGGAATGCTCTCTGAGAGTGCTTTCACATAAGGTTTAAAAAAATAAGTTACTAGCAACTTCAAAATTTGGTGCCTCCCACTACCAGTACCTACCCAAATTGAAAAAAATCATTGCAAAAAAAAAAAAAAAACACAACACAGCAGTGGCACCAGGTGAACTACTGCGTTGGACCATTTCAAAAGGGACATATCCTACAAGCTTCAGCTTAATCTAAGTGGCAGTTCTGGAGAAGTCAAAATTAGCGAAAACACACAAAAAATCATTTAAAAAAAAAAAAGAAAGAAAGAAAAAATTCCAGCACCATCTGGTGAACAAATTAAAAGCTAGCAGTCCCGATTAGTGTTCCTGTGTAATATCAAAGCAACAGAGTAATTGATTTCAGGGAAGAAGAATTTTTAAGGTTTGCCCCCCAAAAATCATAAAGTTGACAATATTCAATGCAAGCGTTGACTAAAGGGTCCTCCATTTACTCAAATGGGGCCATGGTAACACCAAAATTTAATCAGCTCATCTTGGCATGCTAGATAAGCAAACTGCCAAATTTCAGCAAAATACATTGGAGCATTCTGGAGATATTGCGGTAGGGAGCCCTAAGGAGCATGTAATTAGGCTGCCATTTGCTCAAATTAGGACATGGAGACACCAAAATCATATCAGTTCATCTTGCCAGGTAAGGTAAGCATATTGCCAAATTTGAGCAAAATGCATTCAGGCACTCTGTAGATATCGAGGTAACAAGAATGTGCACATCTGGATGGACAGATATCAAGACTCGCAGAAAAAAGGACAGACAACCCCAAAACAGAAAGGGTCCCCCCCTATGGAGCAGACCCTTAAAACACCAAAAATCACTGGTGCATGACTGTTTGAAAAAACTTGGTAGAGACCCACCCAAGGCACATCCGCACCAAGTTTGAAGTGGAACTGGATGACAGTTTCGGAGAAGTTAAAAATGTGAATTGTTGACTAAGGACAGATGGCAGACCATAAGATAAGCTCAGCTGACTGATAAGTCAGCCGAGTCAAAAATGTCAAAATATTTCAGGAAAATGTATACCCTTATAGATGTACCTCCCACTTGTTGTCTGTTATAACGCAGGTGCTGCCATGCTCAGAGTTCCATCCTGGGCGACTGTCCACTAGTTGGGAGAGAACCTTGTCTCTAGCACGTCAGTTTATACAGAGGCAAGAGATGCTGATGTAGGCTCTTCATCACTGCCCCTTTTCTCCATGACTATTTCCTCTGCAATTTCCTTTTCCACATCTTGGCCCTTGTACTGGCCAGTTCTCACTTATATCAATATGACAGTCTTTTTGACCTCTTGAATTGGTATGTCCTGCACAATAGTGCTACTGTTTGAGCCTTCCGGTACAATTTGTTCCACATCTACTAACAGCTGTTGAAAATGTGGCATGTGCGTGGAATTGGCAATATCTTTTCATTTGCTGCATGAACACTTGCAATGTCATCACACTCAGAAGATCCAGTGTCAGAATCTTCTGCAGTTATTTGTTGCATCTCAACCAGTTTTGGCTGTTTCGGTTCCTGTTTACAGCAAATTTCACTACTGATGTCGTTTTCATTCTGTGAACAGTATTCTGCCAAACTTAATGGCTCCACACTTTTACAACTCAAACTTGGTTCTACAAATCCCAGCGTCTGTTTAATTTCTTCTATGGATCACGTGTCATCAGTTCTAGAGCTGCTTGGTCCTGGATTGTTCTCTGTGTGAGCTCTAATGTGGCCAGTCAAATAATCATAATTTACCAACCACTTTTCACACGTTGGACACTGAAGCAGCTCATCTTCCGTGTGGGTTTTCATGTGAGCCTCCAAATGTGATGCCTGCATATACGTTTTATGACATATCATGCACTGGTATTTATTCTTACCCGAATGATTATACATGAATTTTCAGGTATCACTTGGTGGGAAACCTTTCGTCACACATCGATCAATCGAGTGGTTTATCATTGCCACGACTTTTCATTGGCGTGTTTAAAAGCTTGCGGATAACAGGATATTTTTTATCACATTCGGTGTCTGTGTATCCATCTTTGTGAATCAATTTGTGTTCCTTCAGATCATAAAGCGTGACAAACTGCCCCTTACACATGGTACACTGGTATGGTGTCTTCTTGCCTGTGCGCGATCTTGCGTGCCCATTAAGAAGATTCATGTTTACGAACCCTGCTGTCTGTTGACTTTGATGACAGTCTCTCTCCTTCTCATCAGGGGCAGTTGGGCACTCACTGTCATACAGAACAGTCATTTCATCTGTAATAATAATTTTCAAACAAATCATACTTCAAGCAACTTAAAGTACAGTTATTGCCTTCTGTGTAGACTATTGTAAACTCACATAATTTCACAGGTTTTGTTTTCACCATTACATCTTGAACTCATCACCTAGTTTTTCCCGTATATAGCAGCCTTCGCTATTGCCCCCAAATGGAAGGCTGCCTGTTACCACCACCCAAATGTAGGTTTAACCCTTTCCCCCTTAAACAGGCCAAAACCGGCTGGTGGTCAAATATCGTCTGCTTCAGCGTTTTCAAACTAATTTCAGCAGTAATGAAAAACAATTTTGACTGAGAATTGTAAATAAGCCCTATCAAGATCACATGCCCCAGGTCAACAACTTTCCTTGGCATGAGTTGTTGACTTAAGTGTCAATTCAAGGGGGAAAGGGTTAAACAGATCAATGTCCAAAGAACTGAATTTAAACCTGCATCTAAATGCCTGAAATGTACAAAGCATGGCAACTTATACCTGTAAAAATAGGCGCACTTACAGTATTTAATGCTCTGTGCTGTGTTTTTGGTAAAAATGTGTTTTTGGTGGCACTGACAAGCTGGAAAGTCTCAAACTGTGAAATGAAAGTTTGTACATAAACATGTACATGATATAGAAGATTTCAGTCAGTTAGGCAATGAGTTATTCTATGCAAACATCACAAAATTTGGTTGACATGTAAAAAAAATCATTCCGATATTTTTGTGAATGTTTATATATTAATTTTCTGATTGAAGAACTGGTTGTTCAGGAAGCTAAAACACTGATCTTATCAATTACACACTACACAGACATCCCCTCCCAAAAATGTATACTTGTTATATACATTGTATGAATGGTGGTCCCCCTCTTTTAAGGCCATCCAAAATGCACTAGAAGAGTGGCCTTATACAGTTGTAAAGGGGTGGCCTCTCTTGAGGGGTAAAATACAATGAAAAAACCACATTTGGCATTTGTAGAGGGGGTGGCCTCTCTTCGGGGAGGGGGTGGGGATTATAAGAGGGGAACCACTGTATTTCATATCAATACATTTGTTGTATGAGCTGATGAGCACCATGTTATCCTAAAGAATAGGTCTTACATTTGTAGACACCGTTGATGGGGGGTTGTTCTGCTGAGCTTCCTGTCTTAAGGGGCTGAACCTTCAGGACTATCCACCGTCTAGCAATGGAGGGCATGGAATCCACTTCTGACCCTCCAGCTGCCTCACTGTGGGGAAGGGTAACCACAGGTACCAAGTTGTCCACACCTGCTGCATGCCCAAATCCTTGGACACTGTCTGTCTGTCTTGATAAGGGTGTCACTGAAGGCTCACGCCAGCTATCCACGCTCTCCGACCTGGTCAGGCTGAAGGGCCAGCCTGTTGGTAGCTTACCAGTCCCTGGCATCTCAGCTGTCAAAGATGTGTTCACACCAGCGGTACTCGTTATTCCATTATAACCCATTTCCTGGGCCTTGTTAATCATATTAACAGGCCGCAGGGTTGGAAATGAAACACAAGACAAGTCTTGATGTCTTTTACAACATTCTTGAGGACCCTTATCAAATCTTTTGCCTTTGATCTGATTTTCCATTCTCCTTGTACTTCTCTTTCCTCTGTCATTACTTCGTTCTGTACACTGTTCAGCACAATCAGTATCGCTCTCACATGTATGAACATGCATGTGGCGCTCCAGGTGAGACTTATGGGCAAACTTTGTCTCGCATATTTTACAACTGTGGGAATTTCCTTGGGTGTGTACCTTCATATGACATTTGAGAGAGGCCATGCTTTTACATGTTTTTTCACACACTGAGCACACCAGTCGATCCTCACCAGAGTGAGTCTCTAGGTGGCAATTGAGAACAAACCTGAATGCAAAAGTTTGACCACATATTGGACACGGGTGGAATGCAACATTTGTGCATTTTCTTTTCCGAGTTCTCATGTGACCTCCGCCACAACCATTGTTGGAGAGGCAAACCTGACTGGCAGGCTCCTCACTTGTGTCCAGGACATGGTCCACACTGTTTTCAGTGTCCTCACTGGGGAGATTATCTTGGTCTTTTCCAGGCCTCTCATCTGGATCTGTGAAGTTTCCTGAATTTACCATCTCACCTGAAAGCACACAAAAAATAGAATGTTAATTAAAAGGCAATCAGACATTGCTGGATCCATGCCACCCTCGCCTCATTTATAACTTTGTTAATCACACGTCTCATTTTGGAATGACTGTAGTCAATTAAAATAGGCTATCACTGAGACCAAGATACTTGAACTAGTGACCTACTTTTATGAATGAAACACTCTTGTGACCAGATATACAGGTGTGTTAAGTTTCTCGATTCTAGTCAAAGGAAAACAGAATTACAGCATGGACATAAAGTGTAATGTAGTTTAACATGAATGTACCGTTAAGCCTGCGTTAAACTTAACAGTCACCAAACGCATCAACCTTTTTCCAACCATTTGAGTGAAAGGCAAATCTTTTTCAAACACTTTCCAAACTATTTTAAAACCCTTTCCTCTTTTTGCATTAAAACCCTTTTAAACCCTTTTAAACAGGTCTTTCTCTAATGTCTAACAACCAATTCACACACTTTCTCAACCTTATTGATGAAAGCGTTAAAATGGTTTGAAATGGTTTGCAACCATTTCAACCATTTGAAACCCTTTGTCAACATTTTACAAACCCTTTGTCAACCTTTTGCAAACCTTTCACAACCTTTACAAACCCCGCTACAACACTTTGCAACACAAAAAATGCATTTAGCTGTTAAGTTTTAGACGGGCTTAATTGTATCACTGTGACCCAGATATTTGACTCAGTGACCTGGTTTTGTTATATGAATTACCTTTAGGTTGATATATGTGTGTGTGTGTGAAGTTTCATAAAACTAACTTAAATAGTCAAGGAATTACAGCCCGGAGATGATTCACGAAGATATGTCACTGTCACCCAGATACTTGACCCAGCCACCTACCTCTGGTTCCTGACACACCCTTATGTCTAGATGCACCTGTGTGTAAAATTCCATTAATCTTACTTGAAGGACAATAGAACTACAGCCCGGACATGAGGGATAATGTAGGTTTACATGATAGCATCACTGTGACCCTGATACTCTACCTTGTGAGCTACTTTTGTTTCACGGCATGACTTAAGGGTCAAGATGTATGTGTGTGAAGTTTCACGAAACTAAGTTAAATAGCAAAGGAATTATAGTTTATAGCCCAGACACGATTTTATAAGGATATGTCAATGTGTCCCAGATCTGGTATCTACACTTGACCTAGTGACCTACATTGGGCACATGACACAATCGTAGGTCCAGAAGCACCTGTGTGTAATGTTGCACTAATCCAAGTTGAAAGACAGGTGAATAATTGCCTGGACATGAATGTAAAGTGGACAGATGCACAGAAAAAGCAATTACTGTATACCCCTACTCCGGTACAAGTGGGGCACAACCACCTGTCGTAGACCATTACTAACCTTTGCAAGCATTTACTGGTAGCTATTGAAAATATAAAGCTAGTACTATTGAGTACTGAGGAAATGCCTCAGCCTGACAGGCGGGGATAGGATCAGGGGAAAGTATCCGGCCACCTGTACCATTTATGATACAGGACCATGGCAAATAAGCAGAGTGCAACAGAATTATTATTACCATACTCTTAAATGTGTTTACATGGTAAAATGACTTTGGCAATTTTGACCCCTTTTCAATTGCTGCACTCTTTAGGTGACGACTTTCTGACCGAGTTGAAAGCTTTTTTCTCGGCACAGCTTGGATGCAATGGACCCAAAGCGTGCTGATTAAAGCTGTGTTGGATCATCCTTTCCATTCTCAGATCTACGACTGTCGCTATATATCGAGGTTTCCCTGTAACAAAGCACTGCTGCCTTTGTCCCCAGCTTTCTCACTTGTCACCTGACTGCCTTTGCTTTCTCATAAATCAAAGCTTTCAAGTCAAAACCTGATGTGCCCGTTTGATTTTCCATAAATACCTGTGAAAATGTTTATGCCTTTGTAGAACTTTTCTTACCGTAATATTTATCCAAAGGATTCTAAATTTGGCTGCAATTTCCTGTCACACAAGCTCGTTCTGAATCATCTGTGTGCTCACCACCTACATATGCGCCCATCTGGTTGTCATCAATTGCCATCTGTTGAACTTTTCCAGTTTCTCTTGATCCATTGTCACTGTTTGCAAGCTCAGCCGGATCATGAGCTTCTAACAAACTCCGAAGTACCTTATCCTTAGTACATGCATTCATACCTTGTATGGCAAATTTATTTTTGTTGTTTAATTGACATCTGTAGAGATTTTGGTGCACTGGTAGAAAATCTTTCCTCATTATCCTTCGTCTCTTTTTTTTTCCAAAGTATACCAGAGTCCTGCATCATATCAATCTGTGTAGCATCAGTAAATGTGTCCCTATATTCAGGTAATTGAGGGGAATGTTTTTCATCATCATTCATCGTCCTCTGTTTTACGTGAATATCTATCGTGTCATCCAATTCCAAATGCAGCATGGCTGTTTGTCCATGACGTGTGAAAGTTTCAGCCATTTCTTTATTCAAAGTCCTACACATTTCACCATCAATTTTCCCTTTTTTTAAAACCAATATTCTGCAGACCACCACTTCCCAAGTAAGTGTTCCTTAACACCAGTTTGTTTGGCTGTTCTTTCTAAAAATTCTGGTGCCCGTACAAATTTCTGACCTTGCGCAGAAGAATAATTTCCGCTGCCACAATTGAAGCCAGCTTTCTCACTTTCTGAATGGATACTGACCACCTCCCTTTCCTGTATACATGGTATCATAACTGGGCTTCCATCCCCTTTCACTGATACCAGTGTCATGGCATTCAGTGATGACTCAGGTTCTGCTGTTCCTGTCAGGTACCTTTCGCCACCACTGCATCTCTGTCTCATCTGGAATGATTTCTTGTCTGGCAGTCAGTGAGATGAGTGAGCCCTCTTGTGTGCATTTACATTTTTATACCACACAAAAAGACGTTTGCAAATTTTAAAACAGTATCTTTTCACACCTTCATGAATTCTCGGATGCCCTCCGAGATTGGAGTATGTACAAACAGGATTTGCATGTTGGACATTGGTAGGAGGTCTTCCATGCTAACTTGTGACTTTTCATGTGGGAAGTTAAATGTGAACAACACCAAAACCAACAGTAGCAAATTCTGCAACAGTATGGTTTTGGGACTGTAAATTTTAATATGTTGCCTGAGAAAGTACCTTTTTTTTCTCCTGACAGCATGCAGTTACAAATTGGACACTGGTATGGATTTTGATTGGAATGAAATTTCCTGTGGGTGTACAGGCTCTCCAGGTTAAAAAAAAAAAAAAAATTCTTGACCACATGTTGTTCACTTACATTCTGCCATGTCTGTGTGGCCAGGGTTTGGCTTAAGGTGATTTTTCAGACAAGCCTACAACTCTGTGCAGACATGTCAAACATCTGTACACATCATCTTTGTGTTCCTCCATGTGTTTTTGCAGATTCCACGAGAACCGAAACTTCAGGTCACACTGTGGACAGTGGAAGGTCTTCTCACTTGAGTGAGTCTTTTAGTGGCAATTTTAGTCCTTGCAAAGTGTCCAATCTTTCCCCACAATGCCTGGGTAAACAGTGGCGCCATCCTCCGCCTGAATGTATGTACTCGTGTCCACACACAGCTTTGTAAGTTGGAAAAAGCTTTACTGCAAATTAGTCATCTGTGGACTGGCAGCTCCTGAGCCTGTGTTCTGGAAGAACTGAAACGGTCATGGAGCCCTACTCCTTGGGAACCGTTAGAATTTGACGGTCAGCGTTGGAATTTGATCAGGGACTCAGTCTCTTTCCTGAAATTGGATGAATTAATACAATTGTATGTCCTTGTACATTGTATATCTTTCATTTTATCAAAGGGATGATGCATATAATCATGTTACACTTACATGTATATATACAAAAGGAATGATATTAAGATTATATTTCCATACCAAATGGAGAATACAATTATACACATATTTTCATCTCTGCACATAAAAAATGGAGTCTACATATTATCATATAAAAATGACAACCAGTCAATAAGATTTGTTTTGCAGCAAGTTTGTGTGCGTGTATGGGTCTTCACAATTTGTATAAATATTTAAACCCGTCACCTGTGCAACTAGTGTTTGCTGGTCATTGGATATGCCTACAGTACACACAGATGGGAATGGCATCTCTTTATACTGTAGTTTAAAGATGATGAAACATTCAAGTTCCGTGAATTTTACCTAATCAACATACACTGAAATGATGGGACAACTTTCTTGTTCTTTGAACTTGTGATTGCCCTCTACAAATGTTTTTAAGACAATTATGTGCTGCATAAAAAAAAAATTCTAGTTTCCCTCATTAACATGAATTTAAATTCCACAACCTTTGTTTGTGGTTCATAGGATGTGCTGTTCCAGTCACTGTCTCAGTCTAAACCTATAAATTTAATTAACATACATGTATTATCACAGTCTGATTAAAAATTTAGAAAGTCATAGACTTCAACAGCCAAATGACTTTATAAACAGGTCATCAGCAGGAAACCATTAAGCATGTTTCGCAGCCTTAAATTCCCGCAAATGCCTTTTACATGATGATAGCTGCTTCCCTTTACCTTGTGCATGGTAAAGACAACTCAATTCATGTGAGGTAAACTGCCACAAAATCAAGTGGATGGGAAGAAGGGAAGGAGAGAGGAAGGGAGAGAGGGAGAAAGAAAGAAATAACATTCCCTTTCCCTGGGGCCTTCCTTCCTCGGATAATGATAGGGAGAGCATCATGGGCTTCCCCTACAAGAAGTACGTCACGACCTAGATCATGTGGTGTTCTCTATTTACAGATTAGACATGATATCTGGGCCACTAGTTGATGTCTTGATCCAACCATTTTACAGTTCACGTCCGAAATTATTGTTCACCCCGCATCTCAAGACACACCTATTCAAGTAGATGGCCTGGATAATGAGGGAAACCCAGGGCTTCCCGTTACCACAACGACCACCCAGAAAAGAGTCCTGACATGGCACCCCTGATGCTGACTCAGAAGAAGTATCTTGTCGACCACTTGTGGATCAACTGGATCGAACAGGCTCTTCTGCCAGGACAAGCAGTGCACAAGGTTTAACAAGCACTGCCACAGTATCATCCTGTCCTGACACCACCCAAACAGGGTACTCCGGATGAGGACCAAATCTCCCCCCCCCCCCCCCCCCCCCCCCAAGCAATAGACAACTTTCGCACCGCACGGAAATCATATGAGAAGCTGGTAAAGGCACGGGCAAGGGCAAATTTCTACTCAAGTTGCATTCAGCACAATGTAGTACCTGACGAACTTGTTTCTCGCCCGAAATTTCCACAAAGAATTTTCCCTATGTGCTTGGCTTTGGAAAAATGGAAGGATACTTTATTTGCAGTGGCAAAGAAGCAACTTGTGCTCCTACGGGACCTGCAAGTAGATTCCATCGAAGATCTAAACACCAAAACAGCTAACGAATCATTCAATCTACATTCCTGTTATGGACCAGATGCGACAGGTCTCAACAAAGCCAAAGAACAAGTTTCTCATTCAGCTCGCGGGCAAAGATAGAGCTGCAATTGTGATCAAACATGAGAAGAAGCTCTCAAGTTTACGTAAGGAAAAACAATATTTTCTTAATGAAAATATGGATCATCTTTTTTGTTTAAATAGGCTGCAGAGCCAACAGAGGTCAGGGAGATGTCGATCCCCATTGCAAACCCAGGCAACACCAAATGGAGGCAGACGCCAAAATCAAAGGCCAAATGAACCAAGAAATCGCAACACACAACAAAAGCAGAAACATCGTTCCAACAGATCTCCTCATTCCAACATTCATCAGAAAAGAGGACAAAATCAATGTCAGAGCATGTCACGTCCGAACAACCAAAGAGGCGGTATCAACCTCTCGGAAAGCCAAACGGAAGTGCTAACTTGCCTACTGGACAGTTTGACACGCCAACTGCAACAGAAGAACAGGGACAGGGATTCATATGCGAAAAGGCCCTATTATCGCCCGCAACATCAGCCGTGTCGATAGACAGTACAAGCAAGCGCAAACAAAGTCACTGCTTTGTTTGGAGTTCAGACTCAACTTTTATTACCAGTTCATGTTCATTGGGCTACAATTGGAATTTACTTTATTCTGAACCCGACCATAAGAAGGACACATTGGCTCCAACACCTGGCACCACAAACTGGCACATGAATGAAAAACCCCACTCGCCCAAAGGCACAGTCACCACAATGATGGGTCCACTGGTAGGGCCTGTATTTTTCCGTTTCAAAATGAGTGTTTTTCCGTTTTGGGAAACTACAAATTCCGTTTCATTTCCGTTTCACTAATTCTAGGGCACGATTTTAGCACTGGTCAATAAAAAAGGAAAAACAGTTGATCTTATCGCCTCTGGAAAATGTTGATCCATCGACGAACGGCAAAGTGACTCCATATTGTTTACTATGTATGTTGACAGCCTCCACCTACAGATGGCGCTATAATCATTGTACCTCTGTTGCGCGTTATATCTATATGCCATGCAAATGAATGGATATGGTAGCAATGGGGTCTATAGCGCGCAGGTGCTCGGCCTGTCGTTAAATTTGCTCCACGTGGTATCGACAACGCCGCCGACTCGTCACATTTGGATCCAAGTCCTTGTGTTTTGCTTTATGCGATGACATATGTGGTGATTCTGAATTATTTGAGAGGCAAAATTCACAAATTCCGCTTAATTTCTGTGGCATTTGCCGATTTCCGTTCCAAATCATAAATTCCGTTTGAGATCATAGATTCCGTGAATTCCGTCCGTTTTCCGCGATCGCGGAAAAGTACTGGCCCTACACTGGGATTCAGACCACCAAAGCCAACTCAAACCACACAGGCAGGTGATGTCCTTTCTACACCCAACTCTTTCACCAACAGAAAAGCTGAGTTTATTCATCCTCCTTGTTTGAACAGTAATCTTTCTAACAACACTCTGGGCGATAATACAAGTTTACTTATCCCCAATAATCTGGTAGTCAATCTATCAAATCAGACTTTCTCTCATTCACAGAAAAGTTTACTTAGTAAAGACTTATCTTTTTGTCCCACCCCGAGAGAACCGGATATGGGTGAATTAAACAAAGACCTAGACAGCTTTTTCAAATCCATGAAATTGCAAGCTTTCTTTAAAAGGGGACAGGACAACCCCCAAACTGGTTCAGAAACACAAACGGGCACACTACAACAAATGAATGCCACTGTATATAGTGATGAAGATGAAACTGTTCCTTTCCACCACAAAACTTTCAAACTAAAAAGTAATTTCACGCCGAGTGAGGGCCAGCTAGGAGAACCCAATCTAGCAGCTTTCTGCAGAACAGTTAAGTTCGAGACAGCCAAAAATCCCCCTAGAATACCGAAGCATGACAATCTAACTAGGGATGAAAAGCAGGGGCTGAAAGAATTGATAAACAACCCTGAAATAGTGATTAAACAGGCAGATAGGGGCTCAGCTACAGTATTCATTAATACTCCTGATTATATAGCAGAAGCCACAAAAATGTTGTCCAGCACAAATCACTACAAACAAGTCCCAATAAACCTCACCTTGTTAACTTTCACGGCAGGCCCACAGCAGACAGATCAAAATAACAATAAATTATTTATGATCACAAAATACAATCCAGCTCTACCCCCTGTGAAGCAAATTACTGAATGCAACTGGGCTACATTACAAGCTTCAAATATGCCGCAGTTCTTGGGACCAAAAGGATGATAATGGCATTTAGAAGAGCAGACAATCTCAAGGATAAGTTAGTTCAATCCAGAACCAAATATCCTCCACCCTGAACTCAACCCCCCTCGGTGGCAGGCAGAATTATACAAAATCCCTGCGACACAGATAACTGCAGATATTGTGTTAGAATGGACATCAGTGGCACAGTCAAGAGCACGCAAACTGGACCTACTTACAGTACAACCAGGGAAGGCACGTGCCGACAAGACAACCTCATATATGTGTATCTTAAGCTTCTCACATGTGACATTTGCCACAAACAATATGTAGGACAAACATACCGCCCACTGAGAAACAGATTACAGGAACACTTTTATTACATAAATAAAGGAGATATGAATCAACCACTTGGCAGGCATTTTGCCAGACAGGATCACTATGGACTTAACTTTAAGGTCCAGATCCTGACCCATATCCCAACCTCTCCGGAGCTGAAAAAAACGGAAATGCTCAGACTGCAGAAAGAACATTTTTGGATCCACCAATTGTGCACAATGGAACCATTTGGTCTAAATGTCATGGGAATATAGGCACACTTGCCCAGTCTTATGCTAAATTTTACAGTTCACGTGCCGATTTTCCCCTTGACAGCGTTTGCATTGCACTTGTTGAGGACAGGGAAGGAATATTTCCATCCGTAACGGATTGCTAAATAAAGAAACAAAGATTTTTACACTGTTGGGAATAATTCATTCCCCAACACAGTGCAAACCCCATACTTCCCTATGGGTGCCACTGCACTAGCCTGTGCATCTTTAACCCCATAACTGGCGGCAGTGAAACTTGCCCTCCGCCCGCTGAGAATCTCTACTCCAGTGAGGAACCACCCATGGGGAAGAATCCTCCCTCCCTGATACCAGATTGTGTACACGTGTAAACACGTGCGACCAACACATGACTGCATGTGATTTGACACCACAAGGTCAAGATGTCAAATTTGACTGGTACCAGGAGGAACATCAAGAGTCCCTTCCAGCGCATGGCCAGTTACGTAACAATACATGTACGTTACTAAGGCCAATGTTACCCCAGCATATAAATACCAAGAGCTTTCCGTTAAAAATTCAGTCTCTGATGAGCCCCGGCGAAGGGCGAAACCCGTCAGACTTTTTGTCACTGTTTCCTGAATTGATCACACACGATCTGTTCATTTACAGTTTCTAAACACTGTGTGCAATCAAACAGCCAATTTTTGCCCTCCTGGCACTTGTTGTGTTTTTCCATGATCCAACCATTAGCCAACGTTACGCACATGTATACAAAAAAGCATAACACCACAACATAACAATAAGCTGTAGGTCACTACGCCTAGTTACATGTACATTAGGGTATAAATACTTGTGTCTGTGTTTGTTACAACTCAGTCTCTGAAGAGTCTGTTTGAGGACGAAATAGTCAGACTGTTGGAAGCTTCACCACTCAGTATACAGGCCTCTAATACATACAGCAACATTTTATTATTTGTAAATTGGCACATTTCCCTCCTTGGCACTTGCTGAGTCTTTCTCAGTATATAAACTAAATCATAGGTAAATTAAAGCACTTGAAAATGTTGAACTAGCCACAATACACCAAAACATTTGAACACATACATGTAAATACAGTGGTCCTACTAAGGCAAGCACAAAGGGGGCTACATACAGCTGGTTATATATCAATGAAGGTAAAATAACACGAGGATGTTGTCACCCTTTATGTATGGAAGATGGAAAACAGACCAACTTTACAGCGGAAAATCCAAAAAATGTGTATACATGAACTTTTAATGGCTCACATTAATATGTAACATCCATTGGAACTAGTTTTAAATATCAGAAGATATATACAACTAATGCATACTTTGGCACCTTATCACAGGCATCGCCACATAAGGGGAGCCATCACTCATGCTCCCCTACGCACACTTGTAGCACATCAGGCCAGCTATTGGATGACTCTCCTAGACAGTGGATTAATATACGGCGAGTTCATATGAGCACCTCCCCTCATTGCTCTCCTTTGGCGAACTTCAGGAGAGCTATTGTAACTTAGGTGTTTGGAAAGGGCTGTTGTAAAGTTTCTAACACTTTCAAGGTATTTAAAGCTTCATCATTTTCACATAAGAATATACTATACTATCAGACTTTGTGTCAGAAATCCTTCTGTCAAGTATCTGAATTTTTCCTACTAGATTTTAAGATGCATGTACTTTAATGAATTGGCATATGTATGACAGTTTATATTGCTTTATTACATATCAAGCAGAATATTTTAGTGAATAGTACTAATGGTCAAAACTTTATTGAGTCCCAAATATCAAAATCCTCGGTTGGGTCTTTGAACATGGAGAATATTGGATCTGATATTAAACGTCATCTTCAAAGTCTCTTTTCGGAGGGACTTGAACATGTACATCTCTATACACATGTATATCATATATATAGCAATACAAAGGTTTAACTTGTGGCCACCTACAATGTATTATGCAATTTAATATTGTCCCCATGTACATATACATTGTATATTGTTTAACAATGATGAATGGAGATTATGTTCAATATATGTTATGCTTACAAAACTGAGAGCCAGGAGGCATTCTGTGATTTCCCCATGCGTATACATGTATGCCAGTGTTCCATTGAGAATTAAAAGATTTAAGGGAAATATAATTTACCAATGCCAGTCCTTTCTCAGAGACTCAATAAGCCAGCTTTGCACACACATGGGTCCTGTGGCTTTGAAAATGATGTAAAGGTACTAAAATATAATCAAGTCAGGAAATTGTATTAAGGTACAGAATGGTACAATTAGTTTTGATATGGCCTGTAAATTGCAACTTATTTTGCTTGCAACAACTTTGATGGACAGTTGGATGGTTGAACACATACAAAGTGCAGCTGAAAACAGTAATACCTCCCTAAAATGTTGTTTGTTGGGGTATAATCTATTGTAAAATGATCTCACCTGCTGCACATCTGGTTAAACTCCTGCCCCTTGGCATGACTGGTTTTTGGCAGTAGTCTCCAGCCAAATCAGACACGTCCCCAACATTAGCAACATCTGCAGATTCTAACTGGTGCCAAAGATGATACTTCCTGCTTCCTTTGCCTTTGAAGACCTGTCCTTTTGGTAAATGTTCAGAACCTTTTGAGGAACCTTCAGACATGTTTGGTTTCTGTCTTCTCTACTGACTAAAGTTACTGGTGTTAAGGCTGCTGGGTAAAAAGTGCAGGTTTCCCATAGCATCCCTCTTACAGGCTGCGGTACATCCCAGCATTCCCGTAACAATGAAAGATATCTATAAACCCCACGGTCATGTTTCTTGTCCTCCAATGCATCCTGTGTACACAGCGTATTTCTGTCATCTTGGTAGTGTGTAGCTGTAGGTATTTGCTGCACGCATGCCATTGCATGGTTATTTGTAGTTTATCTGAGCACATCTGTTGATATTTTAATGTATCCATAGATGATTTATCCCCATCAATTCTCTTCTTTTTTTGTACATTAAAATACCCATCACAGCGCCACTTTTCAGTTTTCGTGCATCCATTTGTTCAGCTTCTGCTAAATTCTCCTGAAATGTTGGCATTTGTGCAGCACACATTTCATCATTGATCATCATCATCAACATCATTGCTTTTTTTTTGACACTCATATCCACAATGTCGTCATTTTCCAAATCCCCATTGTCAATACACTGTCCACCTGTATGGTCTTCTTCTAACAATTTTTCAAGACTTGAAAAATGGTTTCTTACTGATGTGGGCTTTCTGGTGCTCTTTGAATCTTGCACTCAATGTGAACTGTTGGTTGCATATGTTGCAATAGTTTTGCTTCCAATTTGCAACTTTCAGGTGTTCTTTTAAATTTTCCAGCCCTCCTAATGGACAGCTGCAAGTTTTCAGGTGTTCCTTTAAACTTGTTTCCCACCTGAACTGTGGTTTGCAAATTTTGCAACGGTGTGACTTCTAACCTCTCTAAATGTTCATGCGTCTCCTTAAATTTTGATTCCATTTGAACAGACAATTGCAAATTCTACAGTGGTATGGCTGGTTGTCAGTGTCAGTTCTCATATACCATTTCAGAATATTGCTCAAATTAAAACAACAGTGCACACGCACATTCAGGAAAGTTGTTGGCTCAGTAGGAAATATGGCATTAAAAGAGTTAAACACATGTAGCACTTTTTTACGTTACCAAAGCTTAACTTTGGCCACTGTCTTTCCACCTGGGCATTTGGTGCTGAGAGATCCATCCTGATTGACAGTCCACTGTGTGGGTAGAGCACTGCTTTCCTCATGCATATGATCAATTTTCTTGCTCCTTGATAAATAATTCTCCCAAACTTTCAACTGCTGCTTGTTTTCAGTGTCTATATCACATGAATCAATCTGTTCAAGGTCTGTCTTCCTGTCTTCACTTTTCGTGTTCACCAAACGATTCCCCACATTTCCAAGCTGTTGCTCATTTTGACTGTCAACAACACATAAATCAATTTGCCCCATACATCTCAAAGTTTGTTGACTTGTTGACGCTGGCACACAAGTCCTTTCATTTCCCACCACCTCATTTCTGCCATCAATTTCCAACCTTGTGTGTTCCTCATCTTCCTCCTGCCTGCTCCACAGATGTCTTTGTTCTGTGCCGACTGAGGCGTGTTGACCTGTCAACACTCGTGTAGGATACTTGCTGGCTTCTGGAAGCTCACTTTTTCTATCAATTTCAGGAGTTGATAGTATGCTATTGCAGGCCTTACAAAGGTATGGCTTCTCACCATTGTGGGTCTGTGCAAACCAGTTTAGATACGCAATCCCAAGTTTACAGAGTTTTCCGCAGGCTCTGCAGCTGTAGGGCTGGTTGTCTCCCGTGTGCGTCACCTTCATGTGAAGTGCCAGGTATCCCTGTGTAGTGAAGCTTTTGTTACATGTTGAACACTGGAATAATTGTTTCCCTGTATGGTACTTGGCGTGATTCTGCAGTTGGACATCAGACACAAATATTTTATCACAGGTCTTGCACTGGTACAATTCCGCACCAGAGTGACCATCAACATGTGCGTTGTGAGCACCAATGTCTGAAAATAGTTTATCACAGAACCTGCACTGGTACACAACATCAGAGTGAGTCTTCATGTGAGTTCTCAGCTTTTCATAAACAGGGAAATCCAGCCCACAGGTTGTGCACTGGTAGTTGTCATCACGGTGGGTAGCCATGTGAAAGTTGAGGTTTGACAAATTGGAAAATTTTTTGTTACAGCGTTCACACCGGTGTACTTTTGGAGCTGTGTGGATCCATGAGTGCCCTCTTAGGCTCCTGTAACTTGGAAAAGCTCTATTACATGTTGTACATTGGTACTGGACTGCTCTTTTCACACTTTTATCATCTTTGTCATTGCTTCTTCTTTCAACATTTGGTGATGAAAGCCTTTGAAGAACTGGACAAAAAGCCCAGGTTTGCCGCACCATATTCTCAGCAGCTGGCGTCATGTCAAAGCTCTGCTTTAAGAGTGAAAGATAGCTTTCTAAATTGTTGTCAATTCTTTTGTCCTCTACCATGTTCTGAGTACATTTTGTATTGCTGTGGTCTCTATCCTGCATGGCTATTTCCTCTTTGTTCCCATATTTGTATCCCTGTAAAGCACATTCTGCATTACACTCATCTTTCTTTGATTTTTCACATGAATACACCCAGTGTTTTTTAATCATATGCTCTGCATATAGAGTGGTGTTCTCTTCACGAGTGTGTTGTATGAAGATATGTTCTGTTTCTGCCAATGTTGGCTGAGCCATTGATTTCTGTACCCTATTTCCTTCACTCTCGTCTGTTGTTTTGGTTCCTTCAAGTTCATCCTGTATCATTATATTTTCAAGTGGTGTCGCAGTGTCGGGATAATCTGGGACTAGCAAAGAACTGTTTTCATCTTCAAGACTCTGAAAATTTTTTACAGCAACACCTGCCTGTTTGCCATGTTCTATATTCCCCTCATCAGCCTCAAGTGGGACCACTTGTTCCACACTTGACACCGATGTCTTATCAAGAAACTGCATTTCCACAGGAAACTGTGCGTCTCGATCAGCGTCCGCATTTTTCACATTAACATCCAGGCTTATTCTACGTGCAGCACTTTCCACATCAGTCATAAATGACTGTATAGATTTCGGTGACAGCCTTGCATGGCTCTGGTCGTCTTCCTTACCTTTATGACACTTTTCTATGTGATTTTTCAGATGCCATTGCTGCCTGAAGCCTTTGACGCACATGCTGCATTGGAATGGACGCTCCCCTGAGTGAATTCTCATATGATTTTTCAGACTGGTTGAAAGCCATCGGTCACAAATATCACAGTAGACTCGCCTGCTTTCACCCGTGTGAGTTTTTAAGTGATTCTTTAGGTACAGCTCACAGGCAAATGCTTTTCTGCATATTTCGCAGGAAAATGGCTTATCACCTGTGTGTTTTCTCATATGAATGTCAAGTTCAGATTTCTTTAAAAAATTTTTCTCACACATGGCACACTTGTGTACCTTTTCCCCATGAATTCTTGATTGGTGGTTCTTTACACTTAAAGCAAATACAAACCTCTTGTCACACATGGAACATTGGTATGGTTTCTCGCCTGTGTGAGTTCTCATGTGATTCTCAAAACGGTACAGGTTGGCAAACTTCTTACCACACTGTGCACATTTATGGGCATTGTCTGTATGGACCTTCATATGCATTCTTAGATTTGATTTCCATGCAAACTGCTGATGGCAAGTGGTACATTTGTATGGCTTATCGTCTGTGTGACATTTCATATGAGTCTTCAGTGCCGAGTCAAATGCACACTTTTTCCCACATACTTTACACTGATAGAAGCCTCCTTCAGCATGAAACTTCATATGGTATTTGAGGAGAGATACACTTGTAAAAGTTTTATCACACACTGAGCATACCTGAGGCTCATCACTTGAGTGTGTCTCCATGTGGCACAGGAGTTGTGAAACGAAGGCAAACTTTTTATCACATTTCGAACAATGGTGTAAATTTGCGTGAGATTTCATATGATTCTTAAGATGCTGCACACACATAAATGTTTTGTTACAAGTTTCACAGGAATATGGTTTCTCACCTGTATGCTTTCTCATGTGAATTTCAAGCTGACCTTTCTTTGAAAATTTTTTCTCACATATTGCACAAGTATGTAATTTTTCTGAATGAACTCTTGATTGGTGGTTTTTTAAACTTGCAGAAAATATAAACTTCTTGTCACACAATGTACATTTGTATGACTTCTCCCCTGTGTGAGTTCTCATGTGGTTCTCTAAATGGTACAGGTAAGCAAACTTCTTATTGCATTCTGTACATTTGTGCATGTTGTCTGTATGTATTCGCATGTGCATACTCAAATTTGATTTCCACGCAAATTGCTGATGACAAATAGTGCACTTGTAAGGTTTATCATTTCTGTGACAATTCATATGGGTCTTCAGAGCAGACTCAAATGCAAACTTTTTCTTGCATATTTCACACTGGTGGGAGTTCCCATTCACATGCAGCTTCATGTGGCATTTGAGCAGAGACACACTTGTAAATTTTTTATTACACACTGAGCAAACCTCAGGCACATTGCTTGGGTGTGTCTCCACGTGGCACGTGAGCTGTGAAGGAAAGGCAAACTTTTTATCACATTTGGAACACTGGTGTGACTTTGCGTGAGCCTTCATATGTACTACTAGCTTGCCAGCACTTGAATATGTTTTACTGCAGGTCTGGCACTGCAGTTCCTGCTTGCTGAAGTTAATATTCATGACCCTCCTCTCTTGGGTTTCTCCAAGCCCGAGGACATCATCACCACTGGGAGGACCAATTTCACTGATGTCACAGGACCCTCGGCTGTCTGGCTGCTCACGTGGCTGCATGAAGTGGTCCAAATTTTTGCCAGGCTCATCTCCTGAGTGCACAAGATGACCCCCACTTCTGTCAGGCACATCATTTGAGAGCATGGGGTGGTCCCCATTTTTATTACACTCATCACTTGAGTGCATGAGATGGTGCCCACTTTGGCCAGGCTCGTTATCAAAGTGCATTAGATGGTCCCCACTTTTACAAGGTTCCTCACCTGAGTCTATGTGACAGCCCATAGTTTTGGCTGATTTCTCGCCTTGATTGGTAAGTATGATGAGATGGTCTGCACTTTTTCCTTCATCTGAAAACACATAAAACTTGAATAACTGTAACAACATGTATAATTAAAAGGCAATCAGAGATTGCTGGATCCATGCCCCCCCCCCCCCCACCTAACTGATAGCCTTGCTAATCACAGTTCTCTTCTTGCAATGACTGCAGACAATGAAAATAAGCTATCGCTATGACCCATATACTTGACCTAGTGACCTACTTTTACCTGTGACACACACTTGTGTCTAGATACACAAATGTGTTCAGTTTCATGATTCTAAGTCAAGGGACATCAGAATTTCAGCCCAGACATGAAGTGTAATGTAGTTTTACATGAATGTATCACCGTGACCCAGATACTTGAACTAGTGACCTACTTTTGTTTTATGACACACCTTTAAGTCATCATATGTGTGTGTGTGTGTGTGTGTGTGTGTGTGATGTTTCATGAAACTAAGTTAAATAGTAAAAGAATTCTAGCCCGAACATGATTTTATAAGGGTATATCACTGTGACCCAGATCCTTGACTTAGTGACCTACATTTGGTGCATGACCAATCCTTATGTGTGACACAGAAAGCAGACAAACAGATGCACAGAAAAAGCACTTACTATACGCCCCTCCTTTGGCAAAAGGGGGACATAATTACAGAACAAATTAGTTCCCGCATGATTTGGCAAGTTACAAATATAATGTAGCTGAAAATCTGATCAGATGAACAGTCTTTAAAAAATATTATACATGTAGATGCAACAAAATCATAGAGGTCACAGGAAATTTCTGAAATGTCCTATTATTTACCTGAGTGCACCAGTTTATGGCCTTGTACAGTAACACCTACAAACTTTGGACCACCTTGAGTAGGACAAATTATTGTATATTTTGCCAAACTCAAAGTGGTCAAAAAGTGATATAAGACTTTAATTTTGTGCATTAACCTAATTTGCATAAGTTAAAAGCCTGCAACTTTGGTTTATGGTTCATTCGATGAGGTTATGTCACATAACTACAAATATAAGTTGGAGTGGCACCTCTATGTATAATAGTTTTGAAGTTATGCAAAGATTCAAATTATTTGTATTCATCTTGTTTATATAATTTAATATTGTACAATTGTGGATCATGGTTCATTGGATGCAGCTATGTCACAAACCCATAAGTTGAAGTTGGAGTGGCATCTCTATCTAAAATAGTTTTAAAGCTATTCAAGATTTAAATTTTGCAAATGCACCTAATTTTTGCATATATTAAAATCCTATAACTTTGGTTCATACTTCATTGGATGCGTCACAACCACAAACCCACATAAAGAAAGAAAGAAAGGAATGAAGGAAGGAAAGAAGGAAAGATGGATGAATGAAAGAAAGAAAGAGAGAGAGAGAAAGAAAGAGAGAGAAAGAAAGAAAGAAAGAAAGAACAAAAGAAAGAAAACAGTATGTCTGGGTTGGCACCCAGACATGAAGAGGGAGGAGGGATAGGGAAGAGGGAGAGAGAGCCCAGTCATCACCTCTTTCAAATTTTTATAGCAGAATACTTTACACATGTAGGTCTCTGTTCAAGGTGATGCCTGTTTAGTAGACCCAGGGTCCTTGACAACTGGACAGGCACCCTGAGCCACCAGCCACATACAAAAATGGCCTGACAGTTATCCAAGCAGGAAAATGTGACCAGTTACCTGCCTCCCATCTTCCTACACACACGTACACACACACACAGCTGCCCAAAAATGTATGTCCACTGATAAGGCAGACCCCATGGGGCTCTGTTAAGAGCACTGTACGCAGGCTTGCATATTGAGTGGACCCTGTCTAAATCCTGACCTTCAGCCAATCAGCAGTGAGCAGAACTGCTCTGTAGCCACACTGGACCCAAACATGTGGTTCCCTTAACAGGGTTTGCATGGTGATAAATGAGCTTTTTTACACAAAAAGTATTGAGTGATGGTTGTTCCATTAAATACTTCAACATGTGAATCTGACTTGATATCATATATAATTCATGATTACAGTGTAAATTATTTTGTGTCAATGTAACAAATCATTTCATATTCAACACAATGTACCCCTTCCACAAGCATATATTCAGACAATTAACATGACGAAAAAGCTTCAAACTTACCACATTTAGTTGCACTTCTAAAACTTTTGTTCACTGTTCAGATGGCTCAAACCTACATGTATGTGTAAGTTAGAATTTTGTGTCTATCTGCAATAGTCTGTAAGATATGGAGCTCTTAAAATTTGAATTGCCCCTAATTTGCATAATTTTATTTCTAAACATGATGACTATTCCAAGTCAGGTGCCTAATTTCAGTGGTAGGTCAGTCACCATGGCAAGTTTGGTGGTTTTCTGAAGAGTAGGGTCCGAGAAAAACTGCGGACAAATCTGGTCTTAAAGAAGAAAGAAAGAAAGAAAGAAAGAAAGAAAGAAAGAAAGAAAGAAAGAAAGAAAGTAAGAAAGAAAGATGGAAAGAAAAAATAATTCTTGGAAAAAGAAAATGTCTGGGTTGGCACCCACACATAATTAGTCAAAATAGTTGAAATGTATGTTTAGAAATTTCACCGCGAGAGGATAACTTTGGTAGAAATGCTGTAGTGAACGAGTTTAAACCACCTAGCTTTTATAGAGAAATATAATCCTTTGCAAGATGAAAGCCCTGGCTAAAACACTTCTGAAGTTGTGTTGCAACTAAATTCTTTTATGTGGCTCTGTGACCTTGGGAATTAAGTTAAGTCACCCATCATCAAACTTAGCCCTATAAACCTGTGCAATACGAAAGCCTTAGCTCAAAACATTTTTGAAGTTCTAGTGTGGAAACTTAGTGGCAGGATGGACAGACAGACAGACAAAGGGACTGGTGTCCCTCCTATGATTGGCGGGGGGGGGGGGGGGGGAGGAGGGGGAAGGGGGAATAACCAATGGGAACATGTGAGTTAACCAATATGTACCCACCAAATGAAAAAAATGTTAAAAATCAGAGACGTGGAGTATCATCTCATTGTAAATAGCTTAATTTGACCTTTCCACAACCTACATATTTTCCAAATTTCAGAAGAATGTAAATGGTGGGTTTTGGGGAAGAAGCCGAAAATGGCAAAAACTCACTGAAATTGGTTGGTAAAAAACAAACAAACAAACAAAAATACAGCACCACTTGGTGCATAAATTAAGCTCTAGAGGTCTGCAGAGGTGTCCCTGCACAATTTTAAAGCAATTGGCTATGTAGTTTCCTCGGAGATTTTTTTTTACATTTTGCCAAAAAATGGACCAATAATTAGCAAACATTCAGTGGTGCATGACCATTGGAACAAAGTTGGCAAAGATCTACCAAGGGAACATCCCCATCAAGTTGGAACAGAATCTCATCAATATCTTACCATTGCAATCCCCATTGAAATGAGTTGCAGTCGATGGGAACGTATGCATTACTGGATAGGCACACAAATTGAATTTTTTTTTAAAATCAGAGATGTAGAATTTCACCACCTATAACAACTTTCTTTGACATGAACATGTATGTAGTCCTCCCGCATACATATACATGTATCTGTCTTTAGTGGGTGATCTTTGATGCGTGACTGTACACTGTGTGTGTAATAAACCATTCTCTGACATATCAGCTGGTGACCAGGACTTCAACCATTATCCACTGTATTTTCTTCACCAAGATGACATATACTTATTTCTCCTCCACTTCTGTTCTGGTCCACTGCTCAATAATTTTTTACAGACCAATCTCGTGGGCAGGTCCTGTCAGTGACTGAGGGCAAAACCTGGCTCTCTGAAATCAATACATACTCCTCGTCTTTAATAAGATTCTAAGAAATCAACCTGCTTGCTCTTTTAGACTCCTCCTGATCTGTGTAATTCCCATTTTATAACGCATCTGCAGCTGAGCATCTCTCATAGTGCTCCTCCTCTTTCAGTGACATGTGCCTTCTCTTTTCCATCACTCCAAACTTTGCCCTCTTTTATGGAAACCACCATAACATCTTGTACTCCATGTGTTTCATTTATTGTCAGCAACTCTTGAAATTCTGGTAAATGCATAGAACATTTTTCCTCATTTCATTTTTGATTTGGCTCGCATTTCATATCAGTATCTGAAAAGCTAGAATTTTGTGTAAACATTTGGTACTGACGTCTTGTCAAAATTCCACATTTGTAGCAGATAATCTGCACCTCTCCCCTGATCAGTTTGGTCTTTTTTTCACATGAACATCCATCACCTCTGTATGCAACATGTCATCCACCTCTTCACTCTTTGCATGGTACAAGCATCTTCCAGTAACTATGCAGATTTTGACAAGGCATTAAGCAGCTTTCCACATCTAGTTCGTAACTTGTTGTGTCATTTCCATTACCCGCAACTGTTCCACTGCCAGTAGTATGCTCATATTAAATCTAATCTCCAAACTTCAATTTACATGGATTATTAAAGGTGACACTCATTCCTGGTTCCTGATTTGCACGAGTTTTCAGATGTCTGTGAGGGATTGTAACGGAGCATATTTGTGATTGCACATAGCACACACTGTCTGATAGAATTTCTCATCGTTGTGAATCTCAATGTGCCACCTCAGACCCTACTTTTCCATAAAACAGGAGTAGCACACTGTGCACTGGAAAGGTTTCTCACCTGTGTGAGTTCTTGTGGGAATTTTCAAATAGTATTAAGCCACCGGCGGCAGACTGCATAATAGTTGCACTTGGTTTCTTCCCTGTGTCTTTTCTGTGTATCCTGAAATGAATCTTGAGCGCAAATGCTTTACGGCAAATTGTGCGCTGACACGGCGTCATTCCTCCAAAGTGAATTTTCATGCGTTTTTTTGGATGAACCTTGCATGCAAATGCTTTAGGACACAGTGTACATTGATATGGTTTCTCACCTGTGTGTTGTCTTATGTGAATTTGAAGTTTGGATTCTTTGGAAAATTTCTTGCCATACATCACACTTCGACTGTAATGATGTAAACAGTACTTTAGTAGAAGGATAGCTCCATATCCCTGGTAGATGAAAGGCCAGGTTGGGTACCATGGGGGGTCCATGTTAAGCTTTTATCTGTTCCTTAATTGGTATGCACATTATGCTTATTATGCTGATAAGGACAGCGGGGCACCTACTAAACCCATATGGTTGACAAAGCAAATGATTAACATCTGCTTTTCTCTGGTACTGGATCACTAATTAAATGCCTCTCTAGTTAATTGTTTATCAGCAATAAAGCTGGACTGCATGCTGTGCCTTAACATACAGCTACTTGTTCCCAGTTCTAAGGGAAAGTTTCCAGCATGGAACCCCCCCCCCCCCCCTTTGGAACAATGAAAGTCATGTATAATAATCAAAGATTATATAGGCAACCAGCACAAAAGTACATGTACCTGCCTAGTCGGGCAGGTATGGATTACAACTAGGCTGACCAACCAGGGAATTTTGATTTATTGACCCCACCCGGACAGGCAGACAAGCCTGAACTCTTTCTGTGCACATTTTTCACTGAGTTAACAGCTTTCCTCAGCAGAAAATGTACTCAATGAGTGCCGCGGAAAGCTGTTGACTTTTGGATTATTATATTCTATGTAATTGTACACATGCTGAGCACTCCATTTTTCCAGTCCTAAAATTTTATTATCCTAAAAAACAGACGCCTAGATATTAATATACTGTGAATTGCTTTATTTTGGCGTGTATAAATTTTCACAGTTTTTGTATCTCTGACACTTCCCTGTAGTTTTAGTTCCACTGTTTTGCACATAATTCCCATCCACACAATGTTAAAATACTATTTCATTGTGTTTTTATTTTCAGGGTTTTGTGCCATCAGCAAAACAAGCAACAGTAAGAATACAGCAAAATTGAAGCACTTCACAGTATAAACTTTGATCTGACATTGACCACTGGTGTGCAGCAGTACACGAGCATTTGCATTTTTATGCACAGGAGTTGTCTGGAGACACTGAACTTTATACTAGTTTATTTTTAGGCAAGCCTGACTCATGCACTAAGAGAGCCCTAGATACAGGATTTCTCACCTGGGAGGATAAGTTGGTGCATTCTCTGTCCAGGCTTCTCATCTGGATGTGCAAGATTGTCTGCAAATTTCCTTTCCACTGAAAGCACAAAAAACATGAATCACATGGATCATGAACATAACCAGAGGCACTTCAGTGCAAACTTTTGATTGATGTGTTTCTTCTTTGCACATAGATGGGTGCTTTGAACTTGAAAAGCAGGTCACAGTCCACAAAGTGTAATCCAGTCAAGGGATGGTGTCGAGGGAAAATTGAGGTGAATTTATGAGTTTGAGGTGGCCATTACGTGGAGAGATATCTTGTTTACCAACAAATAGTTGGCGGACGGAACCATGGATGGACTTCTAGAGACAGGGACATAATGGGTGCTAGCTTGGGATGGACCCAGAAGTACATATACATGTATCCCTCATGGGAGAACAAACAGCTCCGGCTGTCGAAAAGTTAACAGCTCAAATCAATATTGGAATAGACAACACATTCAACAAGTTTAACAGAAGTGCATTTACTCTGCTTTCTGTGTGTACTAGATTCTGCGTACCGGGTGTGTAGCGGTAGTGTATTGAGCCTGAAGAGGCTGCTTGCTGGCCATATGGACTGCATGTTGACAGTTCAGAGAGTAGTTTTTCTATGCATATAACTTTCCATATACACATACATGTACATCAGGGCTTGCTGTAAGGATTTTTTCTACATGTCCCAAGGACAACCATACTTTGAAATTTACTTTTTCCATGACAACCTCAATTCAAAACTACAAAGTGAAAATTCAGATTCCGGGAAAAATTGTAGAAGTTTGCAATATCATGCATATGTATAGATCTGTATACATGTGCATTTATATATCATATACAGATCTATCCATAAACAAATATACGTATAACACACACACATGTAAAGGGGCAGGTATGGAACCAGTTTGGAATCTATACACTTTGAATTATATCATTGGTGACTTTGCTGAGAATATTAAACTTTATAAGTTGGTCTATTTCACTGACCACCTCATGGCCTCATCAATAATAAATATACTCACCCATGAAATTACCTGGATCTGTAGAGCAGTCCTTGCCCATAGAATTACCCTGCGGGTCTGTCCACTGTATCAGCAAGGAACCAGTCTCGGACACATCAGTCTTCAAGATGCCCTCACTGTTTGTATTGTCTTGGAATTGCTGAATTCCTCCCACAGATAATGCCTCAGAATATTTTTCTGTCTCTGTCATGGGACAGACATTATAAACATTGTCATCTTCTTCCTCCTTTAAGGGAAGTCCCAAAACATTGTTAACCTCCATTATTTCCTTTTTAACAAACTCGTACGCCATTTTCTCAATGATGTGGGATGCCCCCACGTCTGTGACTGAACACTCTGGGGACAACGAGGAAAATTCGACCTCACACTTGCTTACTGCATCTGCTACAGGCACCCCTGGGTTCACAGGCAAACTGCAGAGTTCCTTTTCTGTGCCATCCATCTTTTTATCCATTTTTTTTTAACTGTGTTCAGAACTCATTCACAAATTCATTTTCTATTGGTTTGTGCAGCCATCCATAATTTATCATATGATTGACATCCACATCAGGTTTTTTTTTTCCTGTTTTTCAAATATTATGCAAAATGGACACACATTTGATCCATCTCCTTCAGTCCGTCCCAGAGGTTTGGTTCAATGTTGCCAGATGGAGTTGTGGAGGTACATGTAAATTTGCCTAAGCTCAGTAACCCACATTTAAAAGTTGGGTAATAGGTGGACTACATAAGGTCGACCACTGATGACTGGTTCCACTCTGCCCTTTAAAATATGCCTGCAAAATAATACAGCATCAATTTGTCATCAAAACCCTCTTTTCAGTCCTTCAAACATGTGGTGTTAAGTCTATGCCATACTCTGCGTTACGGCATTGTTATTTGATTCTGTTTTGTTATGTCTAAATGAGAAAATGAAATGGTCAGTCACTCAGCATTAAATGGCAGTAGAAAGTAAAACTGCTGCTCAACAAGTATTTTCCAAATACAGTGAATATATACGTTATATAATGGCGCCATCTGTTCCCTTAGTAATGTGTCAGATAAATGAATATGTCAGACAAATGAATCAAAAAAACAGAGAAAATGAACTTTTGCCACTCAAATTTGAGTCATTATATCGGAGTATCATTATAATGATGTTTCACTGTATATTATACAAACATCCAAGATTTAATAGCACATGTGATGAACTCCATATACATGTATAAACATCGAACTTTGAGTGATTCAATTCAAAATCAGAATTCTTATCTCATACAGTATACTACAGGTGTGTGTATACATACATGTGTGTCTGTTTGTGTGTGTTTGTGTTTACAACACCTAAAATATGAGTTGGAAAAAATTTTTAAGAATGTATTTTTATTGGTTGGAGGCTAAATGTAAGATCAGTTGGTACCTGAGAACAGAATATTTACTGATGCCCTTAAAAATACCTTCTCATCCAGATATAAAACATGCACTGCCAACATGTCTAACAATCATTGATTTTGACATAAAATATTAAAAGGTAGTAAAATAAAGGAGAAATTTCAATCAGATGGGTTTAGATAGTGATCCACGACTGGTTCTCAAGTGACCTGCTCTCACAGCCAATACGTATTTTGAGACCAGTAAAACATGGAATGAATAGAGATTGTGCACATGGTCATGATGGTGTGAGCTTTTAAATGATAAACAGCAAGGTTCGACATACATGTATGTAGCAGCACCAACCCCCAGCCAATAGTGGTGCAAATTTTGGCCAGTTTCAGTGCATTTTTATTTTCAAAATAAAATTATACTCTGAAACTTTTCACTTTTTTTTTTTTTAACCGAAGTGAGCTGGTGAAAGTTTGCTGGCTGAAGCCAATTAAGTTGCTGGCCAAAAAATGTTAAGTTCAAATAGTTCCTCAGAAGGCATAACCCATTTCGTGATAGCCTTGCAAATACATATGTCATTAGAAAATGCCTGATGCAGTGCCAGATGCTGGGATGCAAAAAATGAGCAAGCTACATTCACAATCACAAAATTAGGTGAACCTATGGCTTTCTTAGAAATTTGACAAAATATCAAATTTTTTTTCAATTTGCACTGAAATTCGACTGGAGTCATTTCCTGCAGCCTGCCTACAATTCGACTGTAGTCGCCTCCCACAATAAAAGAGTTTAAGGCATTTTTCAACTGCCAATAAACTGAACAACTGCCCACCAGATAGTCTGAGGATTACAATTCCGTCCATAAATCATCCAAAATGTAACTAAACATATATACCATAAATATATCAGCTTGTCTGTGTAGTCACGCCAGCAGAGACTCAGGGATCCGTGTTATATACATATAAACTCGTCTACAAGCCCAGAATTTTTCTTCCCAATCATTTGTTTGTTTGGACTAAAGTTTGTTCTTTTATTAGAAAAATAAAGCAAAAGGTGAAACAGCACATACATGCAAACATATATATATATATATATATATATATCATTACCTGGCTTCTGCCCATATCAGAAGGCAAGGGCAAAGCAGCCATGC
The DNA here is from genome assembly GCA_964020975.1 of Hermodice carunculata. Lineage (NCBI taxonomy): Eukaryota > Metazoa > Annelida > Polychaeta > Eunicida > Amphinomidae > Hermodice > Hermodice carunculata. The sequence continues at coordinate 35,591,893 of OZ026628.1, read as the reverse complement.
ATACTGCAAGCAAAAGCGTCGCCCTGACTGAATTACATGCACCTGTAAACATAAAAGAATCTACATAGGCTTTGGCAGCCATTGCCCAATTTCCAATTTCCATGAAAAAATGGCACTTGAACATATCAATAGCCTATAAAAAAGTTCTATAACTTGTGAACAAAAATTGGGTAGCCTATAGGCCTACACTGACATAAAATGGATAACCCTCGGAGCCCACAAATTTTTTTCCTTAATTCTGCATTTTTTTTTTTTTGGTGAGACTTCACAGTAGAATAATTTACATACAATTTTCATATTGTTGTTTATGAAATGAAAGAGCATGTTTGGATGTGTTCTTGGGACAGGTCCTGGTGACAGAGACCACTGTACTGTGTGCCACTCATATGGCCATCGAATACATACTTCAAAATTTTCATAACAAGTTTAAAAATAATGACAGGAAGCTGGCTTTCAACACAAATGTGGTCCACTACAATGTGCATCTCCGAAAAAATTTGGTAAAGCTGTGTTGGTTCATTGTTGAGATATTAAGCTAATGTTGCACCCTTGTGAACCACTAAGACGGCCCCCAAATAAATACTTTCAAGTTTCATAAAAAGTTTATAAAATAGAAAGAAGAAGCTGGTTTTACATAGGGTTCTGGCCCATCAAAAGATGCATCTTTAACAAAAATTTGGTAAAGCTGTGGTCGGTATTTTTTGAGATATCGTGTTAACGTCATCAGGGTTGGTGCCACTCAGATGGCCTTCATATTGATAAATAGATCAAAAGTTTCATAAAAAAATTAAAAATAATCAGAGGAAGCTGGTTTTAAATAGGGTTCTGGTCCATCATAAGATACATCTCTGACAGAAATTTGGTGAAGCTGTGACCAGTGTTTTGGAGATTTTGCAGTAACGTCGCCAGGGTTGAGGCCACATAGACAGCTAAAAAGTTTAAAATAATCAAAGGTAGCTGGTTTTCAAAAGGAACCTGGTCCATCATAAGGTCCTTCTGTGACAAAAAAATTTGGTACAGCTATGGTGAATATCTTTTTCAGATATCGCGGTAATGTCAACAAGACGGACAGACAGATGGATGGACCACAAAGGGGACGACAATTACCCTCCTGCACTTTTTGTTCCCAGGGTAATAAAATTAGTACAAATTACAATAATGGCTGCCCAGATTAACTTTTCCTTTTGTACCCTGTTACATTGACAGTAGTGATGTGATGGTGCTATTATGCAGTAGTAACCCCTGTATCTATAACAGCCTCCCTATGGCCCTACTATTGTTACGGCAGTCACGTGACTCCCGTAACAATAACCCTGCTTCTAAGTCACAGTTACGGTTACTCAACTTACTGTAACAATATCCACTACATGTACCTTGTATTCATCTGTGATAGATGATTAATTTTATTTCTGTACATTGTGGCAACCACTTGGAACCCGAGATGTACGCGCTATGTACAACTCCCTACACTTTATTTTCACACTATTAAATGTATTCTGTATTCATTTCCCATATTCTGTATCCACTGCCATGGGCATGGAAGCCGTTTGGCCATCTCTCCTCATCTCGGTCACCCAGCCACTGCCAACTGCCAACGTGAAACGATGGCACTCCGCTTATTTTCAGCGGTGTACGCGTCACAGTATGATTATCTATCAACTAGACTTAACTGACCTTTACTCTACCAGTACAGAGTTGTATAAGTACCCGAAGTAACAATTTAATTGTCTCGGAATGTCCGACTTGCCTGGCCGCTATCATGAGAGCCACCCCCCAAAAAGAGGCGGCAAAAGAGGCTGAGTGTGGTGCCCATCACTCAGAAGATAAAATCATGCGGCATCACATACTGCAAAACGTGTGCTAAATATATGTTGCTCCTGTAGATTTACAACCAATAAATGGCAAACAAAAACTCTGGCGGTTTGGAAGGCGGGGGTTGCTTTGAGTTTACCTACCAAACATTTGGAGCAGTTTCAACCTCTGTCACAGTCCGAACATCTTCGATTTCCCAACAACCACAACAGTCGCCATGTTTGACAGCATGTCGTTGCGCTGCCCTGATGTCAAATATGCGAACTAAAAACACCGCCCATTTACGCCAGATGGCAGCACGATACAGTGTGTATTTCGTATACTACACCTATTCTTTGCACTTTCACTGAATGCAAATAGTAAAAAATTCCACGAGTGAAGGAATTTCCATCATACCTATATTTTGTTGAATGAAGCTGCTCAATCATTTAGCAACTATTGTTATTATTTATTTTATTTATTTATTTATATTTTTTGATGAATCATTATCTTATATTACCATAAATAGTTGCATTGTTTTAATTGGGATCACATATTGGAGGATTGAAGATTCAAAATTCAAGTCACGTGACGGAATTTCATTTGCACAACAAACAGAGCTCTGACGGGGGGAGAGGGGGAGGGTACTTCTGACATGTGTGAAAAAAGATCAAAATTGTGTATCAAAGTGGTTCATTTGGTATAAGTATAAAACTCTACCATTGCCTTTTTTGCAAATATATACTCCAGACAAGAAGGCTGAAATAAATCTTGGAATGTTGTGCTCTCCAGTTCGTTACAAAATTTTCTTTGCATATCTTTAAAGCCGGGATACACTTGATGCTATGGAAAAATAACTTGATACATGTCAGACTGAATGTTTATATCCACAGTACATAATTTGTGGATAAATACATTGCCATGACCCTACTGATAGATTACCCAGGGTACTTATAAATTTGGTCTGTTGATTCTTGAGTATTATCTAAATATGCTCGTAAATTAGAAAAAAAGAGAAGGATTCTGATAAGGTGGTTTTTATAGTGTAATTACGTGACGAAAATTCCTCATAGAGACGTAGGCCTATATGCATTGGTTTACCTGCATGTAGACGTACAGAGGCCTATACGTACTTACTGACATGCGGCGCACACAGGTATCTGCACGTACGCATGGGCGAACCTGCTCACACACACAGACAATTACATGCAGACAGACACACATATGTACCTACCTACATACATACATACACACACACATACATACAGACAGACAGACAGACAGACAGACAGACAGACAGACGTTTCAGACAAACCGAACCACTTACAGCATTATCATCAAAATCAGATCGAAGTTTACCAACAGAACTCGCACAGAATATGTGGAACATCTAAAAGAAGTTCAATTCATAGCATAAATATTGTTAGGATACAAGGGCCCGTATGTGAATTATGATGACATTATAACACATATTTTTGGTTCTTTTTATCAAGACAAACTGGTAAACCGAACCCCCAAAAAATCAATTCGGCCAAACTGAACCAATATTGACTCAATCATCGAAAACAAATCCCAGCTATATATGATTTTGTCTTTGGAATATCCCTATAAATTACCTATTCATAGTTGTTTATATTGCTGAAACGAAATGCAGTTTTACCTATAAAGTAATGGACTTTTGGAAAATAATATCCTGTTTGTATTGAGGTTTTCAGGTAAACCGGACCACAGCATTAAAAACAAATGCAAATCTAGGTTTCCTACTCTTACTTTTGATCACATATTTAATGATGGACATGGTGTATTGTAGGAACCATGATATAATTCACGGAGTAATTTTCAGCTTATCATAAAAACAAAATAAATACAAATATGGTCTGCCACCGAAAACCTCTCAGCCAAGGTATATCAACGGATTAATCATTTAATGATATGGATTGCATATAAACTTAAAGTGGGTCAAGGTCACTCATGTTTCAGAGCTTATTTATTGGTCTCAAAGGTACAAAGCTGGTATAAATTTGGCAGAATGCATAATACCATGTACACTGTTAGTTTTAGCATGGTATTTATATTTTTGACCTAGGAAATAGGGCAAGGTCACTCATGCCTATGTGGGTCAAGTGGTAACAAAGCGAGGTCAGTTACTCGTGGTTAACATTCATGAGAAGTCTCTTTACTCTAAGTTACGTTAGGCAAGTCAGGATTTGTATTTTTGTTACGTTTTAATATAAAATCCAAATCGATACAATACCTGGTCTCTCATTGATCACGTCAAGTGTATATTTAGTAAATTCAATAACTATGCACACGATTAGATCACCATGAATGAAGTGAATGTGATATCTGTTGGGGTTTTCATGGATAAAGTGTATTATGAATAAACTTAGTAGCAGCAGTTCTTTCACGGGACTTTTTTTTCAATACCAGCTGGATGTTACTTTTCAATAAGAACAACTGCCACTGAGTCACAAGAGATTGACAAACTCTGAAATCAATGTACTAATTTCATATTTAAAAATAATTGTATGCAAGCAGTATTGGCTATTTACTGTAAAGTGAACATCTACTGTCATTAGACTGCATGGAAACAAGGGTGATCTGATCGCGTTCAGTAGCACATCTTCTGATGCACAAACGATAGAAGTATGACACTTGTGCATGTTTATGTTTTCATTTTTGGCAACATAGGTCTACGAAGAACAAGAAAGTTGATGCACATTGTTAGCGGAAGGTAACAGATGAACACAAAAATATAACAGTACTGGTTTTCATCTTAAAGTAGCCTACCTGTACCTGGGTCAGTTTACCAGATTTCACCTGATTCATTTTTTAAAGGTCACAAAAGCCAACAGATTTATTTTTGTTCAAAGTGAAGGAATTGGAGTGTGAATAGGTCCATGCACGTCAGATCACCCAAACTGGCGCTTAGGAAGTTTAGATGGTATTGGTAAGGATGCTTTTCAAAAGTCATCGTGCGAAAATTCCGATACATTATAGGCCCCAAGTGACTGGTTGAAGTTTTCGGCAGGTCATAGATATCATGTGCAGTTGCCAATTGTCAATACCGGCAGTGTACGCTGCACGGAAGGCAATGTAAATATTTATGTAAACCCCAAACCAGTTGAATTTGAAATCTTAGGCCTGCGTGCAGCGCTTTTAGCTTTATTCTATTTAGTAATTTGCAGTGTATAACCAGGCTAGGGATACGCGAAGGTAAAAGAGTCGCATTGAAAAGCATCTGACGATCTGCGGGTCCCGTGCAGGCCTAACGGATTACTAATAACCACTGTAGCATGCCGCAAACATCAAAAGACAGGGGAATCACAAGCATTTGACCACAGCTTCAATACACATTAGCCATGCAGAGGGATCTGCTCCTGTTTTGCTTGCCGTAGCCTGCAGCGTATACTGCCGGCATTGGCAACGCCGCTAGAAGGCCTCTAATAATAATAATAATAATAATAATAATAATGATAATAATAATTATAATAATAATAATTGAATATCTTTATTCTGGGTGGCCCAACTCAGACTAGGTCTGTTCTTCCGTGCGGCCCAGTAAAAACATACACAATACAAATATATACAATATCAAAACATGTTAAAATACCGGAGCGACAGCTGTGAGGAATAAAGTTGGGAATATTAAAAGTAGCATTGTTTTTATTTTAGTTTGAAAGTGAATGAATCATCAGCTCTACGTATATTGTTGAGCAAACTGTTCCATAATACAGCTCCACTATATTGAAAAGATTTGCGGTAAATTTCTTTGTTTACTTTTGGTATCACAACATCTAGTGAGTATGCACTCCTCGTGCTCCCAGTGGCTATTGCAGATACTAAATTTTCTTGATCACATAGGTATTCGGATGCAGGTCCATGAATACATTAAAACATTAGCGTGGCAATATGGAAACTACAACGTGTTTCGATAGTTTGCCAACCTAATTCATTAACTAAATCAATACCTCTTACATTAGCAAAATCAAAGCTTTCACATATAATTCGAGCCGCATAATTCTGAAGATTATGAACTGACTGAGAACAGCCAACTCCACAGAGACCCCACACTGTATCAGCATTATCTAGGTTGGGTTGGATGCAGCTTTTATGAATCTGTTCAAGTAAAGACCAAGGAAGAATAGTACTTAAGCGACGTAATACTGAGAGTTTATACATGACCACTCTTTGAATGTGAATTACTTGTTGCTGCCACGTTAGCCGATCATCAATTTTTATACCTAAATATTTAACTGAGTCCACTTGATCAATATTAGTGGCATACATATAAAGATCTAATTCTGGTAATTATTTCAAGCCCTGAGAGATAAGTAGGCTATTATGCTTGCTAATATTAACACAAACTTTGTTTCCTTTTAACCAGACCTCTGCTTCATTAATGGCACTTTGCAAGCTTGCATTGGCCTGAAGAATAGAATCATGGCAAGCATAAATTAGAGTATCGTCAGCAAACAAATTACTCTGACCATGAATCAGGTGTTGTGTTATGTCATTGATAAATAACAAGAAGAGCAATGGACCAATCACAGACCCTTTAGAGACACCCAATTGTTACTGCACGTGGCGCAGACAAGTCTCCATTACACTTGACTATCTGCTCACGGTCATATAAGTACGCCTGAAACCATTTTAACTCATTATTTCTAACTCCATATTTCTGTAATTTTTGCTTCAGAATACCATGATCAATAATATCGAAACATTTTCTCAGATCAAGAAAACAGACTGCTGTGAACAGGTCATCAGTAATGTTATGTAGCCAATCATCTACTACTTTATGAATACATGTTTGCATTGAATAGTAGTACCCCCCCCCCCCCCACTCTGATTGCAAGGGATTAGTCAGGGGTTAAACAAATACAGGTGTGTCTCTGGAATGTTCATTAAACATGAAACATCTATCATTGAATGTGGGTGATAAGAGGATTATATAGTGGTGTCTCTGTTTTCACTGATGACAAAAAGATTAAATTTTACTGTGGTTCCACACAGATGCACGCATGCCATATAATATTGTCGCAAGGTCTGACCAGACAGTGTTGGTGAAAGGGATTACCTGACCAACACGGGGCCGAGTCAGCCATGTACATCTAGTTGTAGTATTGACAGAAGGGATTAACATTGGTGTCTCTTTATTGACCAAACACTTAAATCTCAAAGAAATATCAGTCGCAGGTACATGCTTACAGACAACAAATATCAACTGTTAGGTTGACACATCATACAATGCATCATTTATTTCATTTTCCACAAAAACTACATGTAGCCAACACTTTTAATGATGCTAATACATAACATAACCACGATTGTGGGATACAATATTGTTCCTCTGTGCCTGTCCTCTTTTGGCAGCATTCTTCTTTTTCTTCATTTTCTTGTTTTGTAACTTGGCTTTCATCTGTAGGTCCTGTGCCATGATGGGAGATATAGCTGGTAATGTCTTCTTTCTTCCTTTAATTTTGTTTCCTCCTTTTTTGTGGACCAGAAAGCCGCCATGGTTGATTGAAGGCTCCAAACCCTGGTATATTCCTTTTCATCTTCATAATGGAGACGCCCGAAAATGTAATGTAATGTCAGAATAGCGTATATTTGTAGATTGTCCCTCAGTGTCTAATATGAAAATACGTATTTGTCGAACGGGATTCTGCACAACACGGGTGACCTGTTCTGTGGCAAAATGTTTATCTGATGGTGATATGCTTCGTAATATTTGTTTTAAACTGTCCCCAACAATAGTGTAGTCTACAATGTCGCAACACACCAGCAAACGTTGACTTGTTTGTCCTTCTACTTGGTCAATATTTATGTCACTCACAGCAACTTCCCAATACCGTGGTAAATTTAATTCCTGTGGCAATTGCACACAAAAATCGTTTCCACTGTTTCCAGGGTATAACTGTTTACTGTCGTCACTACTCAGCAGTACATAAAAGTCCATGCTCTTACAGTATGATGACATGCTACTTTTAGTATTTTCACTGCTACTTATAGTTTTTTTCAGTCTATAATTCCATATCTATGCTATCGATCTTTTCGTGCTCAAATTTCTTTTTCTTGTTAGAGGCACTTTTCACTTTACCAACAGATGTTTTCTTACAGGTGGGACAATACACAAATAATTTAATCATCTGTTTGGGGTCGGGCTTCCATATAGTTTCACAATGTTTGCACGTAACCCACCAGTCCATGGTATTTGGGGGTAAATAAATATCAACAGTATCACAATGCACACATGGAATTAGCTCAAAAGCAACCCTTGTCTGTGGACACTCGAGGCAAGGTATATTACGGTGAGGTCTCACACCACTCCATTCATACATGCATAAATGAGCCAATGCTTTGTTATTCCGAATGAGTAATTTATCTATATCACAGTGATGAGCTATGCTTTTGAAAAACTCTTTCCATTGTGGAGGATCTTGATTTGTCTTGTCGTCGAAACTTTGTAACCATTTCATATACAGCAGCGTGTCATTCTTTGTCACAGGTTGTTGATGTCTCTCGTCATCCTCCTCCTCATCGTTATCACTTGCTGAGTCATCAGATATAGACATAAGGGATTTCAAATGTGCTGCAGATAATTTTGCAGGCTTTTGTGTAGATGGTGTGACGTAGTACTTGTTTTCAGTCTTTCGTGGTCGGGTGTTGTCGGTTTCAGATCAATCACCAGAAATCCATATGGATTTGAGGTGGCTTCTTTGTACATATCTATCATATAATTTGGCTTGTCTGGGAACATGCGCTGACTCATGGTCTTGATCGTTTGTAAATCCATAGGCATGTTGCTTAAAATTAAATACTGACAATTTCTGGGCATGGTCACCGTGCGTGGCTCGTAGAAATTTTGCATGAGCACTATAACACTCAAATTTCGATGATGGCTTCCTTTGGTGAATAAATCTGTCATTCTGTTATTTTTGCTAATATCGCTCATCAGATTCTCGAATACGATCAGATTTCTTTTCCTTGGGTCTAGAAAACCGTCTTGTTCCAAGTTTGAGGGTATACCTCTAATAAATTCAATGTTTCGATTATTGTCTTGCATCTCGGTATAGGAGGGCTGCCAGTGTATGTAACAGATGATAATTCTTTCTGGTGGTGGTTCAATGGTTTTGTCTGCTCTCTGTAAATGGTTGTACACGTACACCGTCTTGCCAAAACCGGTAGGGGCCGCCACAATCATAGTGAAAGGATGTTTAAAGGTGAAATGTGTTTCTGTATTGGTCAGTGGCCCTTGTCCCTCAAGTAGGGTCCCTGGTCCCTCAATCGGTGGCCCTTGTCCCTCTGAGAGGGGCTCTTGGCTTCCAAGATTTTCTGTATTGCTTGAACTTAGTACTGCTTGCTTCAACCATTTTTGTCTTTCTTGACTATTGAGACCATGGGTATTACGTAGATGTGAATAAAGGTGTAAGAGACTGTTTTTTCCACAAATGGGACAATGCTTTCTTTTTCTCCCCATCATCACCAGTGTGTTTTTTAATTCAGCTCTACTTATAAATATTTTAACAGGTCAAAATTGTGTTATTGCATACAACAGCACAACACCACTTACAACAGCACAGAACAGCACAGAACAGCACACAACAGCACACAGAACAGCACAACAGCACACAGAACAGCACACAACAGCACAGAGAACAACAGAACAGCACACAACAGCACAGAGAACAGCACACAGAACAGCACACAAAACAGCAGAACAGCGCACAGAACATCACAGAGAACGGTACAATAGCACACAAAACAGCACAACAGCACACAAAACAGCACACAAAACAGTAGAACAGCACACAAGAGCACAGAGAACAGCACACAGAACAGCACAGAGAACAGCACAACAGCACACAGAACAGCACAGAGAACAGCACAACAGCACACAGAACAGCACAACAGCACAGAACAGCACACAGAACAGCACACAAAACAGCAGAACAGCACACAGAACAGCACAACAGCACTTATAAGACCACACGTTTTGTTATTAGTAAAAAGCATACACATATAAATAACAGTTTCATAACTTTATTTTTTGCTTTATAGTCTAACGTGATGTTTAATGAAATTGTACACAATTTTGTCATTGTTTCTCCTATTTCTCCCAAAATGACTTGTGATCGTGTCCATAGGTATCCCTTTACAGCGATGTATGGCTCGACTGATGCCATTTCCATCATTGGTATTCCATTTACCAGTCCCCGTGAACAAAGTCAGGTAAGAGTCGATGTATAGTTTGTTGGCATAGTCTGGTTCTAATGCTCTTCTCGGGTATGGAACGCCATCAACTGTGACCTGTAGGTAATTCAGGTTATAATGTTGAACATTAAAGGGGTTCTTGGTGTAACTTCCTCAGACGGCTTCAGAGGCAAGAAAGCCAATTAGGATTTGTGCAGGTACACGACCCTGGAATAAGTTGTCCAGTTGAAGTTGTGGAGTGCCTTGTGCCACAGTGTGTGTCATGAGATCCGACTTTATGATAGGGTACTTGGCTGTGGTATTTTGCAGTCGTCGACTGATCTCCATATAGGGTGTGGGGGCCATACTGACCATACATATGCACAATTTCACTGCTTGAATATCCACTTTGTAATTTTCTGAATCAGCACTCATCAGACGGAATGTCTGTGAAGAGGGTGTCAACTTGATCGTGACAGGGATTCAGCAATAAATGAGGTTGTTGAAATGTATCAGAATACAGTGGACCCGTCATGTCCACGCTTTGACCATTTCTTGTGAGATCGCTACGTAACGTCAGACCAAAATTCAGACCAACCAAGGGATCATTTTCGTCCATGTAATTTGCATTGTCTCTAAAGTACATCTGAGTTTCCAGTTGACTTTCTTTGGCATCTTGAGCATAATTCAGCACGGTGTCCAGATATACCTTGTATGGATTCAGCCTGCCGCCACTCACCAATCTGTTTTGCCAGTACACTTGAGCCTCTGGCCACAAACTGTGTAAACTCATATTCACTAAACCCACTTTGGCTCCAGCAGCAACAGGGGAGCCGTCATTCTTGGTGATGCGGCACTTTATGTAGAAGCATGTTTTTTGCAAATCAATCAAGTCAGTGGCAGTGTTGTCTATGTAAAATTCCACGGGGATACCTTCACGTAACGGAGCCAGAGGTAACTTCTCTATCCATTGAATTCTTTGTATAGGTTGAGTCTCGGGTAGCTTATCAAAATTAACAAAGGCCATCCTGAAGTCTCAATTGCTATCCCGATTTCTGCTTCCCTCTACTTATAAACTTTGAAGGATCAAGTGTTTGGTCAATAAAGAGACACCAATGTTAATCCCTTCTGTCAATGCTACAACTAGATGTACATGGCTGACTCGGCCCCATGTTGGTCAGGTAATCCCTTTCACCAACATTGTCTGGTCAGACCTTGCGACAATATTATATGGCATGCGTGCATCTGTGTGGAACCACAGTAATTTTTAATCTTTTTGTCATCAGTAAAAACAGAGACACCACTATATATTCCTCTTATCACCCACATTCAATGAGAGAGGTTTCATGTGTAATGAACATTCCAGAGACACACCTGTATTTGTTTAACCCCTAACTAATCCCTTGCAATCAGAGTGGGGGGGGGGTAATACTTTGAATGGTTTTTTAAGTATGCTGACTGATCAAGCTATTAAGAAAATTCATTACAGAGCTAACACTTATTTCAACACTGAAACTCGTGAATACTTTGTGGACCCTTCCATGGCACATCATTGTGTGAAGCATGTTTAGAAGATACCTGATGACCAATGTTGACAAAGTACTTATTCAGTTCATCTGCTGAGAAATCAGCAGGAATAGTTGCTGTCTGCTTTTTACCTGGGAATACCTTCCTTAATGAGGTCCATAGTTTACTAACTTTGTTTCTTCCTTCAGTGACAACATTTTGGAAGTGGTCCTGTTTAGGTTTATGTATCATCGAAGTGACTTTATTACGTGCCGCAGTGTAATCAGACCACAGTGCAGACGAGTCAAGAGAGACAGCTTGTTCATGTAAAAGTAGTCCCTGTAATACTTTAGCGTAACAATATCACTTGTAACCCAAGGGTTCCGTCTGTCTTTCAATCGCATAGTACGAATGGGAGCATGTATAACAATAATGTTTAATACTTCATTTTTCCAGAGACGCCAACCTACTTCAACATTATCAATATGTAAAATATTTCGGAGAAATTTAGAGATTTGTAGATGCGATTGTGGGATAGGTGTTGATTTCTTGGCCTCCTTTTCAGGACCACGGCAAACAACTGGAGGGCCAAAGACAATTATTATGGTGCTTGTATGATTTTTTTTTTACACATACTATTCTCATTACCATCTTTATCTGTATGTGTTTGTAAGTATTGTTTATGTTCCTAACAAGTTTGCTGATGGGGGATCTTTATGATGTAGACTGTGTTTGTAATGTTTTTGGTTCTTTAAGCCCCATCAACAAAATGCCATGGATATGTATGAAATGGTCCAGTTGCAAAAAAGGTCATTATTCATGTACTGCTGCGAGTCAATGTTTACAATCGGAGTTGATGCAGAAGGGCTGCCGATATTGCTTGAAAAACGAAAGCACTGGGTTCAATGAAGCACTGGGTCCGATATTGCTTGAAAAACGAAAGCACTGGGTTCAATGAAGCAGTGGGTCCAATATTGCTTGAAAAACGAAAGCACTGGGTTCAGTGAAGCACTGGGTCAGATATTGCTTGAAAAACGAAAGCACTGGGTTCAGTGAAGCACTGGGTCAGATATTGATTGAAAAACGAAAGCACTGGGTTCAATGAAGCACTGGGTCCGATATTGCTTGAAAAACGAAAGCACTGGGTTCAATGAAGCACTGGGTCCGATATTGCTTGAAAAAAGAAAGCACTGGGTTCAATGAAGCACTGGGTCCGATATTGCTTGAAAAACGAAAGCACTGGGTTCAGTGAAGCACTGGGTCCGATATTGCTTGAAAAACGAAAGCACTGGGTTCAACGAAGCACTGGGTCCGATATTGCTTGAAAATAGAAAGCACTGGGTTCAATTAAGCACTGGGTCCGATATTGCTTGAAAAACGAAAGCACTGGGTTCAGTGAAGCACTGGGTCCGATATTGCTTGAAAAACGAAAGCACTGGGTTCAATGAAGCACTGGGTCCGATATTGCTTGAAAAACGAAAGCACTGGGTTCAATGAAGCACTGGGTCCGATATTGCTTGAAAAACGAAAGCACTGGGTTCAGTGAAGCACTGGGTCCGATATTGCTTGAAAAACGAAAGCACTGGGTTCAGTGAAGCACTGGGTCCGATATTGCTTGAAAAACGAAAGCACTGGGTTCAATGAAGCACTGGGTCCGATATTGCTTGAAAAACGAAAGCACTGGGTTCAATGAAGCACTGGGTCCGATATTGCTTGAAAAACGAAAGCACTGGGTTCAATGAAGCACTGGGTCCGATATTGCTTGAAAAACGAAAGCACTGGGTTCTTCATGCATTGCAGGCTACATATAATTTGCTATCGTCATTTTTAGTACAATAGAAAAAATGCTGTTATCATTCGGTGATTATAGACCTATAAAGATATAGCAGTGTCAGTGATGATCAAATCGATGAGTAATAATAAATGAAGAAGATATTCTTTATGACGCTCTATTTGAAAAGGGAATTCATGTGCGTGGCAAGCAACACTCAAGCGTTACGAATACCCACGCTAATATCTTCTTCGCAAGCCAGTGAGCTATGTGGCATAATGGCTAGGACGGTGCACATTAGAAATCTGGTTGGCAGTTTCGAATCAGCATGCGTATCAAAATCTACAAGGATTTTTTTTTTATTCCAATATTTATTTTTTTATTTGATTAGTTATTTATTTTCTTTATTAATTAATTTATTTATTTTCATTTGTTTTTTTATCTATTTTCTTTATCAATTTAATTATTATAATCATTTATTTATTTACTACCATGACACAAGAAATTTATTATCATACTATGGAGCACGTGCCTTCAACACAATGACTGTCATCCTAATTATATTTTTAAAATTTATTTGCTGTATCTTATTTTCCCTAAAGAATGGGTGTGTAATAAATCATCATCATCATCATCATCATCATCATCATCATCAGTACTACTACTACTACTACTACTACTACTACTACTACTAGTAGTAGTAGTAGTAGTAGTAGTAGTAGTAGTAGTAGTAGTAGTAGTAGTAGTATAAGTACTATTGTTAGACTTGCATCGCGTATTCTCTTTAAATCACAATAAACTTAGAATGTTGAAAAACCGATATGTATGTTGTTATCGATATTAAATGAATGCTCATGGTAATAACATGATCTTCTTAGCTCTGCGGTGCAGCAGCGATTATAGCACCACGGTCCAATTGTCTGCCAACTGACCGAAAGTGTCAAGAGCCTACATGGCACAATGGGTAGCTTACATTCGAAAGGGGACGGGTCCGAATTTGTGTCTCACTTCATTATAATATAATATACTTTAATAACACAAGCCTTATTGAGCAGCCCAACAATGTTATAGGTGAGAGTCTTTGAATGTTACAAGATAGTCAATTTTAGAAATAAAAACATGTATGCATGTGCCATGACGTGTCCATACCTGTAGCTTTGAGCTTACATTGAAACTTTATGAGTCTTATTGGGATATGTAGTATAATACAGAGTACGCTTTAGTTCATTTTACGATCAACTCGATATGACCAGGTTATAGTGCCCCATCGTTGAATATCCAGATATGCATAGAGTGTCTGACGTTAGTTAACGCTTAAATCGGATCCTACAGGTCAAAAATATCGCTGAAAGTACAGTTGTGAAGTGTTTCAAATATTGCAATTGACCCCAGCAACTCACCCCTAAAATAATATAGCTTTGAGTTGAACCAAATGTATTTTTTTTCTTCATAATAAATACTACCAGACATTTTTAAGACGTTTTTTTTTTTCAAAACAATTTACTTGTCGACGAAAAATCACCAAACTTTGCACACGTGTTGATCCTGGCATTTTTTTCACTACAGCAATATTAATTTATTTTGACATATTCTAAAAATACACACACACGAAACAAAAAACTGATTTTAATGATTAAAAATTGATATTTTTAAGTAACTTTAGTTCTAGTAGTTTTTTAGTGGAAAAAATTCCATGCTTAAACCTAAAGCTTCCTTGTTCTTGTGGGGCGTTGGTATCGTCAAATCGAATATTTTGCGCTTCACATCCTGAAATTACAGCAAGTATTAGAGGTGTTAACTAACGTTGTCAGACACGCTGTACAAGCCTCCGCAGGCCCGTAACCAGCCTTTTGAAAAGGGGGGTTCGTTTTGCAATGATAAAGTGACATTGGCGAGCGCCGCAGGCGCGAAGCTCTGCTAGGGGGGTCCGGGGGCATGCTCCCCCGGGAAATTTTTCAAAAAAGAACCCCTAAAAACAGCATTTCCTGCAATCTGAGGGGGGTTTTGCCATTACTTTCTGTCTTTCATATATGCTTATTTCACGGCAAAAAATATTGAAGTGATTTACTTCAGCGATATCTATATATAAATTATAATACACAGCTTTGTATAGAAAAACTTTAAAACTACTGGATGAAATGCCTTGAAATTCGGGCCACGTGTTACCCTGGGCCCCCTGAGCGTGGTTTTCTCACCGTTTTTCATTTCGTTGGGCCAATCGATAAATATCGGCAATTAATCGATTTTTTAGGGCAAATCTTTTGTATTTTGAATGACATCATTATATAAGGACAAGCGACGTAGATAGAGAGCCACCTAGCGTTCATCGCTGCGAGTTGTTTCTGACTTCTACATGTAAGCCTAGGCCTACATAGGCACTAGGCCCTGGAGCTCTACAAGTCTACTGAATTTGCGTGCATAGCCGATCATTGTCCACATAATATACATTTTCTTGCATAAAGTTACTTTTTTTAAGTGCAACATTAATAACTATCTTTCATTACTTGGTTTCATTGACAAATTCAATTTATTTGCATTTTGTTTGATGAAAATGTAGGACCTATGTAAAGGTCAGTTGTAGGGCCTACATGCAGGTCTATGTTATATATAGGCCTATGCTTCTAAATAATTTTTGAAATTCCACTTGAAAACAGTAAACGTGAACACTAGCCGAAAACGCATTTTTAGCCGTCTGACGTGCAGGCCTTAGCCCGACATAACAGAAAGACCCCTCCCCCCCCCCCCACGCAATCTGACTTTGGTAAAAAATGCGGGAAAACACAACTTTCAGCTTTCCATTTTCCATGTAGGCCTACAGTGGGAGCGATTACAAGGACTTAATATTAAAAATAATCAAAACCAATATTATTTGGTTGCACAACTTTGAAATACAGTCTTCCATGAAATCTTGAAATGAGTGATTCTTAATATAGATCTACCTGTAGGCCCACATGTAATTTTGTATTTGTTTGAACGCTATAATAATGATTACCCCTACTACTATCAAAGATTTTATTTTTTTGTCTTTATTTCCCAGTGAATCAGCCTACATTACAATGAATGTTATCAAAACGGTTTATCTTTCTTTAAAAAAACCCGTGATTTTCACGGATATACGGCTAGTTCATTATATTTCTGATGAGATAGACTATCCCTTTAGATTAATAAAGTATAATACTATATATATTATCAATATGAATATGTACTTTTGTGTGTCCTAGACTGCCTTGTGAATTTTGAGATACATTTCACACTCAGTGACAATCACATTGCTGTCACATGTACCGAGGACAGCTTTTGAAGAGAATTTTTTCCTAAGTTTTTCTCAAATTAACACAGTAGTTGTGGCTTCCACCATGGAGAAATGAGTTATGGCTTCCGTCATAAAGAATAGAGGCTATGCCTTTCATCATGAAGAATCAAGTTAACACTTTGCAGTCTGAGTCCGTATATATACAGACCCTCAGTGATGATACAATATCAATATAGCAATTTCATATTTGTATTCCTCGTGAAAAGACCTTTCCAACGAATACATCCAGTGATATTTGAGCATTTCAATGAGATCTATCATGTATATCTAATGGCTATATAAGACCAACATATTAAATAGGCACATATATCAAATCGTTCATAGAGCTAGTACTCTTTAATATGATAGGCTATATGTATACTATGCTAGACCTATGTCTAGATTTAATTTTTGAAAAATAATATAGGCTAAGTCAACAGCTTTCCGCAGGGCTTTTAATCATGTAATGCACAACGAGACTGGATCAACAGTTTTCAAGTTTGTGTCATGCAAGGTGCACTATATAGTTGTTGACTCAGTCTTGAATACGGGGATGAACCTGAAAGAGTTAAACGTTTTACCATTCAAAAGGACAGCGTAGCTTCAAGTGAAAGCTCAGAAATTATTTAAAACATGAGAAACGAGCTCCACAATTGTGAGTATATTTTATTTGGAAGAATATGACGTTTTAAATGATAAATATCTATGAGGCAAAGCGGCGATATTAAAAGGGCGCCAATGATCAACATTCACTGCACCTGTGTACTAGGTGGCTGGCTTTAAATAAGTTTCACAATGTTACTGGGGGGGGGGGGGGGGTTCGTTTGACAAAAAGGGGGGTTCGTTTGAAAAGGGGGGTTCGATTGAACCCCTCGAACCCCCCCTGGTTACGGGCCTGCTCCGCATTCCTACCAAGTGAGTTTTGTAAGTTTTGTGATATACATGTTGGCCACACCTGCCTCTTAAGAGTCTTTCTGTGTTTAATTTAAGACTGGGTAAGTATCTTGCTTGCCTCGGTGCAATATTAATGATAACAGGAAACCATGTCATTATACAAATGATGATTTTCATTGGACACTTACCATTATTTTTAACATGCTTTTGTTTGAACGTGCAAGAAAAGTGATTGAGAAATAAGCGAAACTCCTGGTAATTCTGCTTCCAAACAACTCATATCACGAAGTAATTGAATGCAAAATGAAGTTCAGTTTTGTTTAACCTAGAGCTGCAATACGGGATAAAAATTGAAGGCCTGTCATTCGCGAAAAAAATTTGAGTACCAGTCGATAACATGACTTTTAATGACAATAAAACAAAAATTGGGGAACCGCCATTCAGTTCAGATGAATAAATGAATAAATAAATGAATAAATAAATAAATAAATAAATAAATAAATAAATAAATAAGTAAAAATAAATAAATAAATAAAACAAATGAATGAATGAAAGAAGGAACGAACGAACAAACAAACATACAAATAAACTAGATAGATAGATAGATAGATAGATAGATAGATAGATAGATAGATAGATAGATAGATAGATAGATAGATAGATAGATAGATAGATAGATAGATAGATAGATAGATAGATAGATAGATAGATAGATAGATAGATAGATAGATAGATAGATAGATAGATAGATAGATAGATTGTATAGGTCTGCCATGGGACACTAAATTTTGTATTTTCGTCAAAAACGTTTGGATTGGATAATAGGTGTTTCCATTATGGTTAAATATGTAGATATTTCTTCAACTTATGATAAAATGTGTGGTCTCCAGATAAAAGTAAGTGGTCACTGATTTGTTCTTGTGTTAAAAAAAAAGGACAAAAGCAACTTTCCTTTGCCCAGAGTAAAAATGTTAATAAAAAAGCAACTTGCCTCTTTTTTTGATAATTCCAAAAGGTCATAAGGGTTGGCTATCATAAGTTGCTTATACATACATGTATGTTCAGAGTGCTTTAAAAATACAAGCATATATATATATATATATATATATATATATATATATATATATATATATATATATATATATATATATATATATATACTCACCTTAGTCAGTATTCTTCATTGTCACATTTAGTATACATATACAATTGTAATGGAAAATTGATAAGAAGTAAACAATAACAGATAAATAAACTTAGTTAAACTGTGACGATAGGTGAATGTGGCAGATATCCACCATCTGTCTTATATGTGACCCGGTGCATTAAATACTGGTTAAAACTGCAATATATGGATGATGATCGTCTCCCTAAAAATTGTTATAATATGTTACGGAGATTGACAGAAGCTGGGAGAAACACCTGGTGTTCTGAAATTAAGAAATTACTTCCCCGAACATGGTTTTGGAATTGTATGGTTCGAGCATGGTATAGCAGATGTAGTATTATTTTTGAGTCATTTTAAGCAAAGGATAAAAGACTGTTGTGAACAGGAATGGAGAATACGTATTAATGATTCGAGTAAGTTAGACACATATGCATTATTTAAAAGTTTGTTGGGTGTTGAAAAATATCTAACAAATGTATACTATAGACCACACAGAATGGCTTTAACAAGATCACGTTGTTCATCACATTGTCTAAATATTTAACAGGGCAGGAGAGAAGGTTTAGACAGAAGTGATAGACTTTGTAAATGGTGTTTAATTAAAGAAGGTAAATCTTGTATAGAAAATGAGTTTCATTTTGTAACTGAATGTAAATTATAGGAACAAATGAGTAGTTCTTTACTACCAGTTTATATAACTACTAAATGTCAAGATAGTTTCATCAGACTGATTAGATCAACCAATGCACGGGAACAGTGTTATCTCGCTGAATTTATTTGTGAAGCATTAAAAAAAAAGGGATAAATTTTTGTCACCCTCAGAGTAAATTTGTATATTACTGTAACCTCTGAATTATTGTACTATGGGCCGGAGGCCTTGGATACTGAATAAACCATTATAAATATAAACTGTGACGATGGATAAAAAAACCCCAAGCTGGGCTTGTGGGTCCCCCAAAATCATATATACAAAATTATGTTCACACGTTAAGTTTCTTGATGTTAAAGTTTTGGTTTTAGTTAAAATCAGCTGTCCATATATATATAAATATGTGTCACTGTTGAAATATAAATAGCCATAGAAGTCATGAGTGCTAACGCTTAGGATAAAGCGCAATTATGGATAGGCTAATCAAGTGTTTAACAAACATTGAAGCAGGTACATAGGCAGTATACTACGATTGAGATCGGGATATAAGTTGCATCATAATTAACATTAAGTTTACTGTACTTTTTAAAAACTATAATCAAGCATGAATATGCTTTTGGTAAATGTAGACATAAGTGAAGTGCAAAAGAACATTCTTCTTGTTTCCTACAATGGGTGAAAATGAATGGTCCCAAATCCTTTGACGTTTCTCCTTTCTTTTGCTCTATTTCGCGATATGCATCCTTTCTCTGCCTTGACCGTGAAAAATATGAAGCAGTCCTAGAGGCTCTCTTCCGTGACGTCACAGACCCCGGTCGGCAAACTATAGTATGATGGAGAGTAGCGATGTTTGCCGAGTGCGACCACCAAGTGCGACGCAATTCCGCACGATAAAACTGTAAATAAAGGGTATACTGCGTCATCGCAAAGGAAATTTTCTGCACAAAGTGCTATAACAATTCAACTCCTTCACTTTTCATAAAAAATAAAGTACTTAGCGAGGGACACCTTTAAATGACCCTCACGTATAGCGAACCAGGAAACACAGAGTTGGAGCTGGGTTGTTATCACCCATGAGGTGTTTATAATTGTCCCCCCGAAAAAAACATCATCACATTTCCCTACAATTATAACAGGCATGATACCTTCAGCGATTAGCATTGTTTACCCTCAGAAAATAAGAAAAGTGGAATTGAAGGTTCTCAATGGAAGTTAGGTAAGGTCTCAAACAATAGAAAAGTTCAATAAGTACTAAACAGGTTAGATAACCTGTCACGTGGAAAACGCCTGAAAGCCAAGCATTTAGATTAATCATTTGCAGGCGACCCTGTGTATGTAATAAGAATTGTCGCACAACACAATGACTACACAAAGAATGAAGGTGAATAAGCTCGTGCTTGCAGGCAACAGTGTCTGTTTCAGCTGTATTCCAGGGAGCCTTGTTGCATGCAACATGAAGACAGCTTTTAGTACAGGTA
Organism: Hermodice carunculata; assembly: GCA_964020975.1. Taxonomy (NCBI): domain Eukaryota; kingdom Metazoa; phylum Annelida; class Polychaeta; order Eunicida; family Amphinomidae; genus Hermodice; species Hermodice carunculata. The sequence goes on along the minus strand of OZ026628.1, from coordinate 35,571,148 downwards.
CACGAAGTCATGGCCAAAAATAACTGTTCTCTCTTTAAAAACACCTGACTGGTTTCAACACTTTTGTGTCTCATTAGAGGCTAATACAATGGTTTTGCTTGCATGATTTAAGCGTATATAGGATAGACAGTGGCAGGTCAGTTGCTGGAGAGTAAAGAGTTCGGACATGCGGTATACGGCTATGACCACTAGCAAGTGGTTCTGGACAAAAATTTACAAATACAATTATATACTAACAACCAGTTGTGGGTTTCACATGTTCAGCCTTACAAATGACACGACAATAAAACAGCCTTATTGGCCATTAGCAGTACTTAATAAATAGGTAATCTTACATGGCTGAGAGTGAGTTACTTTTTTTTCTGTCACTGGGGACTGCGATCACGGGTGATTTTCCACACCAAGAACGATCCCCAGTGAGAGAAAAAATAGTGACTCACTCTGCAGCCATTTCAGATTTTGTTTATTCTATGTTTAGTTGGGTACCTATCGCCAAAAAGATTCTCTTGGCCCACTTTCAACGCCGACCTGATGTACCGTGTTTGTTTATGTCCCTGGTAGTTATTCCACGTCACGCTTGACGTACAATCATACATCGCTCGCGGGCAATTGATTTTGTCTAAATGTCAATGCAACACGTCAATGATACAAGCGCGTAACAATTTACTTGTAACAATGTTTAGGTGATGTGTTCTATGATGAGTTACTACTTTTTAATTTTACTCTACCAAATGATAAGTCACTCTCAAACATAGAATAAAACAGCCTTATTGGATTATAAACCAGTTGATTTTTCTACCAAGAATAAGGAAAACAGTGTTTCTCTATAGGACACTCTAGGGTGAAAGTGAGATTTTGTAACAGTCTGTGAATTTACAAAAAAAAAAAAAAAAGAAAGAAAGAAAGATAGAAAGAAAGAAGGAAAGAAAAAGACAAAATAAAAAGGAAAAAATAGACCCAGGTTATTAGGTGTGTCAGCAAAAATCTTTCCCATTCATACCCATACCAAATATGTTCACATTATTGGAAATGGTGTCTGTTTCAATAAAAATGGCCACTGGAGATAGTTTGTAATTCATAGCATGGTGAAATCTTACTTTGACTGGCCTCATCTCCCCTGTTCACCAACTTTTGTTGAGCAACACATACTGAGCAACAAAAGTTGCTTGTATAACAGGGGTTACAACATATGGTATGCTACATTTTGGGTGGCTGCAACGTGTTAATCTCCTACAACTCCCTACAACAGATTGTAGTACTTCAAGCAATAGGGAGAGGGCTATATATCCTAGTTACAGCATCAGTGTCATGATAGTGGCGGGCACTGGATCTTTCTGATGAAGATAAGATGGACCATCATATGCTCCCAGCTTGTCCGTGCGTGTCAGCGATGCGCAAGGTTTTGCCATGCACGACCTTCCACGCTTTCAATTCTTACTTTTCTCTTTAATAAGAATTGTCAAAACCACAGCAGTAGCAAATATCTCTTGCTTAAAACGGTCATTTTTTGAAGACCCAAGCATTCCCAAATTTATAATGAACTACACATCTCAAGATGCTTACCACATCTTGGCATCACATAACAGATGGATTGGAAATCCACATAGGAGCCACAAAATTTGCTCGCTTAATGAGCAACTAAAGTTGCCCCGTATAAAAAGGATTTAAGACCAGTCCCAGAGACTGGGGAAACAGGATAAATGGCATTTCCAGTCTAGTAAACCTGTTGACACAGTGTCCATCATGACCATACTTCAACCCATGGAGCCTGTATTAAGATTTGGACCCATGTGTGCAATACATACCAACCTGTGCCAAATACACATTGCCACAAGGATGTCAGAGGCCATTCTCGCGCTGTATATGGAAGTATTTTGTATAAAATTGCAATTATTTCATTGTGCATACTGTGCAAATATGACTTTGCCTTTATCAAGCGATGGCAGTACCTTATTATGCTCTTGTCTGTTACTATGTTGCCTCGACTTGGTGCCTTTATGGTTACACGCTAGTAATTTAATATTTAATACAAAGAGAAACTTAACAAACCTAATTCTGTAAGCCCATGTACCGTTTGAACACTATCAAGTCCGCTCTTCTAAGAGCAAAGTCCTGTTCCGTATCATGCACTGAAAAACTGTATTGTTCTAAATCATAACAGCAAATTAATTTATAAAAGGAACAAATCATATTCATAAAATGTGAAATTCAGAGGAAACTTTTAGGCATTATTAGCCTTTAAAAAATAGGGTCATCAGTGGGGAACTAGCGCTAGACTTGTTTCGGTGCCATTAATCCCCGGACAAGTCATTCTGCTAACTGGCGGCACCATGTTTGCATTTCCAATACAAACATCCCGAGCTGATGTATTACGGAATAAAGCGAATATGATGTTCCTTTGTTAATAGGCCTACTTAAAAACGTAGCCCACATGACATAAATATAATGAAACTACACCTAACACTCATGATTAGGCCTACCAAAATTGAATAATAAAATAATAAACCATCCCATACTTACCTGCAGCGCCTGCTCTTACAACAGAAATATGTGGGGATATACTAAAAGAGAGCCACCACTTTTCAGTTCATTCGGCGGATCACAAACACACACACATACAGATACAAAGATAGTTATTATATACCAAAATCTGTGTAACAATTTTACATCGATTAAATCCCAGAAAATATGGCCATGGATGGATTTTTTTTCTTTTTGCAAATTGCCATGGTAACCAGTTCTGCATTGTACTTCTAGCAATACCGTTGCCCGGATACAGAGTTGACTCCAGCTGAAGCAGTGTGCATGCTGATGCCAGTGTGCATACTTTGATAATATTCATTATCAAATCATCCACTGTTTTCACCCACAAGTCAAAATCTTCCTTTCTGGGAGCAAACGTTTAAAAGAACAGCCCTTTACGTTCCCACGTGTCAGACATTGTTGGCACTGTCCAATCATGTTTCCTCCACGCGGGCATAATTACCCCCTGGAACCTCGTGTCACAGTACTGCACGCTCAATGGTTGTCACGGAAATGTTACGTCGCTCTTCATGAAACCACGCACCTGTGTTGAAACTGTTGCCCATAAAGGTGTCGAGGGGATCAATCGATATACGTTTGATGGACTTTAAGCTCTCATTAATTCCTTTCTAAATTGGCTGCTTAATGGGTACCAATAGAGTTCGAAAAAAATATCTGGTTATGAAAGTGTATACAAATTGTAAAATTCGGGATCGTTATTTTAAAAGATTGACGCGATTTCCCCTGACAGTGTCTGGGTTCAAAGCAAGCGTCCGTCCTATGTTGTTACCATAAATATAACTTGTATGTAGACTTCAAGACTTGTGCATTCCCATGTCCACTATTTGAACATTAAACTGTTCTTCTCTATTTTTATCTTTCTTTTTAGGATTACTCCTGCTGCAATGTAAAAACTTTGTTTTGTGTTGGAAACGACACATGAAACTTGTAAACCTTTGTGCCGATAGACCTGGTTTATGGATGTCGCACATGGATCGTACCTTTTCCATATAAATAAAAAGGTAAACTCTGCCTTGAGCTAGGTGCATATGGGTATGCTGGGTATGGCATATATACATACATACCTATATATATATATATATATATATATATATATATATATATATATATATATATATATATATATATATATATATATATATATCATTGAAAGTATCCAAGATAAATTATTCCTTACCCTATTACTCCTATAGATAATGTAATCAACCTTGTAAAATAGTTAATGTACTCACCATGTAAATAGCGCTGTCAGCTTCGTGGTACTTTGATAACGTCAGAGTTGTAGGCTTCTACGCAGTGTGGAGTTGTGGGATGTAAAGTGAGGTGAAGCCACCCTACTCATATGAATTTAGGGCTCCAAGTGCCCAGTTTCAACTTGGTTTCTGCCACAATCTTCCAAAATGGAATTGGGTACAACCAGTTATGAACACCTTCAGGCGATATAATTTGAAGATAACGTAATGTGTGGAAGTGATAGGGTTGGTGCACACACACACAGACATATATATATATATGTATATATATATATATATATATATATATATATATATATATATATATATATATATATATATATATATATATGATCATTTTGAGCAATGTACACCTCTAAAAACAATCAATGCTACAATTTTCTGGCTTTGCGGAGTATTTTATGATGCCCTTTAACAAGAGCGTTATATCCTAATGCTTTGTGGAATGTTAGGCTAGTGTAAAATCAGGGATGTCATGTTCTCATTCTATGGAAAATGTTAACCCGTATTTTTTTGGGTGTATTTTGTCTTTATCGTCTTCGGAATGTGAAGCTCTAATTTGTGAAGGGTGGGATGCTCTTTAATCCTCTATGAAATGTAGCGCTGGAATTTTGATGAGACCTCATTATTCCTTTCTGGAATGTGGGGCTGCCATGCCTTTATCGAATGTTTTTTTTCAGACTCCACTGAAGTCCCCGACCTAAACACCTGTGGGGCAGGAGGTGCTACGTCATTGATCCGAATCCTTTATGGAAATAGGGGGTATGTAGTCTACACCCTGTCCTTTGTGCTTTAACTAACTTACATCTTACTCACCTAAAGCTTCATTTAGAAATCCAGTCCCTATTGATAGAGGGTTTTCAGGCAAGATATAATTTTGTACCGATAGTTTTATACAATTCTGGTTTTGCCTGCAGAATATACATATAATGTTTTGTCAAAGGGATAATTCATTAGTGTATTTATATTTCGGGTGTTCGGCATAATTTTAGTTTGTCTTATCTTGAAGTATGGCTAATGTTAATAATATATTAGGTGGGATTGGCTTAGTTGGCATGAATTCTCTCTTAAAGTATTGTATACAGACCAGAAATATATACATGTAAATATAGCTTAACCGTTGTATTCAAACTTGGAAGCGGATACTATAGATCGAGTGCAAGATACGACTGGAAAATTTTTTAATTTAAACAATGTTATGACCTATTAAATATATAATACAGGGAGAAAATTTTCAAATGACGTCCAATCTAGATCCTCTCCCATTGGTCACTGGTAACTATTCCCAGGGTCCCCAAATCATGGTATGGAATGAATTAACTTCCGAGTTGCTGGCTCAGCAACAAGGGTTTTGAAGATATTCAACAGTAAAAGCTTTTATTTTTGGGTCCTTGGATGCGCCTATAGCACAAGTGTATGGGTTGAACTCGGAATGAAAATTATATCTGTCTATCTATTTATTCAGGTGTCCCTTATAAGCATAACGCTACCTCTTTCATTTCTGGTTCATTAAATGTTGCAACCGTACAAATCTACGTATTGAACTTAGAACGGCACCTCTACCTATATTAGATTTAAAGATATTCAATATTAAACATTAAGGTGTCCCAAATGAGCATAAATTAAATTCTACAACTTCCATTTGCTGTTCATTGGGTGTGCCCAGAGGAAAAAAAACTATAAATTAAACTTCCGGGGACATCCCATATCACCCTTTTTTAAATTAACATTCTCTGTGACTGTCTGTCTGTTTCTTTCAATCAGTTACTGATTGTGTCCAATAGATTAACTGGCACTCATAACCTTGAAGAGAAAGTATGCCATGCACCCCAGAAAACGATCATGTGACCATAACAATAACCAATCTTTCTTATGGTATACAGGAAATATATGTGACGAAATCAAACTCTAAAGAAGGGGGTATGTGTAGACTGGCTGTCACAGGAATTTGTCTGTGGTAAGCAAGTTAATCTTCTATAATGCCACATACAAACAGCGTTTGTTTATGATTTTGGTCAAAATAAAAAGTTACCTTATGCACTCAAAGTTAATGATATGCTTGTAGCATGAATACTTTTTAAGAATTGTATTTTTCCCTTCCTTCTCGGTAAAAGGAATAAAGTACTCACTATACACTTTTTGATCGCAAAGGCATGGTGCTTTAGGGTCCCTCAGAACACAAAATTATCTAAACGTGTGTAGTCCATCTGTTTTTAAGAAGAGTCAGCACAGACTGCATTGTTTCCTTATGGAATGAACCTTTATTGAAATAAGGAAAAAGCAGATACATTTATTCAAGAAATGCATTCAGGACATGCAATATATTAAGCATAGGTCTGTGTATTTTGGTTATGTGCCTTAGGTTGAGCTTATTTAATTTGTTGTGAGGCGCGCATTTGCCATATTTCCTGAAAATGTTGCAATGTGGATATTCCTGGGCACCGTAAACTTCAAAAAGGAATGAATCGTAGCTGCTGGATTATAAATCAACATTAATGTAATAGTTTTCTTAACAAGGAAAAAACCCAAGTGGAATCAAGCCATGCTAACTAGCTCATTTTTATGCAGAAAATATATTTTATCAGCACTGGCTAGCTCGATCTATAGGCCTATAGTTTACAGACGTATTTCAACTATGCAAAAACAGTCGAATCGTGAAATAAACGGCATTATTTTTTTTATTTATTTGGTATTTGCTTTAATTGATCGATTGACTTTGAATAATTTTTAATCAGTTTTGATTTTAACAAGCCTACGGTTGACATCATGAAATGAACCTGACCAAAAGAAAGAGAATAACACAACTTATATTTTATCCTCAACCAACCTGTTGCTAAAACTTGGGTCCTTACAGGGATAGGCCTATAATGTCACACGTCCAGTGCTGAACCTGTGTGTGCATGTATAGTGACTTTTATTAGCGCCAGAGTTATACAGATGTATAAAGATGCATCATGGTCCACGGTTGTCAGTTGGTAATTGATAATTGACACCTGCCAGGATTCAAAGATATATATATATATATATGTATATATATATATATATATATATATATATATATATATATATATATATATATATATATATGTATATATATATATATATATATATATATATATATACGTGTGTGTGTGTGTTTAGTTGAGAAACTTTGTAATAGTGAAAGATAGGCTTGTTTTACAGTTCTGATGTTTATTTCATGATTCCACCTTGATCACTCATAACATGTATGTCTGTGTTTAGGCCGAATGCCATGAATTAATGTAAGGATTCTAGATGCACATTCCGCGTAAAAAGCCATTTCGTTCCAGTACCAGCGAACAGCAAGCCTATAGTTACAGAGAGAAAAGTCAAGATCAACAGCTTTTCTCAAAGCACTTTGTGCCCAAAACATGCCGAGGAAAGCTGTTGACTCAGTCCAAAACCTGGCATAGAAAGTTTAACATAGGGACAACTACACATCCCTCCAGAAATGACAGAAGCTAGCCTGCTTCGAAACAAACAAACGAGCTCAGGCAAATCGACGTAAGTCAAGGTAAAACCAAACAGGCACATTTTTGAAACAGACATCGAGTGAGTGTATTTCGTGTTCAATAATGTACTGTCATTTAAAAGTATCCCATTGTTGAATAGCTCACTTTAACTTCTAGGCTTTTTGTCCATGTGCTTCAGGAAAAAGCTGAGCCTTGAAATATATATTGGTGTTTTTGCCACATTTTTATAATTTTATGCTATTTTTGTGAGTTGAATGTGTTACAAACAGCTGAAATAAGAAATGTGGTGCTGTGCTGCTGTATAAAAGGTCAGCTAAACATTTTGTCCCCGCCACACATACAGCCACCAAGTAAAATGTATGACCTGCAAAGTTTCATAAATTTCATGTGAAAATTCATATTTTGTGATACTAAAGACCCAAAATAAGGCTTGCTTAAAGGTTCTTTGAAATTGGGTAATCGACAAAATTGCTAGTACTACTACTTTCAATCTTGCTGTTGTTGATTAATGCCTATTTTATTTTAATCCTGTGTTTCGCTGATAACAGACTGACACTCCCATAGGTGTCATTGTTTTATGTAAAATGTTGCACACAAGGTAACAAACAAACAAAACACAGTGAACATGTTTCGGTGTTTTTCAACGAGGACAGAAACCAAATTTTTATTCTGTCATTATAAGCTTTACGTCGTGTAGGTATCACTTGTATGGAATTGACTGGTCAAAGAAACACAACCCCCATGTGCTATTTTGCAAATGCGACTTCAGTTGACGTTTTATATGGACTTATTTTGACTTCAGAGGCATTAAATTAGGTTTTGGTGGGCATCTGTGGCATCCAAGAAGGGCTCAAATTCCAGACACGTTGTCTGAGACGCGCTGTGTACATTTGATGGAGGTACATTGTACAAAATATATGCGACGTATATTTGAAATACTGAGATTTGAGTGTCTGCTGCTTAAAATATCTACCGTCACAAAATTAACACCATTTCACTTCTCTACACAATTGGAACCAATTGGATGTCCCAACGTGCCGGTGTTTGAGAATGCAAAGTCAAGGCATTAGAGGTTGCGTCAACAGCAATGACATCATAATTATCATTCGTGATATTGATCATAACCCGGACGTAGGTGGCAAAATGAAATCACAGAGAATCTGTTCTGGCCACATGATGAACAAAAAAGTAAGAATTCTGAAATTAGCCTATTTATCGTCAAATGGCCGGAATTAGAGGTCTATCGGATATTACACAAACTATGGCGTTGGAATAGTACCCTTGACTGTACAAGTTTCGAATATATTGAAGTGTTTTTTTTTTTCATTTCCAAATGTTTCCAGTAATCTTAATTAAAAACGTATTTTAGATGAGGCCAATAAATGCACAGCCCCGCTAAATGTACCCATAGTATTTACATTAATGTCTGTATGTGGACAACTTTGGAAGCTATAAGTAACCGATTTTAAAATGGCCCTAGTTTGCATAATTTTGAACATTTAGGTTTTACTGAGCAATATGCCAAACTAAATAACACAGGTACTTTAGCCATCCAAATTTCAAGGGGTTTTTAGCACATGCAATGTCTGTTTACACCGACTCAAAAACAGTGGAAGGATAGAGAAAAAAAAAACAGAGTGGAAAAAAGGACATAGGAAAACAATATATCTTTGGATACACACATTAAAACAAAAGGTGTGACATCACCCGCTTCTATGGTGAAGGAAAATTGCGCAATAATCATTGAATATCGGTCAAGCATCTCATTGCGTCTGTGGTATCGCCATGTTCATTCATCTTGTGAGCTTACTTTGTTGCATAATAGCTCCATGCATTTTGTGAGCAAATAAGCTATTTGTGTCAAAATGTGTGGTCTTAGAGCAAACTTAGGATAATCTCTTGCTAGTAAGTTGATACGTTTGGTTAGAACCTTGGAGCCAAAAATTACCGTTAACCAAAGTACACTATATCATGAGAATTTTTTTCATACAGATGTCTCGATCTCAAAGGTGTGTGACCGGCAAATTACCCCAAATATCGGCATTTTTAACAATTGGCGAAATATGTAAAACTTAATCCGCTCAGTAAAATGGAACAATGCTAATGCACTCACTGTAATAAAAAAGAACTCCCCAAAAACCAATACGGTGGTTATTGTGCGTCGTGTTTATTTGAAACCTTCTTACACTCCAACATTTGGAAAAACACTTCAACGAATTCATGATGCTGCCGTGCGCAAACCAATACTTGGCTCGCACTTAATGTCCAAGTTTCAAGAGTGCAATAATATTGCCATTGGCAAACCAATTTTGGTGATCAAAAAGCAACCTGAAGCAGATGTAATGGTATTTCTTTTACCAAACTCGTCAGACCTTTAGAATATCCTTGTAAAATAAGAACACGACACTATTCACAGAACCCAAGACCGTTTTGCCTCCAAACTATGCTCGTGTTTGTTTTATTTCTCTTTGGTGTATTCATGGTGATCATCTGTTGTAAATATTTATCATATCTGTTTTTGTACCTGTGTAAATATTATGTATATGCCTTTTGGAAGTGCAAATAAAGATTATATACAATACGCAATTTCCTAACTCGAATTTCTAAGAAAAATTGGCACAGTTCACGAACTTACACAACTTTTATACATGCATGATGTACAGGGTCAAGCAGCCACACACACACACACACACACACACACACACACACACAAAATCAAAAAAAAAAAAAAAGAAAAAGAAACCCCCCACATCCTAATGAAACAATTTTATCCAGAGATATTCATTTCTTTTACGTCGTCACCCACCAATAGCTCAATAATTGTTGAGCTCGGTCATCATTGTCACTTATGAGGAAAATATTTTTATGTAGGATGTCAGATATAAATTATTGAATATAGTCATAAATGATTTTCAAACATTTTGTGAAAGAAGTCAAACTTTTCAACCGACAAACTTTACAAACTTAAGGCAAGGTCAAAGGTATCGCCGTTGTGCATAAGGAGAACGACAGAACACAAAGTAGGAATTGTGTGCGAGATCTGAAGCTTACCCTATGACACAAGTTACAAAACGGCAGAAAGATCAGAATGCAATGGGACACAAGAAAAGAGCGTCCAGCAAAATAAAAAGAATGACGTGTAAGTCTGCTCATCACAAAAAGGTGCACTTGTGGTCAAGGTTTTGACCTCATGGATTGTGAAAAAGAATAAATGCAGAGTTTAAATAATAGACAATGTTTCTTGGTATTGTTTTAATAAATTGGAGACAAGACAGGACATATACAGATTAAATTAGTTTTTCGCATGATTGTTACCGATCTTTCAAAAATGTTCTGGACACTTCACATCCACGCTTGTGTAAAAAGACAATAAACAGTTCGTTTTTTATTAGATACAATGAGGACTTAACAGGGTCTTTGTATGTGTTTCCGTCATATTATACCCATGGATAACATTCCCCTTGAATTATGATTCACTTTGGTCGTAAAAAGATGATTTTGTTCTTAACTAAGGGTAGAGGGTAAACAAGTTATGGACGCTTTGTTCACAATTTGAAATTATGACAAGTATGGACAGCCCCTGGATAACCGAAATGACTACAGTTATGTGCAGACATAGGCCACTTGAATGACGTCATTAGAGGGCACAAAAACTCCTCACCTTCGTACAATAGTTAAGCTAACAACATGCACATAAAAATTGGTCAATCTACTCACATTTTTATTTGGTTAGTTTCTGAAGTTAATAGCTAGTTATAGCCTCATGAAAAACAAGCCAATTAGGGACATACTCTCCAGGACAGCCATAAAGTTATATACGCAAACAATTGGTCAGTTTCTCATTACCATTTCACCAATTAGACATACATTAGCAAGGCGCAAACCCATTTCCCTGCATTTTTTATTACTTTTACCTATAAAATATGCTCTTTTGGAAACATACATACTTCGTAACACTTTCCTATGCTAGAATTATATATAAGGGAGGCAATTATTTGACATTATATGATGTCTAGAGCAAATATCATCATATTTGGTTTTTGTCTTCGCGCTCGGCAAATTCACTATGGCCGAAACAAACACCCCAGTGATGGCGTTTGGTTCAATGGGAAGGTCTAAAATTGGTAGGGAGTTATATTAAGGATTATAAAAAGATTGGTCACATAAATATTCCCTGGGGTACCCCCTTTCTCACCAACCTAACAAGCTAGGATCTAACTGAGAGCAGGAACTCTGAAAAGGACTCGCAACTAGCATGGTCCTTCGAAGCAAGCTGTGTCTCACTTTGGCTCTAAATCTGATTAGATCCCTTTGATACCTTCTGATGACTAGGCAATTACTTGATTGTGTATTAATAATTCAACAATATTTTATCATTTTTCTGTACCGCTAATTTGATTTATTTTCCAAAATCAAACATTGATTTGATACACAAAGTAAAGTATTCTATTTCATACGTCAAGTTTTATTCAATAGTTTGGTATGCTTTTTAAAAATATTTATGTTATATTTCAAGAGCTTGATCACAATTCGCATGAAAAAGAGAAGGTAAAATAAAAATTACGTGCAGGTACAAGCATACTTTTTGCTGGTTTGGAGTCCAGAGCTGCAGTAACAACTCTTTCTCAGTATGCCTGGGGAGTGGATCAACAAGTATTCATATTACACATACGTCATTTATAGGATACTGAGCAATTAAGATTCTACAAATAACCATCATACTTGAGATACTTGAATTGGGCATCTGTGCAATATAGTGTTAGTGCCACTTTTATATATTCATCACGCCAGTTTATTATAAGAAACTAATTAGAGTCTGACAATGCATTTCTTTGTTATTTGGACTTCCAACTTCATGGCCAACCTGTTTGTTTCCTTGAGGCTAGGCGGGTATTTAAGAGACGTTCACCACTGAAACGGGTAAAGAGGGGAAAACTGTAGAAGGCTAAAGAGTGAGATAATCGTAAAAGGATGAAGACGAATCAGGACTGGCCAATAACGATGACAATGCTGCGCGCGTGTTTCTTTATTGTACTGGCATTTTTCGTCACTGCTAGGCCATTGATGGGTGAGTCTCTACTAATTTTTGGTCAAACTTTCAATTTTTAGCTACCTATACAATTCTTCAAGGTCTCTTTCCAAGCTTCGTTTTCTTAGAAAACAAATGTTGAAAGTGGTGACACTGGTACAAATAATAATGAAAGTGATGATACTGGCACAGATAATAATAAAACTGTCTGAAAAAGATTGTCGACAGCTTTGCCATGCGCTTAGTGCTACAAGTGTGCCACTTAAAGCTACAGACTCAGTTCTAAAACGCGACTTAAGGATTAAATGCACCAAACAAGATGTTGCATTAAATAAAACTCCAATACTTTTTCTACTAAAGACTTGGTGCGAGTGGACTAGTAGGTAATAATGATGTTTGAACCTGAAAAATACTTCAGATTAAAGTCAGCAGTCACCTTATAATAGCCAAATTTTACCCACCGAAAACATGTCAGGTTTGAAGCTTTACTCCAATAACGCGGGTGCACGGTTGGCTGAGAGGTAAGACGCCCGCCTTTTACCTCTGCGACCCGGGTTTGATTCTCGTCCAGGGAAGCATGTGGAGAAAGCTCCTACCACTTTAATTGTGCACAGTGGTTTTCTCCGAGTTCTTCGGTTTCCTCCACCACAGACAAGGTAGGAATTCGAAGTAAACGCCAACATCTGTGCCATGGAGAGTGACTCGTTAAGTCAATGCTTGATTTCTTTCACAATCCATGTAAATTAAATTTGTCTATACTTAGAAAATAAAAAAACTTTAATGTCTAAATTTGGCGTTTTGAGAAATCATGGACTGGAGACAAAGTGAAAATGTTTTAACATCAGCTGTCATTCATTAATAGTCAGACATACCTTAGATTGGTTCGTTTTCGGGGCATATCAGTTTTTACGGCAATAATGGTGTGTCTGTTCATTATGATATCACAAGCAAAACCCAATTAAAACAGCCCTACCAAACATCTGGTATGCTCACAAATAGCCAGATATAGGATGGAAACTACAAGCACCTAGAGCGGTCCATTTGGGGTACTTACCGTGAACACTGACGTGTCACAAACCCTAGCCATATGAACATATGTTTACGCGTCAGTGTTTTGTCCTGTGACAAGAACATCGGGTGGACAAGAGCGGGGAATCATTTGTCCCTTGGTTTTAAATTCTTCAAACACAAAAATTCTTAAGCAGGGAAAATATTAGCACGGTTTTTAACAAATGTATTTAAAGTGAAAGTACGTACTTATAGTTCATTGAAAAGGACAGTATGGTTTCAACTGCTCGAATATATATATATATATATATATATATATATATATATATATATATATATATATATATATATATATATATATATATATATATATATATATATATATATATATATATATATATATATATATATATATATATATATATATATATATATATAAATTGGTGGGCTTTTTCGTACGTTCAAATGCGGTGGAGAGGAAAAAGTTGGCTGAGATACTCTTTCATTATGCATACAATTGAGAAGTAAGCATGATGACTTTACATTATGTTGATATGAGTTAACCTTTTCTTCATTACACCTTTCGCCGGAAATACGAGGTAAAAAGAAAAATTGAGATGATTTTTTTTTCTGAATCACATGTCATCATTGGTGAATTTTGTCTACCCATAAACGCGTTCGACTAAGGGCTGTCTAATTCTTCTTGGCGCTGAGTGCCAATCCCTTTACAATTTTGAGTAAAACTTGCAAATTTCCAGAAGCACATACACGATGTATCAATATAAAAACTATAAATTTCCTCGAATGTCAATTTGACATCCGTTCTTCTTCCTCCTTCTTTAATTGAATAGCGGTAAGGGGTGCATGTTCCAATGTGCACAGCTTCGTCGTTTTTGTTATGTGCATTTACACAGCTCATGTTGTTGCTGTACACCTTTCCAGTTTTAAAACATAATTCCTGCTTGAACACCTTCCCGAGCAAATCGTTTGACAGTGATGGCAGATTTCAAATGTTGTTTGATTTCTCCTTCCAGCTTAGCTGACAGGTCAGTCGGGTGAAGTTTCCTCATAGTCCGTCGTTCTGCTGCCTCTCGTTCTTCGCTCAAACTATACACTTTTGGCTTCTCCAAAAGCCTTTGGCTAGGAGCCATTCAAGGTTGGGCGCTCTCTAATAAGTAGCGCTCCGTGAATTTTCCCCATTGTTTTTTTTTTTTTTTTTTTTTGTTTTGTTTTGTTTTGTTTTTGTTTTTCAGCATTTTAGTTTGGGGCGCTCTTGAAGAGAACGTAAAAAATCATCGTCTCCGAAACTGCTCTAAAAATGCTTCGATAGTGCACAGGAACTTATATCAGGATCTTAAAATCTCCCGTACTTCCCTGGTGGCGCTGAGATTTTTCATTTTAATGATTGTTTTAGTGTTCTGCATTGAAGAGTAAAACGAAACTACAATATGCATATCTTTATATTCAAATGAATAACTATATCTGAAACAACATGAACATTGTACGTCGATTTTGATGGTTTGGGGTTAAATGGCATATATCGGGGCAAATATTTTGTCCGATTTACACTGTAAGTCTAGCAGTCAAAGGTCCTTGTCACATTTTTAATAAATATGTGTGTGGGGTTTTTTTAAATGTTTACTTCTTATCCAAGATCTTGTGGCCATATACTATGCACACTTGGAGGGATATCTCCTGCAAAGATGGTTCGCTGTGGCGCTGAGATAATTTTGCGATTTTATAAGTGTTTATCGCTTACTTCGGTGGGCATTAATGCAAATCTTTAAAATCATTTATGTAAAATTGCTAGGCGAATTATTTTTAATCACACATGGAGTCATCTTAGCTTCCCTATATTTTGTAGTGCTCACCAGATGACAGTGAATTCTTTATTACTTTTTTCCCTTGATATTAAATGTATGATAATGGATATTTATGTTGGATATCGGATGAAATGTATGTCACACCGTCCCTAATATTTGGGTCATGTTTGCTGGAAATGAAAAAAAGGATCATGCTAAAAGAATGAATAAATATGATGATGATGATCATGATCATGATTAAAACTGCAACCTACTAAAGGCCTATTAATTCTTTATTGACCACGTTACAGTAAGAGTGAGTCAACAGCTGCCCTTGGCGTGACTTGAGCGCATGTGCTAAGGGAAGGTACTGATTTGGGGCAAGCTACCATGGTACTTCTACCTAGAAACTGTCGCTAAAATATTGCTATGAAAGGAAAATATTGATAAGAAAATCACAGCGAACCATTAGTATAGTGTACAGACTAGTTATTGAACGGTTTGAGCAGGGATTAAGCGAATACTCTTCATATGTACTCAGCGCAATTGTAAAGTTGGGAAGGCACCAGCAACTCTCCTATGCAATCATGACGAATACCACTTCGTATTAACATTATTTTTGAATAACACAATTCACTTTTCTTGCTCCCCTCACAGGCGAATATGTAACAAATGCTGATTCAAGAACACAGAGTCAACACAGGTACGTATAAGTGCTCATTATTATTCCTTTTTAGACATGCTGACGTGCCAGTACAGCTGGGCTTTTATGAGACTGAGTAATCCGTCCACATTTCGCATCCTCGATTTCTCATTAACCACTGGTCAGACGCCCTACCAAAAAAATAAAATAAAATAAATAAATAAATAAAAAATAAAATAAAATAAAATGAAATAAAATAAATTAAATGAAAATAAAATAAAATAAATAAAAATATAGTAAAAATTGAAAAATTAGTGGAGTGTAACCATTTGAGCAAATCTGGAATAAAGCCTCAAAACTGGGTGCAGATGTACCTTGGTTGGTTCTCTACCAAATTTGTTAAAATGGTTACCCTCCAGTGACATTTGGACTGTTTATTGAATTTTGTTCTTCATTTTTTGGGGGGGGAGGGGATCTTCAAAAAATATTTTTTTCTCTCAAACCATATTTTATCACATTGCTTTGAAATTACACAGAAACATTCCCGGGGACCCCCAGATGCTATCTTGTTCAAGAGGTGGCACTGTATTTTGTCTAATGTTTTAAGAATGCAAGTGTGCTTTGTCAATTTTTTAAAAATTTCTCAAAACGCCTAAGACAGGAGCGTTCAGAACTCTTCTCAATTATTCTTTAACTGAAAAGACGTTGATGTCTGCAGATATGATTACTATATCTTGGACACGTTTGCACTTATGACATGTTAAAATTAGAAGAGAAAAAAAAAGATGCAATTTGGTTGCTGATCATGGTTGTGGCAATAGTTTTATTTTTATATGCCTCTGCTAAAATTAAATGCAATTCATATATTTAATAATTAATTAGACGGCTTTGAAATCTCTCTATTTTTTTTGGGGGGGGGGGGGGGTTGGGACCTTAGCTAGATAAACTGTATTCTACGCATGATATGATATGATTTTTTTTTTTCATGACTCTGTGTAGAAAGTTTACTTCGGCCCGAAGTCGTCACAGAGTAATCGTCCGCCACTGCCTTTGTATGGTCCGGCAGTGTTTGCAACAGAGAGATACCGTTGAGTCAATGCAGATGCTTTCCTTTATTATGCTTTAATAAGTCCAATCACAGCCCTGCTACATAATGGTTTACTCTTCATAGTACATGTTTACTTGCTTTAAGACTTATCTTACAGTAAGTACACATATACTGTGGAGGATGCTTAAATTCGATGTTTTTGGCAATCAATTTGCTAAATATATTCTCCCTTGGCAACTGCTTCGCCTGTATTATTGTCTACCATGGACATGGTAAACACACGAAATGCAATAATTTGAATAATAGTAAGCAGCAGTGCCCAGGGTTGCGCGCACAAATCTCCAATGCCCTGCGTTGATGACGTTTGAATGAGTACAAGCATGGATCTATGTATAAATATTCCCCGACTCAAGTAAAGGACTTTTTTTCTGCATTATAATGTTTTTAAGATTTTAGGCAAAGAGGTATATATATATATATATATATATATATATATATATATATATATATATATATATATATACATATATATATATATATATATATATGTATGTATAATTTTTGGGTCGATTTTAGTACTATGACAGGCTTGTATAAATACCGTATCATAAGCCTAAAAGCTACAGTGCGGCGATATGATGTATCGGTACTCTGCCGGTGGTAGCGGTACTCTTCCGGGTTTCATCCGTAATTGTGTTGATGAGGAGTAAAACTTACTGCATATGTCGTTCTTATTTTTGCTCTGTGTATTGCAATGTGCAAATCCACCCAAACATGAGATAAAAGTTTTATAGCATGCTTTGTAGACGATAGTATGTGAACGGCTAGCACAGTAAAAAGCGAGCGCAATTTCAGTCCTTAATTTATTACCCCAGGTTTATTACCAATTACTTTTCAACATCCATGATAAAATGGAAACTACCAGCTACATGCTAAGTCAACATTATATTGTTTATCGCATGGTACACACACACACACACACACACACACACATATATATATATATATATATATATATATATATATATATATATATATATATATATATATATATATATATATGTGTGTGTGTGTATGTGTGTGTGTGTGTGTACCATGCGATAAACAATATAATGTTGACTTAGCATGTAGCTGGTAGTTTCCATTTTATCATGGATGTTGAAAAGTAATTGGTAATAAACCTGGGGTAATAAATTTAAACAAGTGGCATAATACTATGGCCATACAGTGATAACTTGCGTTGAGTGTTCTGGCGTTTTGCAGCTGGCTGCCAGTAATTTCTAGATTCAGGTGCTGTGCGTTTTTTAATAGAGAGTGATATGATGGGGATGTAGGTTTGTTGCTTTTGTCACTGTTATCATCACCATGATCAGAAATTCAGTTACCATCATCACTGACTATCATTGTCATCACCATTATCATCATGGCTGTTATCATTATCATCCGACATCGCCATGACCTTCATCACATTTTTGTTAACATCACTGTGACCATCATCATTATCATCACCATGACCTTTATCATTGTCATCGCTGTGGACTTAATCACTTTTTTGTCACCACTATCATCATTGTTACCATCATCACCATGTTTTTTGTCAGCATCGTCATCCACATTATCATCACCATGACCATCATTGTCCCCATCGTCACTGATTGTTGTTTCATCTTCAATATCGGCTGACTCTTGCTCACCCATGCGTTCAAGTGGCAAAGTGGCACATACACACTAGCTGTTGGTAACACAGCATGATAATGTACCCCAATGTTTGCAATGGAAATATATTATACTGGTGGGATAGTGGACGTTCTTTGCGGTAGACAATTTTTTTCCATTGAAAGTTCCACCATATTGACAAAACACATGCGCTGGACATAATAATGTTGCAATGACATAAATTTAAACTGGTAATTTTGACACATGTGTTGCAAGTGATGATCAAAATTGTCCGCGGGTACGCAGAGAAGGTATCTCTGGCTCCTCATGAATTGACTGGTTTTGAAACGAAGTGCATACATGTGCGGAATGTAGTGCTTCCATTTGAAACAAGAAAGTACCAACCGCCCTGAAAATAATTTACAACACCTGCAACACGGAAAATAACTGTATCTTCTTTCAACATGGATGGGGAAAATATATGCCTCTGGTAAAATTTTTTCTTTACCAGCAGTGACCGGCAAAGGGGCCAAGCTGTATCAGTGTATGACAAGCGATACCTGCATGTGTGCAATTTCTGGCAGAAACATTTAAAATTACCCATGTTCAGAAACATCAAAGCTGTATAAGAATCAATTTATGGAAAGTAAAAGTACAATGAAATGTATAGAAAGTTATCGGATTTTATTTGTTAATCAGTCTTGGACTAAATTATGTATTTTAATTATTTGAAGAATTACAAATTCAAAGAAATGCCCTTCACAAATTTAATATAGTTATGAAAAATATAAAAATATGAATGATAAAGTAATAAAGCTGTTTTAGTTCTGGGATATGGGTGATAAAAGAGAGTGATACATTAAGTCATTAGTGATATTTAGTTTTCAGTATTAATCATGAAATGAGTGCATGGCACAAAATTATTGACTTCCAATTCATATAGGCCTACACTACTGTAAAAACTTCTTAATTGTAATTCAACACAGTGTGTGAAAACATTAATTGCGGACTACTATTTGGATATTTTTAGTTTGGCAAAAGTGGGAAAAAATTAACCACAGAATGTTAGGTTTTCAGTAACTGCCCCCCCCCCTCCCCCTTCCTCCACAGCAGTTAATTGAGAGGAGCATAGTTTCACTTTGTCCTACTTGGATGTGAATTTCACCCCGCAACCTTCCACTCTGGTAACGACTTGAAACAAATTTTACGCTGGGAAGGATGGTACGACTCAACAATTTTCACGCTGGGAAGAATCCGAAGGCATGCTAACACGCTGAGGAAGTGACTGCAGTGCCAGTGTGAATATC
Organism: Hermodice carunculata; assembly: GCA_964020975.1. Classification (NCBI taxonomy): domain Eukaryota; kingdom Metazoa; phylum Annelida; class Polychaeta; order Eunicida; family Amphinomidae; genus Hermodice; species Hermodice carunculata. Next base: position 35,551,364 of record OZ026628.1, on the reverse strand, counting down.
GTATGCCAGAGCTGAGCTGTGACCTGGTGCAGAGAGGGCCGCACATTATAGGCCTAGGTCTAGAGGATCACCAAGGGGATTTAAGTGATGCGTGTTCGTCAATATTCACTACCTGTGAACTGAAAGACGAGCACTTTCAATGAGCACTGGATACCATATAGCAGAACTCGTTCGCTTCGCTCACTCGTTCTGCTTTAGTATAGGCCTACGGCATCCAGTGCGAGTTGATTACTCCATATCGTCTACAAAGCATGCTATAAAATTTTATCTCATGTTTGGGTCGATCTGCCCATTTCAATACACAAAGTAAAATAAGAACAACATTTGCAGAAAGTTTTACTCCTCATCAACACAACTACCGATGAAACTGGAAGAGTACCGATACCACCGGCACAGTGCCGACAACACCGTCAGAGTACCGATACATCATATCGCGGCACTGTAGCTTTTAGGCCTATGATACGGTATTTATACAAGCCTGTTATAGTACTAAAATCGACCCATATATATATATATATATATATATATATACCCAATGTTGATGAAGGCGGAGCATGGGTTTTTTTGGCTAGTAGTTTGGGCATCTTCGGGGATTGCAATGGTAAACCGCAATGTCGACTGCCCCAAATCTGCTGGCCAGATTCACTTCAAATTTGGTGACGTGCCTTGAATGGGTTTCTGCCGAATTTGTTCAAGTGGTCGTGCCCATTTATTATCAGATACAATTTTACGTCCCCTTTTGGGATAGACTATCTCTATGTGTTTGCACGGCATTTAATATATCTTGATGTATTTTGCCCAAATGTTTACACCAGTACCATTAAGGCAAAAATGAATTGGGGAGGGGGGGGGGGTCTTTTAACTTTTGTGAATATTGAAGCTACAAGTCAGCCTATTTATTAGCTGGAAAGAGTCATAATTTTACCTAAAATTGCAAACACTACATTTTTAAGCTATTAAGCCCACCCACCCACCCCAAAAAACGATGTCGATGTCATAATAATGGTCTCACTATAAAATAGATACATGATGCATACATCACAGTTTATAAATATCCTTGACATGTATTTTACCAACTATAACATGATAACATCGACCGTGTTCGCTTCTCTGTGGAGCAAGCCAAAGCTGTTACATGACCTACAGTGGTAACAGGTTTGGCATGATCCAGATCGCATTAGAAATCCTCCCGAATTTATAAGAATGTGCCTAATTATTTTTTCCTTTTAACTTCACCATTTGGTTTGCTACATTGGGCCATATTTCAATGTTGGAATAGGGGCTGTTCTTTCAGAGCACATGGTATCTGCTCTGGTGCATGCATAATTGGTTGTACATTAAGGTCCACCCGTATGGTGTGTTCCCCTGGGAAGAGACCAATCCCTTTTCAAACATGTTTGAATTGTTCACTATCGTTACATGGAGCCTTACTTTGTGCTATGAACTCTTGACCTTGTCAACAGATATTTGAGCTCTATCAGTTTCAAACCAATATGTGAGTTTGTGCCGAGAACTGGTGGATTATCTCTGTGTACCACACTAACTTCTAGATTCTCTGGTTTTGTGTTTGAATGTAATTTAACATTTTCCCTGAAGCTTCAATGGTCGCTGTACAGCCCTCATTGCATCTTTCAGTTGACAAATAATCAGTCATTAGTATGGACACATTTTCTGGTAGCATTTGACTTGTGCATTGTATCTTACTTGAATTTAATTGTTCACTCATTCTAACAAACACATCAGCATCAAAATTGGCTTATGTAGTTCTGCACTTATGGCCTCCAGATATGTCACCCCAAAGTTGAACGGGAACCCAACTTACGTGATTTCTACAGCATGCATCCGTTTTGCTGTTGCACATGGGGTTCAAATGCTGGAAGTTTAGGCATGTTGTGCACTGTTTAGTCATTTATATCCCTGCCTCACTATATTGCTAACCATATTCCCACACACTAGCTGGTTATTTGTGCTGCTAAGCGGTCCATTTAATGCATTGGAGCCGTTGGTGTTTGCTGGTTTTTAGTATGGATACGTGCATTATCGATGGTTGGAGGAGGACTTCATTGTTCTTACCTATGTGCTTCTCCCTCCCTTTAGGGGATTTCTCACCCAACACTATCTGATCTCTCACCATGCATCTGGGTCATGATATTTGCAGTCTTTAAGAGTTTACATTCCGTTATGAGATATTCAGGACTTTGACTCTGACCTTTTATCTTGTAACTTAATTACTTTGACCTGGAAATGACATTTTCTTCAAAACTGGTTTACCGTTTTTTCAGTTTCTTCTCATCAGTCCTGTAATGTATTGAAAGGAGTGCTGCATTTCGGAGACCAACATTCCAATTTTAAACAAGTTTTAGCATATTGCTACTTCCGAAAATTCCCCCCCCCCCCCCGCAAAGAACTTACAAATTATATCCTCTATCTCCAGTCTTGATCTCAGATTAAACCATACATAGGAATTGTTATCCCTATACTAATCCAGCTGTGTACATTTTGGGGGGCTTTTCTAATCCTGGGAGTAATGAAAACGGGGCCTTTCCCGCGTCACATACCCAGTACAATCCTACATGGGAGTACCCCCGTCTTATCAACAGGGCAGCGCCATCATGTGTGGTTTACCTCGTGCTTGGATCACTCAGGAAACAGGCATTGTTATGATAACAGCCTTTTTTTTTACTTTGAACTGAAACCGGACATTTTCCTGCTACTTTTGTAGGCGAGTACATATCGTACCATTCCACCTGGAAATGAACAAATGTGCACGAGTTTGCGTCTACCTGTGATCGTCACACTAGGTGTACACACGTGTATATATATATATATATATATATATATATATATATATATATATATATATATATATATATATATATATATATATATATATATGTATATATAGATAGATAGATAGATAGATAGATAGATAGATAGATAGATAGACAGACAGACAGACAGACAGACAGATAGGGGAACCTCTAATTAAAACCCGTCTCCATGAAGAGATCATTTCAATACTGAAGCCCTGCAGTCATCAATTTACAGGCCCATTTTCGTTTATCCTTCAACAATTTATATCCCCATTAAGATCACTCACCAATTAAGCCCACATTTTTCGGTCCCTTTGGTGGTCTTAGTAGTGATATATATTTATTATTATTATTATTATTATTATTATTATTATCATTATTGTTATTATTATTATTATATCATTCCATCTTTCCAAGCTTGCACATACAATATTCAGGCTGACATAAATCGACAATGAAATCGACGTTTCGAATACATTTGTATTAATTTTCTTTTTAGAGTAAGCGAGTTCCTAAGCCTCTTTCAGACAAAGTGTGGAGGATGCAGCAGTTCATGGCACGAACAAGAAAAATCCTCGGTGTACCAATGTGCAAGGCAAACCATACAAACGAACAAGCGGCATTGGGGAATTTCGTTGCCAGCGTGTATTCAATCTAGATGTGGAAGCCTGCAGGGAGAAGGAAGACTCCGTTGTGTGATAATACGATGCCGACATCAAATATTTTAGAAAAATGCTTTTATTACCAAACGGGCAATGACAGCATACAAACAGAACACTTCTACTGTCTAGTTTCTGTATGGGCGTTGACCTGCCTATTATTATGTTGCACTAATTTAACTTGTGAGTTTTATTTTACATGTCAACATGTGTCTGTACACTGCTGCACAATATTATATTTCTTGTGTTTTGCATTTATTCATATTTAGATATAATTATGTTTACTTTCATTCTTCCATCTTTGCAGGTTTAATGCAAAAATAAATCAATTATAGCCGTAGTTCTTGTGAAATGACACCATAAACTTTTCTTCCTCATTATTATTTATTGATTGCAAATTGCAAACTGACATTATGTTATTTTGTAATGTTTACTGAGAGGCAATTGAAATTTGTCGATAAAACTCAGTGGTTTTGGACAATCAGTGATGACTTTGAAAGCTGCTGAATATCGGTATGTTATGAGATGGAGCCCGGCTCACAAAGCATTTTTGCAGTGAAAGCCTTGTTGATTGACAGGCAATATGTATATATGCTTCACGACAAATATGGTGTGTCCCAGCTTTATCCAGCACTGATCAGCTCAACATATAGTACAAATATAGCCTGCATTGCACAACATATAGACAACGTTACTAAACAAAGCAATACATAGCGCTGACATAAGTATCTTGGCTACAAGAAAAAACTGTTGAAAGATCACAAATAACATTTTTATTTCCTGCTTAGGAGAGCATGTGTCAATGTTTCCTAATATTGTGGGGCATGGAATGTCATAACGTTTTGTGTAAGAATGATGTCAGTTTGAGTGGGCTCTCTCTCTTTATATATATATATATATATATATATATATATATATATATATATATATATATATATATTATATATTTATATATATATTATATATATATATATATATATATATATATATATATATATATATATATATATATATATATATATATATATATCCATATCGAGCTACATGTGCACGCTGTTGGAAGGCAAGGACAGCGCTGACGTCACACCTTTCCTGAGAGCAAAGCGCAAGGACATAGTTGATAAGGTTTGTTTGTTATGAAAATTCCTAGATACGCTGGCTTAAAACTCATTTGCTGTTAACAAGAAATATGATTAAATGTATGAAAAAATTCAATGGAGTTTCTTTTCTTAATTTTTTGTCTGGGTTACTTGTTTTATTCCTTCTGTGTCTTTATTTCTTGTTTTTCTTTTTGTTAGTTTCCTTCTGTCTTTTTGTTTCTCTCCCTGTATTTCCCTTTCTTGTGATTCCGCTTTCTTTCCTTCTTTCTTCCTTTCTTCCAAATTTTCTTACTGTCTTTATTTTTATTCCATCCATTTCTTTTTTGCCTTGCCTTTCCATTTTCCCGCCTTTTGTTCTATCTTTCTTACTGTCTTTCTTTCTTTCTTTCTATATTTATTTATTTATCCATCGACTTTAAACAATGTTATATGGTGTTCTTGCTTTAGTCTCCATAGTTTGAAGTAAGGACAGGGAAAAGAAGTGAATGTGTATAATTTTAATGAAACTGTCTGCCGCTTGCAGTGCTTGGTGCACCATTTATGTTTACGTTTTTGTTAATATATTTCTATTTGCACAGCTTGCTGGCTGTTAGCTTCCTGGTCCAATTAAAGTACTTTTTAACAGTCTTGGTGACGCCATACTTGTATATTAAGACTTTGGCTTCATTAAAACTGTTGATTCAGCATGCCATAGTCTGTTGTGGATGTAAACATAATTGTCCACTTTGATTGGAAAGCTCATTGGGTTCACTGAATGTTTTACAGAGTCACTAAGTTGGTTTAATTTGTTGGGATGACTCGCATGCTACTGGTAAACAATATAAAAATATAGAATTATGTTAACCTGCATTTACATGGTTATGACTCATTTAATTGTAAACAAATAGAAAGCCCTGATGTGGTCCAGAAAGGTCTCAGAGAATTGAGATATGTGACTTATTGGAAAACTCCGGAATACTGGAGAGACTTTCCAGCATTGGTATAGTAAGCAGGTTCCCTCATGACTGAGGTAAGAGGATTCTGAGATCCGGCAGGAGCTGTGCGTCGTCAAACCAGCGGGATCGTGAGCTATAGCTGCAGCAGATAATTATTTATGCCTGGAACACAATGGACTGGTATATTTGGGGTTTAAGCATACCACATTAAAATCGAATCGTACCTCTGTGATTTTGGACCAGCACCATGACTCTGTGTACCATAATGGAACCAAACCGTATCTCTGGGATTTGGACCAGACTACTTGGCACCTACCATAGGACTTGGAACTGCAGGACCATAACTGTGGAGAATCTCTCACTAGTGATTAGGACGTACCTGCAGTCTGTTCATTGTTGGAGTGTGGTCATGGTGAAGTATATAATTTAATTTACGTACTTTGTATTGAATGTTGATTGCGAATATATTGTTCCAGTTAAAGTTATCTTGTCTTAGTCATTCTTTGTTGAGTTCTGTTAGTGTCTAGAATACACTGAAGATGGGCATCGTAACAAATTGTGGGGGCTCATCCGGCATCAAATTCAAGACAAACGGGATCAAATTAAAGACAAAACATTGAATAGTTTTGCAATAAGAACATTAGGGCTGAATCATCTGGAAAATTTCGGAAGTTTCTAAACACTGAATCTTGCAGTTGGAACTCAACAAAGATTATCCGGTGTCTATAAACAAAGGTGTTGTTCAATATACAGACAATAGGACAACATGTCAATAAATCCAAGTGTGTTTTTGGGTAATGAGGTTTATCAGGTAGCGATTTGATTTCGATAGATTTTTAAAAGAAGACCTGGAAAATTTGGCCAAATGCTTAGATTTAGAAGTACCATCAGGTATCAAGAAAATACCCCTAAAAAGAAGATTATCTCCCATTTGGTTGAAGAAGGTTTCCTTGAGGATGAGGGATCACAGGACAAAAGCTTGGCAATTCAGCTGGAATTAACTGAATTAGAACTTCAAAGTGAAAGAGACAAAGCAAGGGTAGCAAGAGAGCATGACATAAGATTAGCAAAAGACACGGATGAAGGAAATGTACAGGAAGCAAGAGAGGCCAGAGAACATGAGTTAAGGCTAAGAGAGCTTGAAGTTAGACATTCTAGATAAGATAACTCAGCACAGTCTGGGCCTTTTCATCTTGCAAAAATGCACATTTAGTTCCAAAATTTGACGACGAAGAAGAAGAATTCTTTCGGTTTTTCGAGATAATAGGTGGAATTTTAGAATGGCCTAGAAAGGGAGTGGCGCTTCTTTGTTTTTTAAAGTGTGTCTGTTGGAAAAGCAAAAGCTATTTATTCATCACCCTCCATGTAACAAAGCTCTGAGTATGATATGCTAAGAGATACTTAAATTAATGGAGATCAAGCAGGCTTGGACAGACAGAGCCGCACAAACAAAAGATATCTAACACTCACAAATAAGTTAAGCCTCACTGACATTAAAAATAAGACATCCTAATGTACATGTATTTGCCTGCAAACCAGACGCATCTTTGTGTTTACTGCACTGCACTTGTGTGATTAAATCAGGCTTTGTACGCTTAAGACGCAAATACTATCTTCCGCATGTTATGCACATGACTCCCATAGAAATTACCAATCAGCCAGAATTTGGTAATGTGCATGTCTGCTTTTATTACCATGATGACAGCACGACCAAAAAAAAAAAAAAAAATACAAACAAAAACAAGAGGCCTTTGTAAACAGCCCATGCTCAGCTGATCTTTACATTCATCACACTTGCAGCTCGATGAACTTGGGAAAGGATCAAGGTCACCTATGTTCTGAGTAAGTCTGACCTTTACGGAAGAACAATAAGATGTGCAACATCAAGGTTCAAGTAGTTCAGAGGTTATAATGAAGAGTAAAATTCATGTATGTTGCACTGTGACCCCACAAACGAGGTCAAGGTCATTTATGTACTGTCTAAGCATGACCTTAATACAGAAACATTAACGTGTGCAGCATCACGGTACTAACTCGAAACAGATCTCAAGTTATCAAGTAAACAGTAAATTTTGTGTCCGTTGTCCTGTGAAATAGCATTAGAATGCCCATTAACTTACATAGCAATCAACAGGAAAGCTGCATTGACCGATAAGTACCCGAATTGAAAATCCTTAAAAATCAGGAATCCAAAGCAGTGCCACCTATAAAACAACTTTGTTTGACCCTTCCACAAACACATATCCATCACATTTCGGCTAAACCTGAGTGACGGTTCTGAGAACAAGTGAAACATATAAAAAAACATACAAAAAATTCATTAAAAAAAATGCAGCGCCATTTGGTGGACAAATTAGGAACTAGATGTCCCTGGGAGTGTCTATATACGATATAAAAACAATTGGTTAGCGGTTTCAGAGGAGAAGAGTTTTTGAGGTTTGCCCCAAAAAAGGACCAAAAAATTCATAACAAATCCAAAAATCAATAGAGTGTGCCCATTTGAAAACACGTGGTAGAGATCCATCCAAGGCACATCCCCACGAAGTTTGAAGTAAGTCTGGCCAAAATTATTTAAGTTATAACCATTACCAGAAATTCCCATGTTAAACTTTCCTATTAAAACTTTTGTAAAAAGATTTTTGAAAACAAAATCATAAAAAAACCAAAATTCATTGGAACATGACCACTGGAACAAACCTGGTAGACACCCACCCAAGGTACATCCACACCAAGTTTGAAGTAAATCTGGGTGACGGTTTTGGAGAAGTCGAAAATGTAAATTAGCATTCGAATGCCCATTGACTTACATGGTAATCAATAGGAAAGATGCATTTACCGAAAAGTACCCGAATTGAAAAAAATCGTTAAAAGTCAGGAACCCTCAGCATTCCCACATAGTGAACAACTTTGTTTGACCCTTCGACAAGAAACATGTCCTCCATGTTTCACCTTAATCTGAGTGACGGTTCTGGAGAAGAAGTCGAAAATAGCTATAACACACAAAAATTCATAAAAAAATTGTAAAAAATGCAGCGCCACCTGGTGTACAAATTAAGAACTAAAAGACCCTAAGTGTCTTCCTGTGTGATATCAAAGATATTGGGAAAGCTTTTTTTAGACAAAAAGATTTTTTAAAATTTGTCCAAAAAAAAGAACAAAAAAAAAAAAATCATTAAAAATAAAAAACCACTGGAGCATGACCATTTGAACAAACCTGGTAGAAATCTACCCAAGGTACATTGCCACCAAGTTTGAAGTAAATCTGGATGACGGTTTTGGAGAAGAAGTCGAAAATGTAAATTTGCATTAGAATGCTCATTGACTTCCATAGTAATCCATAGGAAAGCTGCATTGACCGATAAGTACCCAGATGGAAAAATATGGTTAAAAATCAGGAATCCGCAGCATTGCTACATAGTGAACAACTTTGTTTGACCCTTCGACAAGGAACATATCCACCATGTTTCAGCTTAATCTGAGTGACGGTTCTGAAGAAGTCGAAAATAGCTATAACATGAAAAAAAAATCCTAAAAAATTAGAAAAAATTTGCAGCGCCACTTGGTGAACAAATTAAGAGCTAGGAGTTCCAGAGAGTGTTTTTGTGTGATATCAAAGTAATTGGGTGAGTGGTTTCAGAGAAGAAGATTTTTTAAGATTTGCCCAAAAAAAGAACAAAAAAATTCAATAAAAATCCAAACATCACTGGACCGTGACCATTTGAACAAACTTGGTAGACACCAGCCAGGTAAAGCCAACAGCGTTGCTGCCTCTGGAGTCTTTGAGTTTTAAAACATGCTTTTTAACGCAGAAAATCAAAACATTTTACGAGCAATACATCAAATGTGAGGTTTGCATGTGTACCATGTGTGCTACAAAGTTGAGCCGGAAGAAAAAAAAACGTATTCCCGCTAAAGACATTCACGTACGAAAACGGACCATTCTACCTTTCATCGCGATTTACTCAGAAAGCAATTTTCGCAAGATCAATCAATTTTGTAAACAACATTTAATAAAAACCAATAGGTTTATCCTATCGAAATGAACAGATTTTGGAAGGTTAATACCTCAGCTGTGATTTCTGAATATAAATTGTATATACAATAGTAGAAACAAGTTTAACATATATTACAAAATGAAGTTAATCCCATGTCTTTAAAAACACTTGCTTTGAATGTCCAGAACAACATTAGTGAAAATAGCTTTTACAAGTTTCTGTCAGTGATTGGTCCCTTAAAACAGGATGTAAACACACACAAAAAAAATCAAACTTTGTATTGAAAAAACTACTCATCCTGTGCACAATTCAGAAGTTGACGATGGAATATCATTTGCACATTGATGAATGTAATGTTGTATTCCCCTTGAATATCATATGCAATCTGGCAGTTGACCCATTGTTATTGGCGAGCACACTTATCTAGTCTGATACGATTTTGATATTATGGATACAGAAGAAAATTACTACTTGTCAAGTATGGTCTGATGGCTAGACATGTTGGTGACAATCTAATGACAGGTGATGTTGAGTCATCTAATTATGTTCTTTGTGGCATGTCTTTGGTTTGTTATTTCCAATGCTATAAGATGAACTGAGAAATTGAATCAAGTCTGCACCTTTCCATATGTAAGCATCCGTCTCAAGTGGCAGAGCATTGCAATGTGCCACTAGAGGTGTTTGGTGTCATAAAGTCGATCAGCAAAATATCTGCCTCTGAGCTTGAAAGTCGAAAAACAAGATGTTCTGACACACTGAGGTTTCCAAAGATTGAAAAAATTCAAAACTGTGCTTAATGTTGTAAAAACAAAGAGCAGTAATGAGCACTTGCCTAGAAAAAACGTGACAAAGAGGATCACCGAAGACAGACAAATGGGCATTTATTATATGCAGCGACAAGGATCCCATCCTTACTTGCACAAGAACATTACGCCCCTACACGAGTTACAGATGTCTGGCACAATGAATATGGCGTACATGTACCACAGAATTAAACATATTAGCCAAGTGAAGAGAAGAAATCTAGCATGGTTATGTAATCAGTATATTTTCATTTCAAGTATTTTTTGCACTCCTTGACCTATTTTCCGACGAAAGAGAAAGTTTTTAGACCTAAGCATTGTTCTGTGATTCCCAAAAATATTTTCTGGTGTATTTTACATGTCCAGAGACAAGTTTTCTACCTTTTGCATGTTATCAGCTAAAAAAATCATTTATCCTGCACCAACATTTACTTATCCCATCCAACATGACGTGAATTGGAGTGCCGTGAATATATATATCTGATTACTTTAAAATTGCACGTTTATTCATCATGAAATTCCATTAAGATATTTGCGACGTAGCATAGGCGATTCATGTTTATAAATTTAATTCAAGCAATTCTCAACATGCTAGACCTAACAATACCCTGTGAAACAACAAGTATCCCATCTTAATTCCTAGAAATCTACAGACTGCTGTAGCGTTCTAGATACTAAATGACGTATCCCTGCTGACCGCTTTTGTGGTCTGGGGACGTGTGATCTGCAAGTGTTGTTTCCTTTAGCCCACAAAACAGTCATTGTTTGCAAGTCACATGCTGCAAATTTTCTAGTCGAGTCTAGAAATACAGATTCTGACCATGATATGAAGTTATATTTCAAATCAGCCAAATTTTAAATCATTTCATAGGATAAACCATCCCGATCCAACCTTGGTTGAGTTTTAATGTTTCTTTACATATCACAATGAAAAGAAGGGCATAGAATATCGACAGGGTACGACTTGTTTTCCATACAATTTTTATGTACCTGGATACTGTGATTGAAATCAACAATGTTTGCTTCAAGACACACTTGCTGGACAGTTTTGTTACATAATAATAGGCGTAATATATATATGTATATATATACATATAAAGGTAATGCTGGAAGATATGCCTTTTCAAGTAACATGCTTTTGCCTTCCATTTTCAATTAGTGCACATTTAAGTGAGAAACTTGAAATTTATTTGATTTCCCATTTATGTGAGTAAGCAAATAGCGTAGGACTTGGACTTTGTCATGTGGTGAATTTTTCTCTTAGTTGTGTGTTACACTTAACAACAGGAAAAAAGGACCTAAATGGATAAATCCTCATTCACATACAGGTAGACCAAAGGCATTGTTTGTCCCTGAGAGCCCAGAGGAAGTAGATGTTTTTTTGTGGAAGGCCAGGGTTCAAATGGTTAATTGCAAAAGAATACCCCAGATCATTGAGCATAAGAAGCTGAAGAGGCCCTTTAGGCTGGTGAGCCTGTCGGCCAATTGCTTTTTATTTTAATGTGTTTAAACTACGAAGCCGAATTATATACAGGAAGCACAATTTCTTGTCATATCTTCACTATGAAAATTTGTATTTTTAAGGTGGCGTCGGCGGAGCAATGTTTTCATAAAAAAAATCATCATCTGCACCAAAATAATAATTCGCATGTTTTGGAAAGCTATATTGGCCATCTACATGCTGAAATGAGAAAGCAAAATGAAAAAAAGTATTACTCAAAGGTGAAATTTGATCACACAGATAATAACCTTTCAGTCAAGGATCCACATGACCCTGTGTTTACAACACCATGTAAACAGTGTGCTGTCAGCCAAACACAGGTCTGAGGCCTATGAAATTTAGCCAAGCTGTTTATTGGCTAAGGAGAACAATGGGCTAGAGGGCAGGGAGACAGAACAAGCCAACTGTGGCCCATACAGGCTGTGGAGACATAGCAATGGATACAATAAGCCATTCAGTCACTGCTTTGCAGTACTAAACCCTTGGCACTCCAACTCTTTCTTGTACGCCAGTGCAAAAGCACACAAGCAAAACACTGAGTGGTTCATGTCGGAGAGGATTCACTTCAAAGAGATTCAATTTTGATAAGATTGCAAACAGTAAATCTGATGAAAACACATCAAAGGGATAAGATGTATGTGTATACATCTCTCACAATAAAGACCAAAGCCCTGTAGTGAGAATACCTTGTTAACAATGGATAACGTCACGAGATGTGAGTGATGTTACAAAACTGTAGTTTTTCAAGGATCAATTTTTGCCATGACTCTGCCAATTTTGATTGAAGAATTCTCAAGAACAGATGGTTAAATTTTCATGAAATAAAATGTTAACTAGAGCTAAGAGTTCAACTTAGGGAAGGTCTTCTGGATGGTTATATATATATATATATATACATATTTGGGCCCTAAACTTCAGGAATATTTATTCATTTTAATAGCCATTTGTAATGTTGAGTTCAAATTTTTCAATTACATTTTTTGAAAAAATGAGCAAACATTCAGTTGGCATGTCTGCGTAGTTTCATTTTGGAAAGTAAAATTCAAAGTCAAAATCAAAACTGTTCTATTTTACCAGGTAGATCTTACAGCAAAACCGATTTCCAAAGAGGCCCTGACATGGAAACAAACCCATTATTTACATGGCAAACAGGACATCACGGCATATATGAAACTAAAGTACAAAAAATTAAGGGCCATAAACACTGTATACATGGGTCAGGTTAAAGTCACATATCACACTTGGTCAATATTTCCTCGACCAGGCACCTTTTGAATGATGGTAAATTTTGTGCCTGTCTGGTTTGAACACTCAAACTATTCCAAGATGTAGCTCCTTTGTAACTAAAAGCACGTTGCGCCCAGATTGTAGATTACATTTTGTTAACACTAGACCGTTTGTTGCACTGTATCTGGTATTATGGAAGTGACTTGGGTGGCTGAACTTATTACAAAGATAATTTGGAGCAAGTCCATTCAAACATCTTTGTCCATGAGCTGAGGGCCCAATTTTGACCAACTGGTACCATCTGAGGGCACCAAACTTAACAATGCTTTTTTGATTGGTGTATATCTTAGGAATTCAAAACAGCATGATGGACTTTTCTGCCTCATCCAAACTGCTAATCAATTTGAGGAACTTTCATACACTGCTAAACAATGCTAATCAATATTTATTCATGGTAAGAAAAGTGCCAATCAATAAGACAGTCTCCCTGTTTGGACAAGTTGGAACCCATAGACAAGCTAGGGTTACCCATATGCCAGAAAATGTATACCGCAATGTATGCATATTTTTTTACTGTCACTATATATCTAATTTACACAACACATATCACAATAGATACCACCTTTTGGCCAAATTGAATTGTAAATTTGAACATATAAAACCAATTGGATGCAGGTTATTGAAATGAATGTGGATTACTCTTGATTGTAAATACTACAAAACCAAAATATCATGTACAATACCCGTAGGTTCATTGTATGGACATGACATCAGAAAGAAAGGGCAAATAACATTTGTCCTTTAAATAGGTTAAATTGTCAAGATAATATGACGTTATCATCAATTGTTTCTAAACTTTTGAAAATAACAATGTACTGTGCAATAGGGTCAGCTCTTGAACAAAAGCATTTGAAGGATAAATAGAATTGTCAGTATTCATTAATGTATCTTCACCATCAGAACAGTCATTTGTAATCTGAAGTGGCCCTCTCTCATCATCCAACATGTTTTCACAAGACAGCAGGAAACATGACTGTGTATTTTAGTCCATTTGCAATGCAGGTGCATGGGGGATGTTCACATTTCCTTTTGCATTTGCACGAGAGGAACTACAGGATAACATCTGGTGCAGGTGCGCCTGTTATCCAGTTGATTTCAAGCTCCCAACCATTGCTGTCAAGTGAGTTGGGTATGTTAGGCCCAGCATCCAAACTCCGACGCCAGATGCCTGTTTGATAGCTTGCCCTGATGGCATGTAACTTTAGACAGTCTCTACATGGTGGTACTTTTCCTGATTCAATATCATCATGCTTGGATTGGAACAGCTGATAGCGCATCTCATTCACGTCGGTGATATCTGATTGAGCAGCATAGAGACGACATGTATTCCAGAGACTTGAAAAAATCAGCTGACAATAACTAGTCTTTGCCTAAAGCAGCAACGGCATTCTGGTATCGAGCACTGTTTAGTAGCAGTTTCAGGGGGCCACCTTTCCCATGCCCACCGAATGTGCTTACAGTGTCACATCCCGTATGAGCATGAAGGCCTGGTAATGCATCACATATATCTTTAGCAACTGAATTAGCAGTTTTGTTGATATTGATGTATCTGGTACGGGTTGCAGAACCACATTTAACAAATATGGTCGACTCCATGCTGTCTTGGAAAGTCAAGGATGAAATGATGACATCTGTGTCCTTAGCAACTATGATGACTGAGCAGAAATCACGTGATGCATGCTTGTAGTGAAGCAGAACCTGTGTATCAGCCTCTTCTTGTGATGATGTGAGGTCCTCAACATTGATAACCACATCACGAATGATCTTTGTGCACAAGTCATCACTGGTAACATTGATGATCACCAATTTAAAGTCTACAGTTTGGCTCTTGCCATTGCCCTTTAATGAACTTAATGAGCTCTGTTTTACTGGCCCCATAAGACAGAAGACCTCTCCACTGCTGCACCTTGTGACCAGCTGTGATGTTAGTGAAGGGAATCCCTGTAGCTGATCCCCTTTGTACCCTTTTTGCATCCTTGATGGATATGGGTTTATATACATCAAACACTACATCAACTCGTTCACTGCCATGAGAGACTCTCGGCACTGTTGCTAGTAAGCTATCAGACACTTCTTTGAATGTAAGGTTGTCTCCTTTCATTTTCTGTATCAAGCACATCCCATCAATTATGCAAGCAGATGGCCATGGATATCCTCTGCTGGAGATGCTTTACTCTCTAACTCTCTGGCCAATGCTGCTTTGTTAATTCATTTTCATCGTACCATCACAGTTAGCTATTGACCATGGCAGTGGTCCAAGTGGATGCTGCAACACAGTCCTCATGTCCAGCTGCCTACTGGAGGCAACACGTATCATCTATCCGTGGTTTGATCCACAGGAAGTTTCCCAAATGGATTTGTTTCACTAATCTGGACAGAAAAACCACCCTGAACCATGTGTTGGTGAATTATGGGATGTGTTTCAGCCAGTCTTGTCATCTGAGCATGGTAAATTGACAAGTAGCGAGCATAATTTTGCCTGTCATAGGAGAAGCACCAGGGGATGATACATCGGACAGCTGCCAGGTGGAGAGACCGGTTCCCCTCTCTGGATGCTCGGATGAGTAACAAAAGTACCTCTATCATATCAACAAATGATATCCATAATGAAGCAAGTTGCCCACTGTTGATGCGCAGATGATCTAGGTATACACTGAATAGATTAAGGATCTGTTGGCAAGATGGATCCTGTAATGTTGCATTTAGAGTATCACTTGACACATCAGCATGTAGCTGCTTCACTGCTTCCACTGTTTCAGAAAGACGTGGTGAATCTTCAGGATGATTTTCTTCCATCCATGGGTTACAACCTTTCCATGCCAGCCTGAGAAGCGCTTCATGGACCCATTTTGACAGGCGGTCTCCCCTATTGTAACATCGCCATCAAGTATACTGGTGATTGACCCCTGTGCAATGATACCTGATTCAACTGAAATGTCACGCATGCCAGCAGAGCCAAACTGTTTACCTATGATAGCAAGCACAGTACAGACTGTATGAAACACGCCCATTTTCAAAACAACCTTTCCATACAAGTCTTGGTGCTTCCAAACAATTTCTGACGACTTGGCATAGAGTGCCTGATCAAAGACACACTCCTCTATTTCTTCAAGATCCAATGACTGTTTTATCTTCATCACTTGGTTGAGTATCTCAAAGACTGTTGATAGCTGGGTCGCTGGAGCATTAATTGTTGGAAGATAACAAACTGTGTCTTTTGTGAAGGTGACACTGTCACAGGTTACTGTATGATATTGAACCCTGTCCATGAGCTGATAGATTGTTGGGAACTATTAGTTTGCCTCAACAAGCACCAGATCAAGATTTTAAACCTTGCCATTTCAATTTCAGACTCATAGGATAATTGCAGTGATTTGGTGGCTGGTGGGTGTGCTCTTTGTCCAGCATTGTAAACTGTCAAAGCTGTCATCATTGGTGTTATGCTGCATTCTTGGCAGGCAATTGTGGATCAGGTGTTGCCGCTTAGGGAGGTGTAGTAGACACTTGGGGCTGTATTATGATGCCATTGAGTGTTTCTTCAAGCCAATCAATATTGTCAAATGCAAGAGTTGTAGGGATACATGACTGAATTTTGGATGGCAGGATAGCCCATAGGTCAACTTCTTTGGGCAGTGTTTGGAGGCAGAGGGCTGTGTCCATCTCTTCTAGTTTAAAATAAGATATTCCATGTCCTGGTCGATTGAGCACCTTGATCAGCTCAACATTCCCTGTTTTCAGGATTTGCTTGGCTGGTATCACATTGCTCGCAGTCACTGCATATACACAGTCCTGGCCTAATGACTGGACCAACTGGTGAGCTCTGGGGCTCTCTCTTTGTGTTGTCTTTCCTGTCAATAGAAGATTTTGGAAGTTTATGAGAGAATCAGGGAGCCTTATGTAATGTGTGCTCAGCTCATCAGGCTTAGGACGCCATGTGTTTGACTTTGTACCTATGATTTCTGTGCCAATGTGGCCAGCTGATGCTGTTACCAGTCAATTCATATCATTGGTAAATGCAGTGCTTTCTGACTCATCTTTTAGTTTTCCTTACAACAGCCTCAATAGACAAATTATCTGAATAGACTAGCACTCTGCCATTGTCACAAGAGACAAAGTGGATGATGCTGCCAAAGTCTCCTTCCAATTTATGGCAGATGTGCTTTTTAGATGCTGGCTTCACTTCACTACTGGCATAGCCTAGTGTCCCCATGATGGTTACTGACATGTCTGTCAAACTGGTCAGTTTGACAATTTGCATTTCAATGAATAATATCTTTCTTATATGTTCAAACAGCATGAGGTAAGCATTCTTTTCATCAGTTTGATACTGTTTGTCTCCATCTGAGTCTGATGTTCTTTCAGGTTTATGCTTATCTTCCCTTGTATAATTTCGATAACATGATTTATGATAGTGTGCCTCTGCAGCAATTTGTTCTTGAGATGAAGTTGCTAGAATTTTGGTGCCTAACTTTCTTGGTGCACTGCATCGCACTTTCTCATCAGATTTCTCTGGCCTGGGTTAAGAGTTCTCTTAAATTTGATCCTGGGATGTAGTTGTTTTTCTTATCGCAAAATATACATATCTGTTCCAGAACCCGAGATGAAAGGGTAGATGGTTCTCTGCATGATTTTCTTACTTCAACCATTGATGTAGATTGCTCTTCTTTTTCTGTCAAATCTTTTAGTGTTTTCTTATGAACAAATAAGGCATGACATTCTCTATGGTAGAATAATTTGTTTTGATATTCTTCTTCAAGCTTGATGATAGGGTCAAATATTTGTATGGCTGCAGCTTTAAGAAGTGTTTCCAGGGATTTTGCGTCCCTTGGTTTGGTAAGTGCAGTTATAGGGGACATCTTTGAGCAAATAAAGTATACCTGCTCCTCTGTACAGGCTCTTTTCTATGGTGCCTCCATATTTCTGGACAAATAGTCAATCAAGGAACTGAAGAAAACTTGAAAATCTCTTTAATTATTAGTTTGAGCTACAGGAGACCTACTAAGACAAATTATCCAGGCCTGGTCCACTAAATGCCCATCTATATATATATATATATATATACAATTTATATATAAGTCACCATACATAATAGAGGACTGGTAAGAATAGAAATAAATGCCATGGATAACTGTGCTTAAAACGGATTTTATCTCCTTCCATATACCTTTATATAACAAAAATCCTAAATGTACCTACCCACCAGTGTGTGACTTTCAGAGAAATGTGAAGGTCACCAAAACTTAGTCATCATGCAGTATATATTCACCTCCAAATAGTAAAATAAAGCAAAGTGTGATTATATATGCAAAGAATGTGAAATTTCACCAGGATGTATATGTGCCTTACAATGGAGGAACAATCTCTGCAGGCTCACCGGTTATATCCTCCACAAGGGTATGACCTTGAAAACATGGTCAACGAAAAAAAATCCAGGGATCAAAGGATGACCCAGAGGCACATTTGCACCATTTTTCAAGAGATTTGGACCATGTATTCATGAGATATTGAGATTGCAGAAATGTAATACTTGATCTACAATCTGAGTGCAGCACCCCCCCCCCAAAAAAAAAATCCAATCAATGTGGGTATATAATAATCGCTTTTTTCTTACCTGTGTAGATTCATTTAGTATTTATAGGTCGCATGAAGTTCATTGTGCAAGCTCTAAACTGGATACAAACATAATATGTATATTTCAGGTCACAGGGATTTGCATCAGAAAAATAAAAGTGTGTCAATATCAATTATCGTTGTTTGTCTTGCTCTCTGATCGAGGGCGCCGGACTGAGGGCGCGAGTCACTTTAGGGATTTTGCATCAGAAAAATAAAAGTGTGTCAATATCAATTATCGTTGTTTGTCTTGCTCTCTGATCGAGGGTGCCGCACTGAGGGCGCGAGTCACTTTAGTGACGAGAAGGGGACAAACGAGATATGCCGCCTCCGCGCATTTTTTCCCGATTAAATCGCTTTTGTCCGCTGCATACTTAACTTGAAGAGTTGAGAATAAAGGTGAAAAAAACCGGTACATTGTTGCTAGTGGAGCGATTGTTGCGTTGCAATCGACGAAGTAGGTTCTTAGGAACAACTGGAGGTAAAGATTATAAGTATGCAGCGGACAAAAGCGATTTAATCGGGAAAAAATGCGCGGAGGCGGCATATCTCGTTTGTCCCCTTCTCGTCACTAAAGTGACTCGCGCCCTCAGTCCGGCGCCCTCAATCCGGCGCCCTCAATCAGAGAGCAAGACAAACAACGATAATTGATACTGGCACACTTTTATTTTTCTGATGCGAATCCCTGTGTTTCAGGTATAATTGTAATGTATTGGCCAACTATAACAAAACAGGATTCACCACATACAGCATTTTTGGCCATCTGGGTGTAAAATTTTAAACTTGCAATAAGCTCCAGCTGAGCTTCTGGAAAGTCCATCATGCATTTTTGTTATACCCTAAGGTGTACCAACGCAGGTATAAAGGTTTCGTTTGGTGCCCGCAGATGGTACCAATTTTCATTCCGGCTCATGGACTATTTAAATACAAGAGTGCATCTGTGGTAAAATAATTTTTCGGGAATGTAAAACCATTTCAATTCACTATGCACTTGAGATGTTAGCGTATCAAATGGCACTTGTAGTATGATCTTACCAGCTCTGTTTTGCAGTCGTTGTAATTTGGACAGCTGCGAGATGTTACAATTTGAAAACACAAAGCCAATATAATCAAAAAGCGGCAAAAGAAGGGCACTGTATAACTGAGTGGTCAACTGTTTGTCCATATATTTCCTCACCCGACACTGTACACCTATTCGCTGTCTAATCTTTTTGGCGACATTATCCAGGTGAGTTTGCCAACTCAGTGTACTGTCCATAGTGAGACCAAGGACCATTTATAAATCTCTGCCCTTTCTATAGTCTCCATTTATATGAATGTCAACATTCTTGGTCTTTCGTATTTTCTTATGTGTGCCGAATAGCATCCATTTACATTTTGATACATTTAGATGGAGTTTGTTTTCATAAAACCATGAGGAAGCATGATTGAGATCAGATTCCAGGTTACGTTTGATGTCATGGATATCTTTAGAGTGATACAATAGTACTGTATCGTCGGCATACATAAATACTTTACACAGGGTGATTGTGTGGCACAGGTAACTTATGTACACTATAAACAACTATGGGCCCAAGATGGACCCCTGCGGTACACCACACGTGACAGACAGATGCTCAGATATTGAATTTTGGAACTGTACACACTGGAGCGCCCTTTAACATTATTTCGAAACCATGTTGGCTCAGTACCTTTGATACCCAAACATGTCAGTTTAAATAGGAGTGTGCCTGAGTCCACTGTGTCAAATGCTTTTTTTTAAATGTCTAAAAAGACCGCCCCTGTCAATGTGCCCTGGTCCATATTTCTAAGAATATGATCTGTCCTTTCAGTTGCAGCAGTGAGGGTTGAATGCAAACTTTAACACATTTAAGTTTAACAGTTTTCGTGTGAACTGTGATAAATTGCCAATTCAAACCCTTCTGCAAAACTCCATTTGTGCCATAATAACACATTTTAACTTTATTTTTTATGTAAATATAATGTGCACGTCTTGAGCAGAATAGATATTTACAGTTTTATGGGTCCAAAAGTAGATTCCAAGGCACAAGACTCGGTTGAAGATTATATTCCTATAAGCGCATAGCTTTGGTGACGCTGCCTTACCTTTTTTTTTTATGCAGCTTATTATTCTTTTAACAGCTGTAGGCAGCTACAACACACTATCATTCAATTCGGGTATTTTCTTTTCTTCAGTAAAAGTAAATTATATCTTTTGGTTTCTATATGCTTGCCCAGGTTTTCTCCATGTACCCACAGAGGAAGTATTTTGGTAAGAATTTGGATTCATGAGAGATGAAATCACATTGAGAATAGGCAAGATGATAATATAAGATTGTCTGGATATGAAAAAGTTATGGGTTCTGGTGTCAGACGGGGAAAGAAATGTGTACATGGAGCTGTTATCATATTTTTAAGTGATGGATGAATTGCCTTACGCTTTATATACTCAATTATATTATAAGACACTGTTAATGCAGGAATATCGACAAAAATGGATAGCACACCAATTTCAATAACCATTCAATAACATTGTAAAACTGTCCTTATCCTGTTGATGTAGACTTCCATTGAAAATAAATGTGTCTAAACAAGATATTGTCAAAGTTAGTGTCAAACATTATGGATAGCTTCTTGACCTGTTCCGTGTTTGACAGTTAGAAAACTGCTGGTAGATGTACATATTTAAGTCTAGCCTATAGGCTAGTTTTGACATTACAATGGGCCTAAATTAAAAAAAAAAATGAACAGTCACTAGATACATCACACATAAACAATTTACTTTGTGTCTGGGCCAACCAACCGCAACACATGATTTTACGAACTACAAATCAAATTACAATCTAGGCCCCAAGAGAATACAGTGCAACATTAGACCACTTCCGATGCACTTGTCATTAATGGAGCCACTGCAGGTTCATGAAAAACAACTACTATGCTTCACCATGTTATTAATAGGCATTTGCCAACAATTTTGTACAATGCTGGCCAACATTGTTTGAACCGATTCTTCAGTCTAAACCTGGATTTCCATGTGCGCGTACTGCGTATTGCGTACTGCGTAGTGCGTAATAATTGATTGACTTAAAATTAACTGCCCCATTTCCATGTATGCGTAGTGCGTACTGCCTACTGCGTGTTGCCTATGCGTTTCAATCGCTCTGTGTAGCGATTTTGTACGCATCACGCAGGGCAGACGCGCATAACATACACAAAATGGCGCCAAATCCTACCAAAGTAAACATACACACGTACAGTACATGCCTGGTTTGCGGATACATGGAAAATGGTATCCGCAGTACGCAATACGCACCCCCAACTACGCAATACGTTGTACGCAATTGCGCAATACGCGCACATGGAAACCTAGCTTGATACGTGTGCGTCTCCCCTTTAAGTTGCGTTGTTGTATAATAAGCTCAAAGTACAGGCCACTGAGTTCATCGGTGTGACAGAATCCTGGTCAAACTAAATTAAATAGTGGGATCTGGACCAATAGGGCTTAATTTTAGTTTCAGTCGAAATTGCTAAAATAACAAAATGGTCACCATGTACAGAATTAAAGTAGGTCTGATGACGATGTTGATGATGATGATGATGATGATGATGATGATGATGATGATGATGATCATCATCATCATCATCATCATCATCATCATCATCATTATAATCAACGTGTTATGATAGGCCTAGGCTTGTTAGGTCTTGCTGACAGTAAATGAAGTTGACATAATGAAATGAAATGACTTCCCGGATAACATTGACACTTTCATCGCCAAATTTACAAAATAATTTAATTAATTTATGAATTGCGCCAATCAATGACTCACGCTATATTATTGAGGACTTGCCCTTGCGGCCTGCTGATGAAAATTGCCTAACGAGCAACAAAAGTGGACGTTAACACTATCAAGGTGAAAGCCATCTTAGTTGCGGACTCGAGGGCCTTTCTATTCAATAATTACACAGGAGATAAAAACAAAAACAAAACACTACAAAACAAAAAAAAAAAACCCAACACATTTTAATTAGAAAGTCGAAGCGCATTATGTAATCAAAAGAGGCGGCTGTACTGAAAGCTTGCGCTCCTTGACCTTAGAATATCTCGCACAATACAAGTCTTCACATGATGAGCCATTAATTGTGAAAAATACCTGCGGCATAATTTATATCACATACAGGGGACGCTTTGTTAACACGAAAACAAGCAAGTCATACAGAGTGATCAGTCATGGAGGAATTGACAAGGCTATCAACGGGCCGATGAGACCACGAACCATTATCCTCCGTAGTTATCCAAAGGCCATTATAAGGGTTTGTCACTATCGCTCCTGCTGATTTTTATAAATACGGAAAAAGCATTGGTTTAGAAGAAAACCCAAAGATTGTTCCTATGCAGTCGAAACATATAATCTCCTCATGCACGACCTGCATAACAAAATCCAAGATCTCGGCAAGGATCAGTCTCCTCTAACAATGTCACCACATACTTGCTTTTAGCACTCAGAGGTACCGATACTGAGTTTCTCTCTAAAAAAAAGAAAAGAAAAGAAGAGAAAAGGAGAAACGGCACCCATCGATCGAAGCTTGTCATTAATCGTATAACTTTTAACGAATAGCCTTAATGCCGTAAGGTAAATTAAACAAGTGTCTCACCAACACTCATTGTCAAATAGCGTTGGGCCAGACCATGTAGGCCTACCTCTAATTTGCATTTTTGCCATTTTTGACCAGTTGCATTCGTAAGGTTCGGCGTTAGGGGACATCAGATAGGCCTGCTTCACTTACAATACCATTTTAAGGACTTCCCACATATATGCCGGTAATTTTACCCAAATACTCATCGCCAAATACAGTTTTGGACCACACAGTGTAGCCCTGCATGACATTTAATATCATTTTGCAGGACTTAGCACATGTTCCTGTGTCTGTGTTTGTAGAATTTTGGCGGCTTAGCTTCTTTACATATTAGATGCCGTTCCTGATGGGTATTTTCTAATGATTCAAATAGGTAATCAGTTGTTAATCTTATTTTGTTATTTTATTTCATCCTTCTTATTGTTTACTTGTTGGTATCAAAAATATCATTTTCATATTTTTATTAAGCTCACATAAGAGTCAGAGTCAGAGTCAGAGCAGTTTTATTTGACCAAAAGAAAAAAGTAACATAGTACAAGGCAGCAATGCAATGACGAGGTCAGGATGACCCCAGCTAAGGATGCATAGATCCGCTAACGCTGGGGCCACCTGTGGTGTGTTTAAACAAAATTTGAACATTGCAACTCCAGATAACTTCAATTAACCAAAAGACAATCGTTTACTCAATCAAGAATATAACAAAGTAAAATGAGAGTTAGTAAGGTATTATGTACCTAATAAACATGAGGGTAAGAAAACATGAATTACATAACATGTCGTTTACAATCATTTATCGTAAGAATGAAAGCAGTCAAACATATACAATGGTAGAAAATAATAAAATAATCTGATCATTGATTGCAGACATGGCAATCAGTAATGGTGCAAATGTCGGAATATTGAGAGATTAAATATGATTTAAGGTACAGAGAAAAACCAGAGTATGAATGAGTGTTTATTTTGTCTTTTACAGAATTAGGTGTGTTATCAAGTACTGTGGGGATAAAGACCCGGATGCGTTTTTTAGAAAGATTGTGGGATGGGACTGGGTAGCGGGGAATATTACGATTGCAGGCAGGATAAGGGTGAGATACAGGTAAAGGTGAGAACATTTGGTTGAAATATCCAGGTAATTCATTTTTACGATATCAGTAAAAGAATTTAAGTGCCCTGGAATGCATCAAATCACCTAATTTGAGAATATTCAATTTTTTAAATAGGGGCTCAGTATGCGCATTGAAAGTAGCGAAGCATATTGTACGTATGGCTTGTTTTTCAAGTTTGTTTATCCTATCACATCTGTAACCCCAGGCGAGAATGGAGTAGTTGTGATGCGGGAGAACTAGAGAATTGACACATAATCATACAAATTATTTGGTGTAATACGGCGAGATGCTTTCTTTTGACATTACGCTCATGCATGTGTACTTTGTTGAAATCGTAACACTGTCGATGTTAAATGGGCCGGGTGGGAAGCCTGCTGTAACAATTTTTTCTCTTGTTTACACTTTTTTACTTTTAAGTTTCGGAAAACAACCTCTATGTTGCTGTTTTTCTTTTCTTTTTCTTTCTTTTTTGGTGGCTGTTTTAGTAAGCTTTCTCGATTCTCTTTCTTATTTTATTCTACTTCTTTTCATTACGTTTCTTCTCGTACTCGCAGGTTGAATGTTTTGCCTGTTTTTGTATTGATCTGGTCCATGGGCTTTTTGAGTAACTCCGCCCGTCCTGATAGAGGCTCTTCAGATACGATTCTTTCGTACCGATATTTTCACCCACGTCAGGTTTTACGTTCCACGTGCACACATATCTGTGTTATATGGATATCTCATACATTGTGTTTTATATTGCTGATGTAGTGTAGTTGACAATGTTCTTATTTTGATGTATGGCCAATACAAATGATATCCTAGATGGAATAGGGCGAGCTAGGGTGAATTCTCTCTTGGCATTATTGGCCTTTGAGGTAAACAACCAAAACACATTTGAACTCAAACTAATTCAAAAAATCCCCGTATCATGCAATTCATTTGAAAAAAATGCAAAATAATTTAACAATCACTAGTTGGAACTGTGTGTCATTTGCTTGCGAGAAACATGGCTAAGTAAGGATTCTGATTCATCGCTCTAACAAACTGAAAATTACTCCTTAAGGACAGGTAAGACAACAAGAACCTTTGCACGAGCGATTTTAAGATTTTGACGGCTTTTACAACATACATGTTCTTTCTATGAAAATTTGAAGCACCTAACTAAAGTACCCATATGTGAAAAACGAAAAACAAACAAACAGGCATGCGGACATCTGAACGTTCATGTGTCATTCTTTTAGTTTTCAGCATAGCAGAACAATGCCACCTGTCAATCAAGTCGGTCGCGTGGCTACAGGTAGCAACGATACATGGCAAACCGAGAGACCTGTAATCAGAGCAGCGCTGGGAAATCTAGCGGTATGCCGAAAGTCTGCTTGTGGACAGGGAAATGATGCAAACATGCAAATATGTCATAGCCTTAGTGCTTTACTTTATATTTATTTTGCTTGCTTTGCGTTCAAATGAAGGAAGAGTTGAAATGTTCAGCAGCAGTGGAAATCGTCAGACGATGTCCTATAAAGGCCATGCCGCGATGGATTACCCCAGTGGCCCTGCACACCAAAGTTAGGCGTAAAAATACTGGAACTTTAATTGTAACGAATGGATAGAGTAGGATTTTTCAACATTTTGAATCAATATTTTAATTTTGATTGATTAGTGGCAGTTCTGACCTGTGACCTCTGGAACATTTGCTTATTTGCAAGGGGGCGTCTACATTCACTGGCAATATGACCCTTGACCTGACACTTCCGGCAAATTAATGTGCGCCGAATACATGACATTCTTGTGTGTCCAGGGTGCTGACACCTCCAACAGATGGGAGCACCCTCTACTGTCCTCGTACTGACAGAAGAAGACTGCTGTTGCCTAGGTTGAGGTGCCGCTTGCTTGCTTACACTCATGACAGCAATCTGTTCTGTCAAAGACTGTACTTGTGCCTGTAAAGACGTAATAGCTTCCTCCTGGTGTGGGGTCTTTGCTCCTGAAACACACTCATACAATCTTGCGGCGCTAACTGCATCTGCCATAGTCTTAATGTCACGGGATATAACAAATCCCCTTATTTCAGGACGTAAACCCTGCACAAACAAGGATAGTTTTTCTGATTCCCCCTTATCTAATCTAGATAGGAGCTTTTGCATTGACACTGTATAAGACTCAACAGTCTCTTGTGGAAGTTGCTTCCGCCTGTGCAGCTCTCCTTCTATGATCCATTTTTCATTGTCATTCAAATACTGTCCTTTAAATGCAGTCTCCAACTGAGCCCAATCATTACGAGTGGCAGCCGGTAGCTCTCTATACCAGATCTCTGCAGACCCTGTCAATGCTAGACGGAATCCTTTTCTTATCTTCTCATCAGACCAATTATGTAGACGAGCATGGGCTAAGTAGCGTTCCAAAAATGATCTGGCGTCTTCTGATGACAGACCGGAAAAATTGTTCGTGCGGAGAAAGGAAGACACAGTACCTGTTCCAGCTTTATCTTCAATCTCCTTTGCAACATTCGCTGTGACTGTGTTTACATTCCCCTGTAATGCCTCAATTGCCTTTGTGAATCCGTCCAGCTGTTTTGTCACCGTTTCCCGAAAGGCTGCTGTTGCTGCTTCCGCTTCCATTTTCTTTTGTCTCGTTAACATGGAAACATCAGAACACGACGAGACCACAAATATACAATGTCAGTATAACAATAAGTGAAACCAATTAGCATTAGTTCAGGATGTAATTCACTATAAACATACTTGTGCCATAAGGATATATACTAACAATGTTAATCATTCAAAGTTCACACTACAACAATGAGAGCAATAAGATGTTGAATGTCAATAAAACAAAATATTAAAAGTTCCGTACGTGAAGTTTAAAACTGCAGGTTTATTCTGGTGTACTTTCTGCCTCCTCCATTGTCTGTTCACAACAACAGCAGTCTCGATCTGACAATCCCCAGCACAGCAGTATCAATAAAATAAAAATAACACAACATGCTATGCCAAAAAACATATAAACAGTAATAATCATAGGAGAAAATTCCATCAGTCACATACCAGAACTAGCCACCAATTACAAAGTACAACAGTATCCACAATAATAGAAAAGAGGCCTAGTCTAAGAATCTCTTGTACTCCCCCACCATTGACTTTTATGAATGTAAAATTACTTCTCACTTTTCTCAGCTTCTTCTAGATCACTCATAAATTCAGATATACAATTGTCATCACAAAAACAGTAAAGTGAACCTGTACGAAAAAAAAGTACCCACATGTATTCCTTGGTAAATGGTCCTCTACAACCGGAACATTTATGTGCACGCAATCGCCAAGTGGGTGGAACTAGCACTCGACAGGCTACTAATTGAGTGACCCTTGAGTTCAAATCAAGCTGTGTTATGAAGTGATGCAGGGATTCAGGATGCGGTTGTCTGGGCTCTCT
The DNA here is from genome assembly GCA_964020975.1 of Hermodice carunculata. Lineage (NCBI taxonomy): Eukaryota > Metazoa > Annelida > Polychaeta > Eunicida > Amphinomidae > Hermodice > Hermodice carunculata. The sequence continues at coordinate 35,523,506 of OZ026628.1, read as the reverse complement.
CGCTTGTCTATCTCTTGTTGCCATTTGCACATCAAATGAAAAATTGTAAAATAAATCACGTCAAACATAATACTCTATACATTCTGTATACAATTAAAAGAAAAATGTACCCGGATTCTCCACCAATCTGTTACGACTAAACTGTACTGTTCAGCCGTACGAGCATTTGGTTTATTGTAATATAAAGGTGATAAGACTGATTTAATTGAAAATTGTCTTCAACCAATTACAACTCCAAAGCCCGGGGAAATTAGCTTGAGAGGGGGACCTATTGGATGCATTCATGCATACTCACGCAACCTCTCACTACAAAACACAGGGATGTGAGCCCTTATAATCAATTAACACTTCATGAATATTACATAAATGTATGTAACAATAAAACTTCAAACTTAATAAAGAAACACAAAAAAAAAATAATAAACGGCTCACATACCTGTGTCCTGTTCCTTTCTCATGTTCTCAATTGATGCCACAAGATTTTTATACTTTTCCATACATATATTCCAGCCAATTGGTGAATGAGTACAAGAGATGATTCGACTGGTTCACAACCATCTACCGGTCGAACAAGCGAATCTCTTTTAATTTTACATCGAGATATATATATATAGGATTTAAGACCCAGTTCTATTAATTCCATTGACGTCAATTTCCAGGAACCGAAGGGTGGATTGTCGCGTGTCTAGTCCCAGCTGCTCCAGACCCTAGATGAATGAGCACACTGCTCCCGTTTCCACATTAACACATAAAGTCCACAGAAGGTTAAATCAAAGATGAAGTTCCACAGTCATAGTACGGTCCAAAGATTATTATTACTCCTAAGAAATGAAAGTAGTAATCCTCAACCCAATCCGAATTGATGCCCCAAAGTCCAATTTGGTCATAGATAAAGTAGATCATAGTGCCACCCTTCAATGAAGACGAAGATATCTTGGCTGGAAATAAAGCTCATAACAAACACAATTCTTTAGTCAAAATAGAGTTAATCTTTTACATTTTTTTGTATAAATGGTAACACTGTTTCAAACTTTTAACCCACAAAGATATTTAGTATCCGTAAAATGTTTACTTTGCGAGCACAATCTGTTACAGACATGATTCAATTAGCCTAGTTCACTCATTTCGAAAGATCCTATTCAAACTTTGCCATCAAATATTAAATCAGGAATAATAACTTCTAACAAACTATATTTGCAATATCATATTTTAATTTTGCAATCAAAATTAAAATATTGATTCAAAATGTTGAAAAATCCTACTCTATCCATTCGTTACATAATCAACAAAACCCATGTACGTAATAAAATTTTACTGCACCCAAAAGGATGAGGAAATAAAAGTACAAGCAAATACATCAAAATAAACGTGAACTTGAACACAAGACAAAACATACTAAATAGCGATACAAAACTCCGATTGGAAAGAGAAATGAAATTAATTGAGAAAATAATTACATAATAATGACAAGCTAACTACGTATAGTAAGCAGACAAGTCCAACAAGGTAACTTAAAAAAGTATACAGATAGGAGTATCTACAATAAAACACCATCCCTAAAAACGGGATGAAGAGCCGGGGCCGAAGGACCCAACCCATCACCCGTCTGCTGGGCGCAAACGTCCACAGGTGCCCATCGAAACAAGGCAACACAACTTTCGTTGCCCAGCTCAAGATCACTGTTTCCAATGGCCCGACTCCATGACGTCACGGTTTTGAAACCCGATTGTCACTTTCGCCGTTTTACAGTTTGCTGAAGAACGTTTTCAGTACTTCAAAGGCTCTTTTATTAATGCAATTGGCCAATAATTGATTGACAACCTCACCAAATGTTAAGGGATGGTGTTTACTCCGTTTTGTACAAATATATGTATATTTTATATTTTTATTAAACCCCCAAGTTGGGGAAACAAATAAAAGTACATCGAAATAAAAGTGTATATTGAAATAATATTGAAGCAATATAAACATAAAAAAAACCTCTGAATACGTTATGCCATATAAAAATACACAAAGGTTTGGCAGACAAGCACCGTTATAACAAAATTTTGCACTCTTATAAAATAAGGCATTAAGAACTAAATACAGAAGGGAGGGAGAGACGGGGGGGGGGGGTATGGGATAGGTGCACATGGGGTCATGACAGAGCAGTCATGATCCCATGGGCACCCATATCTACCATGGCCCGGCCTCCCCATCCTCCCCCCCCCCTCAAATATAGTTACATGTATTATCCAAATGCTTTGATAAGTAGTTTGACTAAAAGAAATTCCTCACTGTATGGCTTGAGGAACTGTTCAGAACAGATAAGTGTTCTCAGTGAGTTAATTATGCCATTTTCTGTAGCAGGTGTATGGTTAAAAGTGTAATCCTCGGTAAAAATGCCAGTCACTGGAATTTTACATCTAACCAGTCTTTCAGTTACAGTGCTTGTGTAAAGTTTGCCTTTTGAAATATATTCAGCCGAGAGAAAATCATTGACATCTCTGGCCGGAGACTGTAAACAATTTATATTTTTAAATAGAGTTATACATTTTTGTTGAACCAGATGATCAACGGATCTTATGCCAATGGCCTCCATTAAGTTAGAATGGTGATGTCTTTTAGGTAGACCCCAGGCGGCTTTCACACAGGTACCTTGGACCGAGTTCAGATTATTCACCAAAGATCTGGACAAATCGATACATTCCATACTATAAAGCAGTGTTGGTTGGCAAATATTTCGCCACAGATGGGCTTTAGGCTCTGTTGCCAGACCCGGGTAACATAAACCTGATTCGCCCAAACTATAATAAGCACCTCGGGCAGAGTCTGTGCGTTTTGAAACATGAAGATCACTTTTGAGATTACTTGTAAAATGGATACCCAATATTTCTACAGAATCTGCTACATGCATAACAGGGCCTTCTCTACCAAGAGTCCATACTGGAGGATCACTAAAATTAGGATTGTTCATAAACATGCATAGTGCTTTTTGATACCAAAGGACAATCTCCAGTGTTTGGCATAGTCAACACAGGCATTAATTAGGACTTGTAGGCCGGAGGCTGTAGAGCTAATAAGGGTAATATCGTCTGCATAGGCAAAGGAGTTCATAAAAGGTGAGCCAATTTTGACTCCTCTGTCTATCAGAAGTAATTTCTGCAGCAAATCGTCAATGAAAACGTTAAAGAAAAATGGAGATAAAATGCTGCCCTGTCTGGTGCCTGGGGATATCTTAAACCGTTCACTATAACAATTATTTCAATAAATAATACCTTTTAGATTATCATACCATTTGACCATGCATACCCAAAAAGTGTGGTCAAGCAACCATACAACTTGTAGAACAAACCATGGTGCCAAATTCGGTCAAAGCACTTTTCGGCATCCAACGTGGAGACAAAAAGTGGCGACCTTTGGTCTTTGAAAACTGAGCACACATCGTTTAAAACGTTACAGGCAATAGCACAGCTTCGACCTTGTCGGAAGCCAAATTGTGTTTCACCTACAGTATCTTTAAAATTAAGGAGTAATTCAAATAGTTTGGCCACAGTAGAACTTATTGTAATCGGCCTATAATTTTCGGGGGGCATTAACAAATAATGCAGATTTCTTATGAATAGGGATTATCTTTCCCTCTTGGAAAATCCTGGGAATAACAGTATGATTAAGAATGATTGTATACAGTTCGGATAAATGATTAATAAGTGTATCCGAGCGTCCATGTATCAAATGTTCTGCCACAATGCCGTCTAAGCCCGGGGCTGAATTCTTATTTAACTGATTAATAGCCTGTTTAACTTGAGCAGGAGAAATAATGAGATTACCATGACCATGATGTTTGTCATACAGAGTTTTAACAAATCTTACTACCTCTTTCTGTCTGTCTGTAAAAGAATCTTCTTGATTTTCACTCATTATGGAAGAATAAAAATTGACAAACTTCTCAACATCGAGATTGGACTTTGTTTGTTTACATCTCTTGCGTCTGATTACATTCCAAAACCCTTTGATGTGTCTAGACTTATACATTAAATTAAGTTTGTTGTAACCAGCACTATTAATTGAATTAATATAGTATCTGGAACGATGTCTAAATAATTTTTTAATATTCTTATGGCATTCATATAGTTGTCCCTCTTTTGGTTTACCACAGTCGGTCCATAAATTATACCAGAATCTCTTACGTTCACGAAGGATACTCATCTCTGGACACCAACACGACTTTGGTTTACTCAGAGAGTTACGCTTCAATGCACAACCCGACTCAATGGCAGCAGCATGAATTTCATCATTAAGAACATCAAGATAATTGTCAACAGTTGTTTGAGCATCTGAATCTGGGCTCAATGAAGGAATCTTACATAATTGTATTTTCTTTAATTTTTGCTCTAAAAGATAGGAATAATTTTTGTTCCGGGTAGAATCATCCCATTTAGTATATATATATATTAGAGTGTTTCATACCAGTATTGTGTTGACTGCTTGGCAAATGTGAGTTATCAGCTATTGCCATATGAACAGTAAAATGAATGGGAAGGTGATCGCTAGTGTTCAAGGGTTCTTCACTGATAATAGCACAGTCCAATACATTTTTAACATCATGTCTATTAGTAAGAACATGGTCAATCCAGGTATAAACTTTTCTGGTATGGTTGAAGAAAGTGTATTTGACATTTTGATGAAAAAGAAAATCTGAAACTATCAGATCGTTGGTTTGCATGAAATTATATAAGATAGAACTGTATTTGTTAAAACTTGGGTCACTATACCATGTTTTGTGTAAAACATTTTTCCTTGGAAGAGAAGTATTGAAGTCACGACAGATCTTTATGGGAGCAACAGACCCATAGTTGTCCAGAATTGCTTGTAAGGCACTAATAGTAGATAATTATGCATCAACATTAACGGAATCAAAATACGGAAGATACACATTGACAATGATCTGTACTATAGAACCTGAAGAGTCATGTATTGCAATTTGAAGAATTCTGTCATTGGGTATATTGATCTCACTGAATGAAAGTTTTGGGTCAGGGTGACACAGTGTGGCAATTCCACCGAACGGTCTACCTTGATAGTCAGCATCAATATCTGTCATTGCACTTTTTGTAAAATAAATAAGATTGGGAAACGAGTCCGCGAGAGAGTCACGGACAATGGATACTTCTTGTGGCCTTAGCCATGTTTCCGATATACACAATAAGTCACATTTCTTGAAACGCTCCATTATATATGGAACACTTTGTTTAAATCCATGGCAGTGAAATGCCTCACATTTATATATGATGTCTTTATTATGTACACCACTTGGCTGAGTCTTACAATCGCTCGAGGTCGAATCCTTGTTCCCAGAGGTCAAGGTCTGTGGGTGTAATGTATCCTCCAGGAAGCCACTCTCGTCCACGCTGTTCTGATCGGTATTTGTTGCTCTGGCTTCCTGGTGGTCTAAAGGGGGCCTGGACTCGAGGGTAGTAGCGTCTCCGAACATAATTCGGCTGTGGGGGGCGCCCAGCTACTGGATAAGTTGCTTGAATTTTTATTTGTTTGGAAGAGCCATTGGTGTTATGCTTGGCTTGCCTTGGGCTAAATGGACGAACTATAACCCCTGCAGGCCACAAACAACTTGAAATGATGTCTATGCTCTGAGATTGGGTGACTTTTATTTTGTACGATTTCCAGTTATCATGGTTTGCAAGTGTCTCAACTGGGTGTTCAATGGTGATTCCAATAATTTTCTCACAGTGCTGTTTAATGTGAGAGGCTTGATTTCTGACACCACCAATGTATACTTCTGCTAGGTCCCTATTTACACTGATGCTGCCACTGGCTTCAATTGAAGCTGTGTCTGAGGTGACCAATTGTGCACTTGAAGAATTGGTCCTATTGTTACCTTGACAGCTGATATAGGGATTGATTTATCCACTTTGGCTCTGTTGCTTTTGTTGCATTTTTTCAGTTTTTTTCCTATTATATTTTGGTATTACAAAGTCACTAGGGACATCACAGTATATCAGCTCAACTTGAACAAACGGTATTGTTTCAGAGGCAAATGATCAACATCAAAGGCAATTGAAGCTCGTTTCCTCAGAAAGGATAATAGGGTGAGACCCCTACCTAGGAATGGTTATTCCAGCAAAAGGGTTTGGCAAAATCTAATTTACTTAAAGGCCCTCGATTCTGTAATGTCTGAAATGCAAAAACGATTCAGTGATTTTCAAAAGTGTGCTTCGTTCTTTTTCTAAGAAATGTATGAATGAACATCCAGAAACCAAAGGGAAAATTGAAATGTCAAACTTTGAGGATATATTACAGAAAAACTAAGCCAAACATAAAGAAAAATTGCAGGATTGTTTTTGTTGCCAATATGTCAGCATTAAGGTGCAATTCTTAATAAGATTTCATCACAAATAATTAGTGACATTTATGGAGTGGACGGTTTGTGGTCAACTTTCGACTGTTTATTCAACAATTAACATCACAGACACCCAAACAGGAAATATATATATATATATATATATATTTAGAGTATAACGATTACACACATATATGATTTATTATCCTAACACAAATAAATATTGAATTAGGATCGATTAAAGTGGGATTTATGTTTAGTGAATTAGCTGCCCTTAACTTCACAAGGAAATATCTGCACTGCTCATGGAAGCCTAGCTATATATGTTTTAGGAATTGTTACAGTTTCAAAACAGTGTTTGCTTATGGGCAGTCTGAAATATATGAAGAACAATTTATCGTTCCCCATGTATCAATTATGGGACCTTTACTTTTAACATAGGCCTATATAAATGACACAACGTTGGCATCCGCTTCCTTTGAATTCCTCATTTATGCTGATGATACAACCCTTTTTACCTCTCTAAACCCTTGCGATCTGTCTGGTGATAATGGCAACGTTTCTAGACTTTTAAACTCTAAACTTAATAAGATAAGCATATGGCTGGAGGCAAAGTTGTCTCTCAACATTAAAAAAAAACTTAATTCATGGCCTTTTATCAACCACAAAACCGCATCATAATGCTTACTTTTGAAATTGAAAAAATGAATAAATTGAACACGTGGATGCATTTAACTTTTTGGGTTTAACATTGGATAAGCACCTTGGGTGGAACAGTTATACACAAAAGGTTGCTTCAAAAATTGTCAGATAACAGGCATCATGAATAAGTTAAAGCAGTTTCTTCCCTCGGGTATTCTACAAACTATTTATAATATATTCTTCCTTTTTTCAATTACTCTTAGGTTGCGTGCCGTCATAAGCTGGAAAGGCTGGTAAAAGTTAAAAAGAAAGTTGTGCGAATCTTAAACCATAGCAATTACAATGCATATACTTAACCAATTTTTAAGTCAAGAAATGTATTAAAACTGGAAGATATTCATATCTTACACGTTTTAACAATTTATTACAAGACACAAAATAATCTACTCCCGTACTACTTTAAACAAATTGAAATCATGCCAACTTCCCTGGTTTGTGATCATTATGCTGGGATTCTGCCACTCAGAGCTGATACATGTGACAGTCCAGGCTGTTATACCGGTCATGAATACGGCAGAATTTATATTCAGCACACGCTTTCACAACGTGTATGTGAACAAACCTCTGTTGTACAACTTAAACGGCAAATATTAACAATTCCCTCGGCAAGTCACCCACACCCCTACAATTAATCTGATGATGATATTGTCCCAGGTACAGTCCTAGTATACATTAACAATGGGCTATTCCGATGATAGTTTTCAAACAAATTCAGTACACCGCGTATACTTTTGTTCAGTTAGATTTTATAGTCATAAGGTACCATGTGATATTTATTTGTGCCATCAGCGAGATTTCCTTGTCAGATGTATCAATATCCCAATGTATAACTATATACCCCATGCCTTTCGTGTACAGTGTGCTGAACCCTTGGAGGTTTAATGATAATGTTTTATCACCACCATCATCAGAAAAGCATGTGCAGTGCTAAAGGTCAGGGAGACATAAAAAAAACTCTTATGGTTACCTTTATGAGGCTCAACATCTTACAAACCATTGAAGATAGGCCTTACAGAATGATGGTATTTAGGCAACGCCATCTGTAAGAGCAACCCTGTTTCTTCACAACATTATGTGTCTAATAATCACTTCGAAATTGCCAACCTTTTCTCCTAAAGCATTATCTTTGCAACATTTTAAGCAGCAGGCGTAAAACTGTTATTCGAAGATTTGATCGAACCAATATATTAATCAGCCTAACAGAATAACAGCTTTACAATTGAAGAGTTTTACCGGTTATTTTTCCATAACCTACCATTTTGTGTCCAGCTGACAATTAAATAAAATTTGAACAAAGTGCAAAATAAAGAATTTACCGTGGAAAAATATAGAATTTCCCATGAAACGGCCATGTGTTATTTTTTCCTCTCTCCTAGAGTGTTAAACCCTGTTTTTGTCAAAAATCTACTTGGTTCAGCGTGCTTGCAGCAGCCGTTTCGACTCCTTTTGCTCACTTTCAACATTGCGTTGCTAAGTAACGTCACTCCTGAAAGAACTTTCAGTTAATCTTTTCTGTCTTAATCTGATTGGCTCACAAATAAAACAACAACCAATAGGAGTCTCTCTTTTATTTTGCCCCCCTTCGAAGAAGGTGGGGCATATAGCGTTGCACATGTCAGTCGGTCTGTCGGTCGGTCGGTCGGTCGGTAGACTGTGGTTTCCGCACAATAACTCAAGAAATTTTTAAGCTAGGACTTTGATACTGTATAAGTGTATTATTCTAGTTAAAAGCTAGAGGAAGTTTGAAGATGGGTGACCTTGACTTAATTTCCAAGGTCACAGTGGTACCTGAGTTAACTTTCATTTCCGCACCATAACTGAAGAGGTTTTTAAGCTAGGACTTTTATATTGCACATGATTATAGTCCATATTTGGGGCTAGGCGAAGTTTGAAGATAGATGACCTTGACCTCATTTTAAAGGTCACAGAGCCACTTTACTGAATATGGTTTCATGCTTTCTGCATAACTTCTACCTTGGAGCTAGAACTTTCATATTGCACAGCTTTATGGTTCTCTGTAAGGGCTAGGTTGATTTTGAAGATGGGTGACCTTGACCCAGTTTTCAGGGTCACAGAGAGATTGTAGTTAGACTGTGGTTTCCGCACAATAAATCAAGAACTTTTTAAGCTAGGACTTTGATACTGTACGGGTGTATCATTCTAATCAAAAGCTAGGCGAAGTTTGAAGATGGGTGACTTTGACGTAATTTCCAAGGTCACAGTGGTACCTGAGTTAAATTTGGTTTCTGCACAATAACTGAAGAAGTTTTGCAGCTAGGACTTTTATATTGCACAGGATAATAGTCCATATTTGGGGCTAAGCGAAGTTAGAAGATGGATGACCTTGACCTCTTTTTAAAGGTCACAGAGCCACTTTACTGAATATGGTTTCATGCTTTCTGCATGATAACTTCTACCTTGGAGCTAGAACTATTATATTGCACAGCTTTATGGTTCTCTGTAAGGGCTAGGTTGATTTTGAAGATGGGTGACCTTGACCCAGTTTTCAGGGTCACAGAGAGATTGTAGTTAAACTATGGTTTTCGCACAAAGAAGTTTTTGAGCTAGGACTTTGATACTGTACAGGTGTAACATTCTAATCAAAAGCTAGGCGAAGTTCGAAGATGGGTGACCTTGACCTAATTTCCAAGGTCACAGTGGTACCTGAGTTAAATTTGGTTTCCGCACAATAACTGAAGAGGTTTTTAAGCTAGGACTTTTATATTGCACATGATTATAGTCCATATTTGGGGCTAGGCGAAGTTTGAAGATTGATGACCTTGACCTCATTTTAAAGGTTAAAGTATAAAGATATGTGACATTGATATATGATTAACCTTCACTAATTTTGTAAGGTCACGAGTGCCCCTTCTACCACTATCAATAGGATAGCGAGCGCAAGTGTAGCTAGGGCAAGGGTAATGGGGGAGGGGGGCATCTATGTTTTACAAACATATCTTGTTTCATTTTGGTCTTAAAATAGTTCCGCACAATAACTGAAGAGGTTTTTAAGCTAGGACTTTTATATTGCACATGATTATAGTCCATATTTGGGGCTAGGCGAAGTTTGAAGATTGATGACCTTGACCTCATTTTAAAGGTTAAAGTATAAAGATATGTGACATTGATATATGATTAACCTTCACTAATTTTGTAAGGTCACGAGTGCCCCTTCTACCACTATCAATAGGATAGCGAGCGCAAGTGTAGCTAGGGCAAGGGTAATGGGGGAGGGGGGCATCTATGTTTTACAAACATATCTTGTTTCATTTTGGTCTTAAAATAGTTCCACACATATGTTCGGAACGATTATGTTTCCACGTGGGTAACCATAGGAAAAACATAGAATGGTTGCTATTCAGTACACTTGAAGGACAACCATTCGCCAGCGCCTGTGTGGTCCCAAATGAATCGATATGACAAATTTTACCCTGTGCAAATAATAATAAGCCCAATGCTTCACGCTGATTTGTCTCAAGTAAAACCTCATAAACTGTTGAAGTCCACTGTGGTTGTAGTAGCGTTAGACCTAACTTTAACATACAAGTTATGGAAAAAATTGTACGTGAGGACATATCTGGACAGATACTTTTACGACTTGTGCTATATTAACAGGAAGAGAATCAGCATGGAAAAAAGCGCACAACGTGATACTTACTTATCCTGTGAACAAGGTACCAACACCTTTTTTTTGTGAACGACAAAGGTAGGTTTAAACACGGAATTGGTACAAAATATAAACTGTTAACTAAAGATGAAACGAAAAACCGGGAGGCAGATGATTGTCACAGCAGAGTAGCGATGTCTTCTTTATGAAGAGATCTTAAGAGGAAGTCTTTGCTGTATGTATGTATGTATGTATGTATGTATGTATGTATGTATGTATGTATGTATGTATGCATGCATGTATGTAAAATGATCAAGTAGTTCACTGGTATATGTTGGCCATGCACAAAAGTGTATAAAATACCTTTAAAATATGTCGATTCTTTCAATTTGATTGAAATCACAATTGACAGACGTCTAAACCGAAATGCCCACGTTGACAAATTATCCACCTAAATCTCTTGGTGTCTTGAATAAGCTAAAAGAATGTTTGCTATGTTGCAAATGAACAGTTTACAACGCTTTAATATTGTTCCACAATAACTTTGAAATCTTAAGATGAGGCTGTAAATATTCCAAGATTTGGATATTACAAAACAACGCCATAAGGATTATAGTATGTGAAAATACAGTGCTGGCACAGATCCATTATTCCGAAGCCTTAAATTACTCAAAATGAAGTTTTGCCTTACCCATATCGAAATCCTACCATATGTATATATATATATATATATATATATATATATATATATATATATAAAGCCGAGTTAAGCTGATAACATTTGTATAACTAAATACGATCACGGTTATGGTAAAAACTGGCAAAGGTGTGATGCGCTTGAAACTATCAATCTCCTGCAAATCTACGTGAAAAATATATGTGCACAGTTGCAATGGTTTGGAAAATTGTATAAAAAGTACTATACTGAAAATCATATAGTTGAGAACTTGTCCGTACACAAAACGTAAGGAAATATGAAATTGCGCCTTGCCTGTTGCACCTACAAGCAAAAAAAAAAAAACAAAACAAAAAAAAAAATGTGATTCAGCATAACAAGAAAAGAGCAGAAATATACATGATTTTGTTCAACAACCTTTGTCTATTACGTGAAGTAATTAACGTATACATCAAGTACCTTATCTCATAAAACAATATTTTTTCACACAGGAAAGTCTAAAGTGTTTTTCTGCTTAAAATGTTTTGCATCATGCTAATTTATATGTACATGTATGTCAATTGGATCAGAGCAAGAGCTTTGATAAATTGAATCAAAATTTGCTTTATCTAATTACTTGTCTAAATGATTTTGTTATCTGTATTTAATTGTATTTTATCATTATCTTTTAGGAATATGATGTCTAACTGTTCGTACCGCGATTAAAAAAAAGGAAGCAGAATCATACGCTACAAACTCAATACTTGGTTACTACCTGGGGCCATGCCTTCTTATACTTGCTCTAAGATTACCTGATTCTTTGTTTATTTCCTTTCGTCTTGGTTTTATTTTTATTTTTTATTTGTGTGTGTGTGTGTGTGTGTGTGTGTGTGTGTTTCACTATAGTCAATTGGATCAGAACAAGAGCTTTGATAAATTGAATCAAAATTTGCTTTATCTAATTACTTGTCTAAATGATTTTGTTATCTGTATTTAATTGTATTTTATCATTATCTTTTAGGAATATGATGCCTAACTGTTCGTACCGCGATTAAAAAAAAGGAAGCAGAATCATACGCTACAAACTCAATACTTGGTTACTACCTGGGGCCATGCCTTCTTATACTTGCTCTAAGATTACCTGATTCTTTGTTTATTTCCTTTCGTCTTGGTTTTATTTTTATTTTTTATTTGTGTGTGTGTGTGTGTGTGTGTGTGTGTGTGTGTGTTTCACTATAGTCAAACAAATCAAGTGTGGTTGGTCACTTCGGTATATTGCATTACTTTACTTATTTCCATGAACAAAAATAAAGGATGCATTTCATGGACAGGCTGGTAACTGAAACTATGAAGGGCAAAGAAATTTTAATGTTATGTATTTCCGTCTGAGGGCGCAACCTCTCGGTGACATTCTTCTGCCTGCTTCTGTTCAGTTGAGCAACTGGTGTAAGCGCACACGAAGCAAGACGGCTCTCTCCAAGAAAAGGTGACTAAAATGTCCCCCCAAATGAGGTACAGTACGAACAGTCAAGAGAATAGATAGAAAGTACTCGCAGCATCACTGTTACACAAAAAATCAGCTCGGTATAGATCTACTTCACTTCAATGTCGACCGCTCTTAACGAAAATTGGCAACAAGTGAGCATGTCTTCCGTTAAATTTGGAGAGCTGAAAATGAGCCAGTTTTTATAGTGTCAGGCGCGGATCCAGAAGGGGTGCGGGAGGTGCGCCCGCACCCCCCCCCCCCACACACATACAAAATGAAACATATTTTCTTTGTAACTCTGCAAACATCACTAATTAACGTACATGAAAAATATAATTGCCAGTAAAGTAGTAGCCGGAGTCTGGTTTCAACCCAAAAATGAGTCCCAGACCTGTCAAGTCTCCCGATTTTTTACTTGTCGCCCGGCTTGGGTATATGAAGGAAATGTACAAAAATACATAAATCTGTCTAATACCGTAAACTGCGAAGGATGCAGACCATTTGAGTGTGTCCACAAAAGTTTAACACCCACAACGGCCCAAGTCATAAATCATAAAGTCTTATGTCAACTGTGCCTATTTAATGAATGTTGCTTTGTACATTTTTTGCATGTCCATTAGGTTATACAATAATCAGCAAATGACTTTGAATGTCCAATTCACAGGCTTTCAGCTTCTCATATTTTGCCAAATTGACCCTTTTCTTGGAACTCAGTTGAAAGTTTATTCATACAGCATTTATTCTATGTAAGGTAGACCTAAAGCAAACCTACTTTTTATTGTGTACAAATTGTAACCTTCCTTTTCTAGCTCGTCTTATTTTCAACATGAATCATGCCTACCTATCATATGTAAACGCACCCACATCAGGCAATTGATTTATTACATGCAGGTAACACATTTCATAATTGATAACTTTATCATTTCATTCAGGCATGGGATACAAAAGTTAAAAACATATGTAGGCCTACATGATATGACCCACAGTGGGCAAGAAGATTTCATGGCCAACATTGATATTAATCATATTAACCGTTTGATATTGCCAGTGATATTACAGTACAGTGATACCCACGCCAAGTGCTACGTGTGAGAAATGCTATTGCATGCCTACAATACGAACCTTTTTATTTATTCGTGGATAATTATCTGCACTTCTGAGAACTTCTGAGAAGAGCAACTGAATTATCATCAGAATCGGGTGCATTCAAGCTTCCTTCAAAATTTATTGTTGATATCATGAATTTAAAAATAAAAATTTAACGTGCAGACTATCCATTAATCTAATATTGAGGAAAATACACAGATGTATCCAGCAACAGATCATAATTAGTCTGTTTCGTTTTCTTTCTTTTTTGTTTCTCGTGGAGTCGACAAAGTAATCAATTGTCGAAGTAACATTTGATTTTTAACATTGGCCCTATGGTAAGCTTGCAGGAGCGTAATTTTACAACACCAGCCACAACCACCCAGAATATGTGATGCAATAAAATAAATTGCCCTTCGGAAAGGTGTGAAACTCGTAAATTATAACAAGTGTACACCTATGTTTAATATTAAAGATAATTGGGTCTGTGTGTTTTGATCTTACGAAACAGGCCTAAATAGAACGATTAGCCTATGATGATACACAAGTGTCATCCAGGCCCCTTTTCGCTAACATTAACAATCATTAGGCCTACTATAATGTAGTCATAAAAACTTAACAACAGCTTACACCTGTGATGTCGTAGGGTTTGGATGAGAGCTTGTTGCCCTCAGACTTTGACTTTTGTGAAAACTCAAATTTTCTTAATTTACATGTGACCTTTAAAGGTCCAGGCTATTTGGCCATATCAATGGTTCTTGGCTTTAAATTAGCAGACACACAACAGTTTTCATCTATTTTTTTTTTACAAAGCTGGGCTTAAATGAAGGGCTTTTAGTACGGGAGCCAGGGATCCATTTTTAGAGTGGATGTGACCATATCTAGGGAATGGATGAATTTTGTACCAAATTAAGATTACATTTCAGGCTTTTATTTTCTAGCAATTAGGCCTACACTCTTCTAAACGTGTACGTTCATATCTGCCCAGCTTGCCAAAGTATGAATGTCAAATATTCCATAGTACGTCAAAAATTGTAATTTTGAGCCTACAAATATATTCCTTTATGTTTATGTCGCTTTTTTTTTTGTTATATACAGTGTGTCGTTATCGAAAGCTTGAAAATTGACAAAAATCATATTTTCGGCATTCCAGCCTGTTTGAGGACATGAACAGCGTGGTGCATTCTTTTTGACAGTAATCTGACACAAATAGTGCCCTGTTTGTTGTAGTTACTAATCTGTCAGTTATTAATGATCACATGCCACAAATGGGTACATATTCTAGATGCTGTACGGATAAACATTTACCCCTACCCCTTCTTATGCATTCCCCGTAGGAGGGGATGCAAATAGTGTTTAGTCTCATTGTTTGCCGACGCCGCGTTTCTTATTTTCCTTATATTTCTGTCCCCTCTTGACTTATTGCCTCCTAATTTTGTACAGATAATCTATGGGTCTGAGAAATTTTTGTATATAAAAATGAGGTCAAAGATCAAGGTCAAATCCTTGTTGCATTTGTTTTGCTTATAGTAACTGACTGAGCAATTTTCACATGTTGGCTCATATATGTACCTTCTTGATGGTGTATCATAAGCCCAAGGTTACGGTAGGCTCACCTAATCTCGATATGATCCTATTCTCCATCACCAACTCAAATCTCGCGCTTCTCGTGATCTCGCATATTTTTGGCGACTTCCGGCCCATGTAAAGGACACCCATGGGTACTTCATAGCCCCTGGATTTTGTATTTGACAAGATGCGTTCAAACAGGGAAGAAACCCATTTTACCTCCAGAAGTGTTGATTTCCTGTCCAAGAGCGAAGGCAAATATACATACAATACTCAAGACTTATTTGCATGCATAAAACACAAATGTAAACAAGTGTCGTCTGCACGGCAGGCCTTACATCTTGCAGACTCATTAGCATATTCATCTGGAAAACTGCTTTAAGGGACCGGCTATTGTGTGAAAGTTATGAAGTATACGCCCAAAAAAAATCACAGTTGGCCTACAGGCAAGAATATTTCATAATTACATTATTTGACAAAAGATATATTTGTTTGCTGTAGCGTAAGCCTTCCTATTGCATGTTTCTTCTCTTTGTTATGACAGTGGACTTGCACACATTATCAGTACATATCTTCACATGCAAAATGATTCATTTCCTTATTACAGCAATTTTATTTCATTCTACATTGATATCTTGATACAAAAAACACATTTTTTTTCTATTCTCTTCCCACAATTAAAAGCCTTATTTTCTCAATGGAAGTTTGGACTTATTCATATTTTAAAACAACCTGCCTGTGTGGAAACCCAATCTGCCTAAAAAAAGGAGTATACCTATCACCAATTAATGGAGGCATGCATTGCTGTTAAAGAAGATAAAATAACGGTCCGAAAAGGAGCTATACAGTATGCAGTGCCACTGACAACACTACGAAATAGGATGGATGAGAGAATTTCGATAGATGTTGTGAGACCCCGGGCCAGATCCATTGTTTTCATTGGATGAAGAAGACAAAATTCTTCTCATATAGAATGTAAGGCTGCTATAGCCTATGGTTACACCAGGGCTGAAATTTTGAGCATAGCAACGGATTATGCAGTCTGTCTTAGGAAACGGGGAAGAGAGGAAAAGGGTTTTAGTCAAAAGAGGACGGTTGCTGTTGTTGTGGGTTTTTTTCTTTCTTTTTTTTTGTTGTTGTTGACAAAATGGCCCAATATTCATAAATGTAAACCCAGGAGCCTCTCTTCTGTCAGAGCAAAATGTGCCACAGTGGATTCTATAAACAAATATTATGATGAACTGGACAAAATACTGACAAAATACAATTTGAAAGACAAAACCCATCACATCTTCAATCTGGATGAAAAAGGCCTGTCAACAGACCATCAACCCTGCTGTGGCCCATCGCAGAAAATATACAATGCTGATTGCTACTCATATATGAGGAGTCATCCTGGGCAAGTTGGCTGAGCGGAAAGACGCTCGCCTTTCACCTCTGCGACCCGGGTTCGATTCTCGTCCTGGGCAGCAAGTGGAAAATGTTCCTACCACTTTAACCGTGCACGGTGGTTTTCTCCGAGTTCTTCGGTTTCCTCCACTAGGCAAGGTAGGAAGTATACGCCAACATCTGTGCCATGGAGAGTGACTCAATAAGTCAATGCTTGACTTCTTTCACAATCCACGTAAAACAAATGTGTCCATACTTTTTTTTATAAAGAGATACAATGTTTGTTCCATGGCTTGTCGAGTGTATTACCTTGGGCTCTCCTGCAGCAATTGGATGTCTTCTTTCTGAAAGGCAAGTATCTCCCCTTTTGACAAAAATTCATATGTTAAACCAAAAGTAACCCTTTCCATGTTGTATTCACAGAATGACACAACAGTGTTTAAAACATCAAATGATCAGGTATATGAACAAGCACATGATGATGTTAACTGTGTTGATAATTTAGCAAGAGCTACACATTTCTTTCAGGACAAAATCCCTTGCACCCTACACCCCCCCCCCCCCCAACACCCAGACAACTAGAAATGATTCAAATTAGTTGGTGGGAAAGTAATCACAGAATGTGAAGTGCTGAAATCACGGAAAAGGGTACCCTTAAATCCTACTAAAACGATTACGAATAAAAGTACTAGAAATGATGACACTAACAAAGTGTCAAATGTGAAAAAGACATGGTCTGGTCCAAAAGCTCCCAAACCAGGTACATCTGGCCACAAAAAGTTGAACGATCTGTACAATCACAGGGGCAACCAGCAGAATGGTTGTCATCATATTCTGGTCGAGACGAACCCATACATAGGCCTACTGACCGGCCGAAAAAACTGATTAGGGTTAGAGGGGAACAAAAAAAAAAATTGGCACCTCGCACGCCGTTTTCCTATTTTAAACACCTTCTGATGCCCGACGCATGATTAGTTATTGCCACAGCTCTGTTTTCTCTTAGCATATCGAGAATTGGTACAACGTGGATACTATTAAACGTGAATAGGAAAGCATCTATGGACTTTTCGTTCGTATGGTTTGTTTTTAACATGAGTGACTTGAAAGGTCAAACTCAATATATTCCTGTTGATTACTCTGCAAGTCAATGGGGATTGCAATGCTAATTCACATTTTCCACTTCTAAAAAAGTAGTTGGCCAGATTCATTTCAAGCATGGTGACGATGCATGTCAGGTAGGTATCCACCATGTTCAAATGGTCATGCTCCAATGACTTTGGGATTTTATTTTCATTTTATTTATTTATTGATTTTGGGATTTTATTTATTTGTTTATTACTTATAATAATAATTATTATTATTATTATATATTTTTTGGTGAATTTTTGCATTCTTATTGATGACCATGTAAGCCAATGGGGTCTGCAATGGTAGTTCACCTTTTGACTTTGTCAAAACCGTAAGCCAGATTTCCTTGAAATTTTTGGCACAGATACTTCGTACATTTGGGGAATTTTTTCCGTACGATTGTGATGACCTTCAAGTCATAGGACAAGGTAACAATGCTTTGCAAAGAAAAAGTGTTTCCCTGCCACATCTTATAATAGATCTATATGACTATCAAACTTTGTCATCATTTACCAAGGGGAGACTTTCCTTAATTAAAGTTGCTTAAAGGTGCATTAAGGTCGAAGTTCAAGGTTAAACATTCTACAGACGAATGGTGACCCTCTTAGAGGGGTGGCCTCTGGTGAGAGGTGCCTCATCCGGGGATGCAGGTTTTTCGGACCAAAAAAAAAAAAGGTTGTAGTTTAACCAATAGTTACGTAACGCTACCTCTCCAACACCATTGTCTAGACGTCTATGTCTGGGCCACAATGCCCCAACACAATTGAGTTTAGACTCGATTGTTTTGAAAACCTGGTGGTCCCCATCACCACTTGGTTCCTGTGGAAGCAAGGTGGGGGGGGGGGGGGGGGTCCAGTAGGAATTGACCCCTCTTCTTCCCACAGCACAACATAGCCAATGAGGTATTTATCAAATAGTACAGAAAAATATGATCCAAATTCATAAATTCCTAACCCAAGAATGACAGCAAAGAGATTCCAGAGTTGCCAAGGCATGAACATTCATCTTCCAATGCAAATGTGAAGAAACAAATTTCACTCCTGACTTGAGACAGGCAGTCACCCATAAAAGGCAACTGGTGGTTTTAAACCAGTCGTCTCAACCTTTGAAATATTCTTCATTCACTACAGACTATAGTGTTTCCAAAATGAATAGGCCTAACCACCCGAAACACAAATTTTATTACTTCTACCAAAAATAAAGAGACCTGGTAGGCCTATCACTTTTTAGTTGTCCTGACTTGTCAGTCAGCTAAGTTTACAGCAAAAGAAGAAAGCAGGCCTACATCGTTTTTGTGATATTTATGAATCTGGAACATTATGAACACACTCTGCCTCCTCTATAACTATGAGTCGGAGAACACAGCCCACAGCACAACATAGCCAATGAGGTATTTATCAAATAATACAGAAAAATGTGATCCAAATTCATAAATTCCTAACCCAAGAATGACAGCAAAGAGATTCCAGAGTTGCCAAGGCATGAACATTCATCTTCCAATGCAAATGTGAAGAAACAAATTTCACACCTGACTTGAGACAGGCAGTCACCCATAAAAGGCTACTGGTGGTTTTAAACCAGTCGTTTCAACCTTTGAAATATTCTTTATTAACAACAGACTATAGTGTTTCCAAAATGTATAGGTCTAACCACTCAAAACACAAATTTTATTACTTCTACCAAAAATGAAGAGAGACCTGGTAGGCCTATCACTTTTTAGTTCCCCTGACTTGTCAGTCAGCTAAGTTTACAGCAAAAGAAGAAAGTAGACATACATCGTTTTTGTGATATTTATGCATCTCGAGCATTATAAACACACTCTACCTCCAATGTAACTATGAGTAGGAGAACATAGCCCAGATTACAACCAGGTTACTACTACTAGGAAGATTGATGGGCTCTCGAGATTTTACACCTTTTCAGAATTTTTCCGCCAAGAATACCGCAAGGGTATGGTAACTTTTATAAAGTTAAAGTATGAGCCAATGTAGACGCAGCCCAGAGTCGTCTATGTGATGTTGATCGCAGCTGATCGCCATTTCCGGCGAAACGATCAAAGAACTTTCAGCAAACTATACATGGACTATGAATCGGTGTGAATGTGTGGTAAAGTAGACTTGCACAAGTCCCTAGTGCATGTCCCTATTTTCCCATCCCGCGGTCCCACCCAGAAGTGCGATACATTTTCCCCTCCACAAAGGTAACTGAATAATATTATGCCAACTACACGGTGTTATTAAGTAGGTCCTACTATTATTATTATATTTTTTTTTTAACTGTCGACACTGCCGCCGTGTCGGTTTCAACAGTAGCAGCTATTGAGTCCTGGTCAGTTCTAATCCCATTATCATCGCGAGTGGAAAGTGGCCTTCGATGAATGCATGGCTAGTCACTGGCCACTCAAGCGAGACAAAGCTGGCCGTCTCCCTCCGGCTGCCGACACCAGGGACTTGTCAAACTTGCACAAGCCCACTCTGGACTACCATCGATTCGGTGGGAGTGACGTCACAACATCCGGGGTTTCGCGGGATCTTAGAAGTCAAATCAGTGCCACAACTTTTTTATTTTTGCATTAATGCAAAATGATCCACGTCATGATTTAAGTTTTGTTGAGTAAGACCTCTACATTTCTATGTGGCTCTTTTGTCAATTTAAACGAAAAGTCCATAAACACACTTTATCGCAGTTACTGACAAACTGTCAGCATGATAAACACGCGGCAGCGGTATTTTCACCCGAGCCATGTTTACCTGCGGCTGGCGTATTTTACTCTCTTTCCGTGAAAAAATTGGACCCTCTACTCTATTGTACGCAAAGACTGGTACAGTGGTAGTATATGTTATCATTCTCACCAATTTACAGCGTTAAATTTTGTTCCTTGCTTTAATAAATTGTCCGTAATCGTCACTTGTCACTCTGCCCTCCTTCCCAATTGTATTCTACGAATAAAATATGTTTATATCACTTGTGTTCACACAAATGTCACCCATCTTTCAAGCCAGACTTCACAACACGAGGCAGCGAGTTCTACCGAACGAAACAGCGATAGAAAAACTTTTTGAGTAGACAGCGAACACCATGTGATCAATTCTGGGCCCTTGTAGTTTCCGACTAAAATAACGATGCATCTGTTTGAAATAGAAGCAGTTTTGAAGGTGTTCCCGCAAAAATACTTTTGTTTCAGCCAATGGGAGAGCTTTTGTTAAAATAGACAAGGTTCTGAGCATTCTAACTATATAAACAACATGGCGCGGAGACAAAAAAAAATCGAGATAGAGACGATGAAATCACCCTATTTTTGCGCAGTTTTGCAAAGTTACATCATTCAAATTGTCACAAGCAACGACCCGGTCATTGATTTAAATCATCGTAGTAGGAAAATATTCATTTTAACGCCGCTCGAAATAGCCATCGGCAAGAACTGACGTTTCTTTACAATAAAATGTGCATGCTTGCATGTAAATAAACAACAGTCAACACAAGGAATTTGAGACGGCCTTGAATCTGTCACGTGCTTGACTGCTCATGAATAATTCATAGCAGCGACAAGCCGGCAAGTTTGACAAGTCTCACTGGACGCCCTCTGCCTGACGCGGTTCACTGCAATTAATCCTTCATTACACAGTAGCTCAATTATCAGCTTCTGAAGAGGAGTGCGTTATGACCGCTCGCTTGTCTGTGTGATAAGAAACACAGTGTAGACCGCCCGGCGCTAATCATCTGGAGTCAATGTTATCTGGTTATATACACGTTCCACGCCAATCAGCTAGGTAAAGCTACGACGTGTGTTTACTTAAAATTTAATTTGGCAATGAATTTGATTTTAAATAAAATACGGAAGATAGTCCAGTGAGACTTGAGCAAGTCTAGTGGTAAAGCAGTAAGATTGGAAACACAAAGTCATATCTACAAAGCTATTTGGACAATATTAACCACTGTAGGCCAAATGATCATGAATATTGGATGGCAAACTTTGGTAGGCCTATCCCTTGGCCGCAGCTACGAGTAAGTAGTGGAGTACATATATGTATTTTCAAAACTAAGGCAAATGACTGATAGATTAGTGATTACAGATAGAACTGCCTTCTCACAAGTGCAAAGTGACAAAAGAAATGAGAATTTAGAGGTACAATTAACTGAGAGAACAGAAAAGAATAGGATAGCAACGAGATCAACGGGAACAATGCAAACCGGAGTGACATGCAGGTAGCAACGGAATCCTACGTAAACAATGAGAGCTCGCAAATTTCGACACCCTCGCCTGATAGGCCTAAATCAGACAATGCTGCAAATCAAAATCAAAATATGGAAAAGAACAGTAATGAAAAGGACACAGGTCCCACTAATGTAGTAATGAAGATCCTATTATTAAAGTGTGAGAGATATTTTACTGACGAAAACTCTGATTCAGCCCCAGGTTTTGTGCAATGTTGTTCTTGTAACAATAGGCAATGTTTTGGATGTCTGCCATATAATGCTACCCAAAACAAACTATTAAAGAAAGATGAGATTCAGTGGAAATGTGACAAATGTGGTAAAAAGCCAATCCCGTCTAGCAAACCCACAAATGAGGACAAACTTGCTGCTATCAGTAACAAACTCGACAACTTCCTAGAAGTCTTCAACAAGGGTTTTTCTGACATTATTGTGAGATTAAACGCTAAAGCCGACAATATAGCTGTTGAAACCTTGAAAAGCGAATCGATGATGTTCACAGCAAGCTATCAAGTGACCTGGAAAATCTGAGAAAATCTCAGGACTCTACCATTTGCGACCAAGTTGGCAAATTTATGTCCGGAATTCAGGCAAAGGAGGAACGCAAATTAAATATTATACTCTTCAATGCACACGAGAGTAATCATATTGAAGGAAAGGAGCGCAAAAGAGAGGATCAATCACTTGTAAAAGAAGCAGTCAATGAAATAGGCCTAAATCATGAGATATTTGACTGCCGACGTCTCGGGAAGTATGAGCGCGACAAGGTTAAGTGGAATGCAAGACCCTTACGTTTTTCCACAAATACGGTGAAACACAGAGAAGACATACTTAAACTAGGACGTAAAATGAAAGAAGGCACAAATGAGAATTTGTGTAAAATCATCATGAGAAAAGACATGACTCCCTTAGAACGGGAGGATGACAAATTGTTGAGAAAAACATGGCAAGCAGAAAAGGAAGAGTCTTCAAAAAATGGAGACACAAATGCAAAGTGGATACGGAAGAATGGGATAAGTAATAAACATCGCAAAATATCCCAAACCAACTACTGCATGCCAAGTCGAACCAGAAACTACAACTCCTCAAGACATATAATCAGTTCTTCACATTCACCAAGTAGGCCTAACTTTGAGCAAAATATAAACAGCAATAATGACAATGGTAATATTCCTAATCATGGTCCTGAAAACAACTCCATGTCAAGTAATAATGTAAACTTTTCTTCCATTGATTGTGAACACAAATTACAAAAGGGATTTAAATGTTTATACGCCAATGTTGATAGCCTATTGAATAAACAACATGAACTTCTAGCATTGATTGATCACCATAAACCATTAATTATAGGTCTAACAGAGGTAAAAGCAAAAAATTATAGATACGGTATCCAAGAATGTGAAATAAACATTGACGATTATCAACTGTTCCATAATCTTGAAAATCAAGGTCGGGGAATAGCCCTATACGTCCACAGTAGTTTGAAATCCTCACGTTGTGAAACAATTCAAACATCATTTGAAGAAGTCTTCTTTGCTGAATTCAAATTGCTTGGCTTGGATAACCTGCTTATTGGACTTTTTTATAGAAGCCAAAATAGCACAGATACAAATAATGACATGTTGCTAAATCTGTTTCAAGATATCGGAAACATAAGATCTCACTCTCACATACTGTTGCTTGGTGATTTCAACTTCCGAGAAATTAATTGGCCAAATGAAACATGCCCTACCTTGGACGATCACTATGCATACAGGTTTCTGGAAGCTACACGAGATACATTTCTAATTCAACATCAAAAGACACCCACAAGGTTAAGAGTTGACCAAACTTCATCGATCCTTGTTTTGTTTTTTTTTCAAATGAAGAAGGTATGATAAACAACATTGAGGTTAGTGCGGGCATTGGAAAAAGTGATCATGCTTCACTCATCATCGATTTTTGCTACTACCACCAAGTGGAAAAAAAACCCCTGTACAAGATACCAGTATACCAAAGCCGATTACAACGGCCTATGTGAAGCTTTGGGCTGCATAAATTGGACAACAGAACGAGAAAACAAATCAGTAGAGGATGCTTGGGTATTTTTGAAATTAAAAATGGATGAAATGATTAAGTGTGTTGTCCCAAAAAGAACATACAGTAGTACACAACAAGGGAAAACCAGAAAAAAATGGATGAATAGTCACACTCTTACAAAAATAAGGAAAAAACACAAACTCTATAGAAGATGGATACAGACAAAAGAGGGTGAGGACTATTTGTTATATGCAAGAGCGAACAACCAAGCCAAATGGGCTATAAGGAAGGCAGTTAAACAACTAAAAAAGACAATACCCAAAAAGGATAAAAAGAATCCAAAAGCTTTCTGGTCGTATGTGAACTCAAAATTAAAAGTACGAGCAGAACTGGTGGATTTGGATAAACCTGATGGTACCAGAACAAGTACTGACAAAGAGAAAGCTGATGTCCTAAACTCTTTTTTTCCAAAGTGTATTTACACAGGAAGACATAACTATAATGCCAGATCCCCCGACTTACCCGTTTGGCATTCCACTTGAAAATTTTGATTTCTCAGAAGACGATGTGTTATGCATTTTGAGAAAACCTAAGCCAGACAAATCTCCTGGTCAAGATGGACTTCATCCAATGTTGATAAAGTAACTTGCAGAAATACTAGCCACCCCCTTGTATATTGTGTTCAACTTGTCTTTTAGCCAAGAGACAGTCCCATCAGATTGGAAAGGTGCACATGTTACTCCCATATACAAAAAGGGAAATCGTCACTCTGCTATGAACTATCGCCCTGTAAGTCTTACATCTATTGCCTGCAAAGTCATGGAGACTTTGATAAGAGACCAAATTGTAAAAATTTTGACACACAGAAATCTTTTTAGTAAAGAGCAGCATGGCTTTATTAAGAGCAGATCATGTGTAACTCATCTGCTGGAAGTATTAGAACAGTGGACAAAAATTTTGGACTCTACCGGATCAGTTGATCGTATATATACCGATTTCATGAAAGCCTTCGAGACAGTGCCTCACTAGCGTTTACTGTTAAAGATCGATGCTATTGGAACTCAAGGACACTTTTTATGCTGGATTTCATCTTTCCTAAAGGACAGAAGGCAAAGTGTTGTTGTAAATGGGACAAAATCAAACTGGGCTAGCGTATCCAGTGGAATCCCTCAAGGGAGTGTACTAGGTCCCATTCTGTTCATCATTTTCATAAATGACCTTCCATTAGTCATCAAGAACTGTATAAAACTATTTGCTGATGATGCAAAATTATACGTCAGGAGCAATTTACCGGGTGCACAGGAGTCCATGCAAGCAGACATTAACAGCTCACAAGAGTGGGCAGACGCTTGGTTAATGAAGTTCCATCCTGAGAAATGCAATGTCATGAAACTAGGATACCATAAATCAGAGGCATCATACACTATGAAATCGAAGGATGGTGATGGGACATGTACACTTCATCAAATTGAAGAAACAGAATCAGAGAGCGATTTGGGGGTCCTTATAGATAATAAATTATCTTTTCAGGAACACATTTCCACACAAGTGTCAAAAGCAACAAAAATACTTGGAGTGATGAGAAGACCCTTTGAGTTTCTGGATGAGGAAAACTTTGTACTTCTTTTAAAAGGATTGATACGACCTGTCCTGGAATATGGCCATTCAATCTGGTCTCCCCATAATGTTAGTCTTGTGAAGCAGATTGAATCTGTGCACCGTCGAGCCACAAAGCTCATCCCAAATTTCGACAATCTTTCATATCCAGAGAGACTCAAAAGGCTTCAATTATCGACATTAGGACATAGAAGAATTAGAGGATATCTCATTGACACGTACAAATACATCAATGACATTTACCAAGTGGAAGAACCTCTATTTATGACACTGTCTGCACCAACAAGGGATACCAGTCTCAAACTATTCTAGCCATTCTCTCGCCTTGACACAAGAAAGTTCTTTTTCTCAAGACGTGTCATTGAAAAATGGAATCATCTCCCAGAATATGTGGTGTAAAACCCCTATAAGAGCTCCACAATTTATTGACAGGCAGTGGCCTACAGCCAACCTTCAATATCCCAAACTCTTCCAATCATGAACGGGAGATTTATTGAAATTTGATAAAAAATCTTTCTACAATCCTGTATAATTGTACACCTGTCATGTATGCAGAACTAGTTAAATAATGGGATGACACACCCTGTATTAAGATGTTTTGAGCAAGATATCACACCACGTTGTGTTGCGTGAAATATCACAAGCCCAATTGTACCCACCAAGTGGAGATTAGAAGCGCCTGCAATGTTAACTTGTGGTGAATCCAAGTATAAGAGAGCTCCAGTATGACCAAGTATGATGTTCAGTTAACAATATTCCAACTTGGGACCAAAGTTGGGTCAAATTCCAAGATAGGTCGGAACATACCCATGGGCATTGGGAGCCACATGGAATGGCAAATAAGCAATCATCATAATAATGCAAGCTTGGTCCTCGTCTAAATATGAAAACCTGGTTGTAGACCTAGGTTTGGGGGATCCTACATACCTGATCATCCGCATCTGTGAAGTCAACTATTTTTACAATTTAAGACAAGCCAACAGCAAGTTGAGCAAAGCTAACATCGCACATGCCTATCTTCAAATGTTTCGCCACTAGATGGCACGAATTTGAATTTAGACTGGTTCCCCATTGTACCGTAATTAATACGTTTTCCGAAATGGGTACCAGTTAGCTGAGCTATTGCACTTGTGCAAATTACGTAATTATATAATTACTATGCTTTGTAAACACCTTTTTGGTTTTTAATAAGTACCTTCCAAATATATTAACGGACAGAGAAACATTATCTGTAGCCCTTTCATATACACAAAGTGTTGTATCAACAATATTTTTTTTTCTTATTTTGGTGTAGAGGGTAAAAATATAAGACACATTTACAATATAGTACTGCATATGATCATGATGTCATCAAAAACTTTCACCCGGCCAAATAGAACTCGTGCAGCAGTACAGTTCTAAAGATATGGCATTTGCATGTGAATTGTTCGAAGATTCCGTGCTTCAAGTTAAACGTTTAACTGACTCAGACGCAACACTTGGCGATGAGGTATTATATGAGTTTCCAGTCCAAGATATTGGAGATGGGGGAGAGGACATCATCACTAAACACGATTCACGAATTTGTGGTGTCGCCAGCGCTTGGTAAAAGTAGACAAGGTTACTCGGATCCTGGGCTCCCTCGAGTGTAGAAAATTCTGCGCTTATAGCCACTGTGGCTAATACACCAACATTTTTTTGTAGCCTCGGAAGATTTTCTTTAGCATTAAGATGGTTTTTTTTTTTATTTTAAGATAGTTTAGAAAATCGTAGATGTTTTCGATTCCATTGAAAAATGTGCACTTTAGGAGTTAATTATATGTTATATTGACAATTTATGTAGTTCAAGCACAATATGTAACGATATTAAAAAAAAAAAAAGATTTGATAAATTCTGGAAAGCAAAACATTATGAGTAATCAATAAATTTTGAGAGCGAAGAGTGGGTAGCGGTTGCAGATCTGCTTAATCACTTGATATATACAAACTTGAACACTATGACATAAGTTCTGATAAGCAAACATAATGATATATCAGGGACCCTTGAGCGAAAAATCACTCATTATACTGATTTGTATAACATATAACATTATATGTATATTATTCTTATTAAAGTCACACTTAACAAATTTACTCACCAGGGCATCCCCCTGTCCCACAAACTTTTGAAATTAAAAAACTTAAATGCTGCCATGTGCGCCGTTTTAGGTAAGATTTTATATCACCTACCTATTTATTTACGTACCGTTTTGCTGCTCTTTGTTCAACAATGCTCGGACTGAGTATTGTTCTGTCAAAGTTATTGACACCCTAAGTCATGCATTTCTGCTAGATTTTCGAGGCCTTTTAATTCCCATTATTATGAAGCTTAGGAGCCTATATGAATTGGAAGATCTAACATATTTTGTTTCTTCCAGAAAAGATAAAAATAGCCTGAAGAAATATTCACATTTTCCTCCCCCCCCCCCCCCCCCAATCCTTTTAGTCGTCAGATCACTTTATGATTATATATTCTGAGGACCTGTAGGACAGAGTACAGAAGTAAAATATTTTGGAATATAGTGGGCCTATCCAAAACTTAACTTACAGGTGTATTTCATTTTCAAAATACATGTATGCCCAGGCAATATGTCTACAGCACAGTATAAAATTAAAAGAAACTTTTTTTTCCAATCTAATAGAATCGACTTAAAACTGTCTCGTGCATAAGTAAAATAAAATGTTTAATTTAAATCAAATGTTGAAATCACTGCGTTTTTATTTTCTTTTGAAAGAAGCATATCAACTCATTCCTGATTTTTTATTTTTTGGGGTAAAGAATTGGAGTTGATTAATAGTAGTAAATAGAACTAATAATAAAGTTATTAAATCTGAGCAAAGTGAAAACATTTGATAAAAACTAGAGGTCCCCCATCGCAGAGCGATTGCAAAGAAAGCCTCCCCCTGCCCGCAAGTTGTTTGCGCACATGTTCTGCACTTCCAAAAGGATGTAGACATTGACCTTTGATTCTGAATGGCATGATGTGAATAAGCAATGTTTCTAAGGAGACAAGCTATCCATGGAAGGCATTATCTCTAAAAAATGATGAGCGATAATGCCATTATCGCATAAAATAGCCTAAGTAGGTCACAGCCTGAAAATAGGTCAAGGTCAATAGCATTATCAGGTGTAAATCATTTAACTCATGACTGTACTGTGCACAAAAGGTCATGTTCAAGAATTCAGGCCTACTGGACAGCACGTGCACACAGTATTTAAGTTCAAGAGACCATATGACCTTGACATTTGATCGTGAGCAGTATTGTGTGATTAAGTAAAATCTTTGGAAGGGGACAAGCTATCTGTAGAAGGAATCTGCATTGAACAATATTGAGTGACAATGAAGTTATTAGCAAATCTAACTGAAATTAGCCTAAGCGGGTTGTGACCTTGAAAATTACGTCAAGGCCAACAATTATCAATCTTATGGCAATTCCTTTCATCTCACTAAAGGTCAGTATTGAGCATACAACCAATTTGAGAGAATGGAAAGAATAAAGTCAAGAAGGGAAAGAACAAAGAAGTAGGTCATGTTCTAAAAACGTAGGTCAAGGACACTAATGAATTATCAAGTGCACATCTTCAGTATAGGCCTAATGCATAATATAAACTCTCCAATGCAAGCGGTCTTCAAGATTTGTGGAAAACGAGATCGCAAGTAGCAAATTTTTGCGTTTTTTTACCTTCGGCAGGACATATGACCTTGACCTTTGATTCTGAGTTGCATCATCATATATTCTTAAATGTTTATAAGGTAACAAACTACCTAGGGAAGGCTTTCCCATTAAAAAATATTGAGCGATAATGCAGTTATTAGCGAAAACAGCCCAAGTAGGTCACGACCTTAAAGAATTAGGTCAAGGTTAAACAAATATCTGGTGCACATTGTTAATTCAGGACTATCACCATGCGCAAAGGTTTTTTTTGAACGTTCAGCCGTATTGAAGATCTAGTGCACACATGAGCAGAAGGAAAAAAATTCCAGATGATGGGTTTGTTCTCTGGGGCTCCTTAGAAACTTCCCCAAGAACAAATTTGGACCCAACGAACAATGTAGAAATAAAGTGATCAACCCCTATATAAGCCTCTTCCCAATTAGGGGGAGGCTAAACTAGAAAGAGCACACATTCTTGTAGACAGACAAGTGCACCTCACTTCCTTGCTTTGAAAACATTGTTATCATCTTCAACATTTTCTGTTGTTTCAACAGGCAAAGTTGCTGCCAAAATTTTTAAAAGGTATCTTGAAGAGAAAACTGGGGAATCTGGACAATTAACGGCTACAGACAAGCTTCAAAGAATGACTGATGTAGCAAAAGAAAGAATGGCAGACACAGGAAAAAAATATGCTGGCGAAAAATACAAAAGCAGTATTGAATCAGTGCAATCTGTATCAGATCGACCTCCTGTGTTACTGGCCAATGAAGGTAACAGAACATGGTACTTTGTTAACTGTACATATTTTTTTAACAATTTATTTACAAGTCCCTACATTCATGGTTTCTGGCACAGTGAAATTTTACAGTGTTCAGATAATCATTATAATCATATTCTAAAGCAGAATGTAGACGTTATGGGTTTTTGAAGGGTTATATATGCTAAAAATTTTACTTTGTTATATTTTTATTACCTGCAAAGGAGACCAAGCTACTGGGGTTAGTCTGCCTTTTGGTGAAATGGTCACGGTTTTAGCACTGGAAAAGTGGTTCAATTTCTGATTGGCCCACTGTTGTTACCATGGTAACAGACTGCTGTATGCTAGGGTTCACAGGCTTCTACTACCAAAGGTGACATTGATAAAAAAATCCTGATTGGTGTTTTTTAGTAGAGGGACAGGATCACAGTGTATTACCCTTTATATACTAGAAATAGCATTCTGTCATCCCGGGGCAGACCAAGCGTAGTAGGGATAACATGCACCTTGGTCTGCTAAGGAGGCAAACGTTTTAGGTTAAAAGCAAAATTACCCTTTATGTTTTTTTAAGGCATGCTATTTTAACCTTTTTTACCCTCTTGCAGAAACTCAGGACAGTGTATCAGCATTCAGAAATGAAGTTCAGGGGTAAAATTACAGCCGGAATATACTTAATATCTGTATCCTTGCAAAGATTCTCCTAAGACTGAATACAGTACCATGTAAAGGCAATAAGTAAGAATCATAATAGATTCTCGCAAATTTTGGCAAAATTCTACCCCTGACTACTTTCACAGTGTATGCAATTTTTTCCCCTTTGATTTTCTTATTTTGGCCAAAATTCACCAAGAAATTATTTCCGTGAATCCCTCATTTAACATTTTAGTACAAAAATAAAATTCCTCCCTCTCTAGTGATAGTCTAGGATCTGTGCTATCTGCAAACAACATATTTTTGAGGCTGGCCAGGTGGTGCATCTATGTCGTTTGGATGCCTTTCTAGTTCTCACCTACCTAGCCATACAATTCTGCTTTTACCCATGTGATACATAAAGCTTGAATCGTTTTAGATTTAGTCAAATAATTGGAACACCTCTACAGGAAACCAACATGTCAATTTCTTCTTCTTGGCCTTACATATTTTCCAATTTTCAGTCCAAAAAGAAGCCTGGCATCACCAAAAAATCTGAAAATGTGAATCTAAAGAAAAAGAAGAAACCATGCACAACTAAGAAATCTGTAAATGTGAAGCCAAAAAGAAGTCTCAGGTACAGTAATTTCATGGGAGTTTATTTTTATTTATTTATATTTATTTATTTATTTATTTATTTATTTATTTATTAATTATTATTATTATTATTATTATTATTATTATTATTATTATTATTATTATTATTATTATTATTATTATTTTTCATAATACTCTGTGCCAAGAGTGTGATATATGGTGGGTTGGTTTACGTTTGAGCCAAACTTTAAGTATACTGGATTTCACTGACCCTACTCAATTGACGATCACCAAACTTTGAAATGGGTCCAAAAAATACCTAATGACAAGAACAAAATATATAGTTCCCCCTCTCCTTTATCCTAATGAACGAATTGGATAAGACCTCGTAGTTTCTGTATAAAATATCTGTACATAACTTGTGAAGGTATACTCAGTGTTATGAAGACCAAAATGTTTCTCGAAAATGTCATACAGCATTGAAAATAAAGCTTGTCCAAAAAAAACTTGAAAGTTGAATATAAGACCACAAAAAATTGTTTTTCACGCAAATTAAAAAATTTGATTAGGTAGGGAGGCTTTTTATATGCACGAACATGTACAAATTGTCATAATTTTAAGCATAAAAATAGTCTCACAATTACACGTATACCTATATTAACAAAGCATTTAGTTCCCGAGGTTGACATTAAGCTTACGGACCCACTGAGCCAGGGGGGCAGTAAATTTGCACATCTACCGGCCAACAAGCAACATGCACCGGCTCAAATTATTGTAAATTTTATCAGTTCCGAAACTTAAAATTTATTTTCAGTTTTTAGAGTCTCCTTATTGTAAAAACAGCACTGCAAACATAAAAAAAAAAAAAAAACAAACAAACAAACAAAAAAACCCCAAACAAACAAACAAACATCAATTTTCAGGGGAATGAGAATCAAATAGCTGATCTCCTTGATTAAACAGGTCACACCATAGGGTAACTTTCAGATTTTAAGTGGGTTAACATTAAGACTGGCCGGTGGGCCGGTGGGCCAGTCTTAACGTTAACCTCTGACTTCCACAAGTACATGTATACAAAGAAAAAGGCGCATAATAAACTTTGTACATACAATTGGACCTACATCACATGACATGAAAATTATCAATAGATACCTGATGAAAAGATTATTTTCTTTATGTTTGATTATAAAAGTTATATGAAAATCTGGAAATGTAGTATCCCTTACTCAGTATCTGGTCTTTTAAGCTTTCTTTTGCTGAAACAAACATTGACATATGTAAAACCTATGGGAAGTTGTCCGATCATCTGATGCTTCACTTTATTTTTATTTTTTGAACAACGTAATAAAAAAATTACCCAGAATGGTTTCAATTCTCCTAATATTGGTCTTTGCCTTAGATCTCCAAAGTGTTCAAACTGGTGCTTCTGGAAAGCTTCCTTGCAGTGTGTTGAATTTAACAAATGAGATATGAAACCCATACATGTGA
The DNA here is from genome assembly GCA_964020975.1 of Hermodice carunculata. Classification (NCBI taxonomy): domain Eukaryota; kingdom Metazoa; phylum Annelida; class Polychaeta; order Eunicida; family Amphinomidae; genus Hermodice; species Hermodice carunculata. The sequence goes on along the minus strand of OZ026628.1, from coordinate 35,490,549 downwards.
AACTTCAGTAGGCTCAGTATGACTGAACAAACTGGGGGATGTACGCATCTTCTGCCAACTTGTTCTGCTGTACATTGACTATAATTGCTTTTGGATCTTTGGTCTTATTCCATACTTTGATCCTGGTCACATATATAAAAAAGGTATGTTAAATCTGGACAAGTGTAGTGGCATCTTGACTTGTCCGTCACATTCTGTACTTATCTCATACCTATTTGGGTCTATCAACATCTAATGGTTTGCCTTGGTGTGCATATTTTATGAGCCTACACTTGTTATGAACAAATCAGTCAGGTAAAATATTTTGCATTGTACATACTTGTATAGTTTTGTCCATTTTAGGCTCTCTTCAATCAACCAGAGGCCACCTAATGGAAGAAGAATTATCCATCGAGGAAGACTCTCATTTGAGAATAGATGTATCAAGAGCAAACAATGGGTTAGTTAAAATTCAAATATTCGCAAAAAACGTATTCAGGGTTTGTATATATTGCCGTTTTAAATCTTTTAGTCAGATTTTCAGCACAAAAACTATTTTTTTAAAATAGGTTATCTAAATATGTACCCTTTTTAAATAGCTCTGCCCACCTGATGTCGCAGAGCTTATGCGGCCACTCATGTCTGTCTATCCGTCCATAAACTTTTGCTCGTTAGTGTGCTACTATCCACAATTTTCCGATTAGCCCCATATAACTTTCAGGAATAATTGGGTGTTAGACTGTCAAGTCCTTGCTTGCATTTTGTTGTTTCCCACTGATTAGAAAAATGTTTTACATATATTGTGGAATTATTGATTGGACCTTGAAATACCAACACACCGCGCGAGTTTGCGAAGCAATCGAGGTCTGGATTATATCAGTGGCTTCAATCCGCAGCCGACAGATGACACTACGTACTGGTGGGGAAATCATCTGGTCAGCCTTCTGTCAGTGGCAGCCAATGAGGAGCCGAGGCCTCAGTTTGACCCAGTCTTCAGTTATCAAATTCGTCTTCTCCCAGTCCAGTGTAAATGGAGCAGAAATATATATCAATGACTTTCCAGCACCAGTTGGTAAACTTACAAATACATCTTTTCAGAAGGTCAACCTATGGCCTCTGCAACGAATTTTACAACTTTTTCAAGTTTGTTTCTTGTATCGACGGAATGGCCGCCATCACGTCCATGACCATGCTGCGATGTATACGTTGACATGTAGGTCATATGGTCAAGGTCGCTCTTCGGTTTCAACCAAGCAATTAGACATTATGCATTATCTTGGGGAAAGGAAAAGATGTATTTGATGATGGAGAATGTGTCAAAGGATGTAAAACACATTAAATTCATTATTTTCACAACACATCATCTTAACATTACAAACTTTATACCAAATATACTTCAGGTCAAGACTCATATTATATATTCATATCAAATATCTTGACCTATTTTTAAACGTCACCCGGCAATACATATAAATAAAAATGGTTTGTGAATGTAACAGCTCATAAAATTTTCAACATAGATACATATAACTTTCAGAAATAAAAGCATATTGAAAACAAGATCTGTTTGTAAAACATAGATGCCCCCTGCCCTCATTATCTTGTTGATAGTTCTAGATAGGGTTATCTATGAGTCTGCAAAATAGGTGAAGGTAAAATTTGATCATCAATACTACTGTGACCTTCAGAATTAGGTCAAGGTCATTTACGGGGTGGAGCAGAAAAAATGAAGGTTTCTGGTGAAGCCAAAATGAATTTGTCCCTGATATTTGGAAAAGGTCCTGTGGATTACAGAAACATAATGTGGAAGAAGTTGGAAATTTTTCCTTTCAAATGGTGTGAAACTCATGGCGCCATCTTCATTTGTTACAGAACTAGAGACATTTATTTACTGATAAATGCAAAAAAATGCCTATTTTTGTGACTGAACTTAGTGAAAAATACAAAATATGCCAATTTTGTTTGAAATGTGGATGAAATGGAGGGTGCTAGTGGTTGCTTGATATTCCTTTTGTCAATGTAATGGAAGTGTACTATAATGAAGGGAATGTATGTTTGACCCATCTACTGTTTGTGTCAAATTTCACAACTTTAGGCAATACAAAAGATTGTTGTGTCTACAAGAGCCTCCTCTGGTTGTATAATATGTTCCCCCTGTCTGTGTACTTGGGACTACACTTGAGGTGTCCAATAGGCACAATATTTGCAGAACTGGTGGGTTTTTTTTCACAGATAGCAATCTTCCATTTTAAAATAGTGTGGAAAGAGCTCAAGAAACTTTTACCCGTGTAAATAACAGTATCATCAGCCTCTCTTGGTTCCTCTAATTCACTGTGGATCATTAAAAGTGAGAAGAGCAAAATAATTAGTAAACCTGGCAAATGTAATGTTTTCACCTTGCCTTTTAAACGTGACATCACATTTCAACATACTTAATTAGCCACGTGTGACTGTTTGACAACACACAATGCAAAAACAAATGGATTTCTTGAAGTGCGTAATCTTTCATACTTGTAGTAGGGCTACCAAATATGCTGAGCTAGGCCTACTTTCACTATATGGGGGTGGACGCAAGATATTGAAACAGAACAGGTATTAAAGATGGTCCAGGTAGAAACCTCTGAATTATGTCTGGTTTTCAGTGTAAGAAAATAAATGTTGATGTGGGTGAGGGGCTACAGACCAATTAACTCATTCCACCCTGATAGAAGACTGAGTCAACAGCTTTCCTTGGCGCGCTCTGGGCGCAATGCGCCCAGAGCGCGCCAAGGAAAGCTGTTGACCATGGGCATATAATTTGGAATGATCTTCCATGCAAGTTTCATCCAAAATATTGAAAAATAATCCCTAAATTAGTAAAATACAATTAGCAGACGACATTTAGATATTAGCGGGAAAAAGCGTCATCAGGGTGGAATGAGTTAAACCTCACCCCTGAGGAAACAGTTTCGGTCGACAATGATTTCCCAGGGGTTGACATTTTGGGTTGACACAGGGGAGAAGACAAAAGTTAACAGACAATTTAATCATAAAAGTCATTAATGTACATAAAATCTCTTTTGCAGAACTAAAACATGTACATATAGACTGCCTTTACATGAAACTACTTCTTTGGAAGTCGGGAAGAGTTTGAATACTTTGTATGGAGACAAATTATTTCTTATGTATGGAGAATATGAAGGTTGGACTAGAAGTTGTTGTGAAGAGTGCCGATGTTCCGTTCCAGTTACAGTGCTGCAATTCAACAATTACAAAACAACTACAGCCAGCTGTATTATGAGGCGGTGGCATTACAAGAGGTAAAGTTATTATTTATAAACATTGCATCACTAAATTACAAAACCCAAACAACCAATTTAATATCATGGTTTGTATATGGAAAATTCTGAAAAATAAAGATATGTAAATCCAGGCCAGGAGAGTCTTGAAATATGACATGGGTCACAGAGGATAAAACTTAGTTACCAGGTTACTGCAGATCAAATAGAATTATTTTTAAAACTTTTATGAAGATATACTTTACAATTTCCTAATGGAGTCATGTCTCTAATATCTTGTTTAATAATCCTAAATTATCTATAGCGGAAGAGTACAAAATTTTGAGCATTACTCCTGGCTTCATTTAAAGTGAATATGCTTTATAATTTACTTAGTGAAAATAATTATATTTACAAATAAGTATAACTTCACTTACTTAGTAATTAGCTATTACTTGGACAAGAACGTAAGTTCCACTTGATAGTGTATTACTTACATTTACTTAGGTTTACTTGTTTCTATATACTAACTGCAGCAAACATAGTTCAACTTCTTTCTTATTTGCAACAACAATTCTTACTTCAAATAAGTAATTAATTTACTTGGCCAAGTTAAAGATTTAAGTTTGTATCATTTGCCTTCGGCCTCATATTTCATTACAAAACAAAATTGTTGGTCATCAATCCAATCCTCAGGATTATCGACACATTCTTGGTATCTAATTATAACAATTTTTGTGTATCATGGATAATCTTGATCATTAATGTCACATCAAGTTGGTTGCAGCAGAGCATTAGGCCCATGAGCCATTGATGAGCTGCTTATTTCATTATATGGATTGCCTTTCAGTATGTTCATGTAAATTCCATGTTTATAGACATTTGTTACTAATTGTTCTTGACACTTGTGTCTTTGGACATTTAATTATTATGAAAAAATCTTTTCTCATCACCTGTAGTATTCCATCTCATCTTTGGTCTATTTACGGAGCCACACTGTCCACTAGCGCTATTTTTTGCCTGGTGAGAAAATCTGTAACTGACTCTCTCTCAATTTTACAGGTTTACAGAAATGTTAACAGATGGCGCATCAGTTATTGTTCCTACCGTTTTGACATCAAAATTTGTTATATAAAGTTAAATTAGGACTTATCTTTAAGATTAATGTTATTTTGGAATTACAGAAATGTCCGAATGTAAAACTACAGATTTTCGGCTCATTTAAAAAAAAAATCGTATGTTGCGTCACTCGCTCGTGACGTCATATGTAGGCATTGCATGAGGTGCGGGCCGTTGCGATCAACGCGTTTTGTTGATAAGCAGGCAAGCCAGCTAGCCGTAGGATAGCATCCTAAACCTTTTGGTTTGTTGGTAGGTTGGTAAAACTTATTCAAAATACTTTGAAGTGAATCTGAATTAAATTATAGTGAGACACTTTATAGCTTTAGTGAGCGTGAATATTTTTAAAGGAATTTTTGATAAATTTTTTCATCAGTTTTGGCGAGACCAACAAATTCATTTTTGTTAAGTTGTGAAATGGTACAAGTAGGCCTAAGCCTAAAAACCCAATCATTCCTCATGGAAGAAAAAGGATTAATTTTGTTTATTCAAGATATGTAATCATTTCTGCTTACCAAAAATATGAAATGTTTCAACTCTTGGTGCACAGTTCAGTTTATTTAACTATCAAATTCTTGTACATCACACCACCATGCTCAAAAGAAAAGTTTTAGTTTTGTCATCTATTTAATAATGACTGGTTAAATCATTTTCAACATATTTTCACATAATTTGCTGCACCATTTAGAATATTTTGAAAGCAGGTTCTGAGATGTAATTCTTGTATTTGCGATCTGAATCTACAAAATAATTTCAAAAGAAACCATTTATGAATAAATTTCAGAATTTTCACACACACAATTGAAACATAGTGTGGTGATCTAGCACGTTTTATTTACAATTCAGGAATGTGTATATTTTCAAATTGGTCAGGGTTACAAACGTTTTGTGAAAGACATGCATTTTCAAACAATCTGCTTGATTTGTCAAAGTGGTGATGTGTTTTTTTTTGATGAATAATATCCTGCAGAATTGATTTTGGATAATTTATCAAATTTATTAAAATATGAGATTATTTATGCAAATCTCGTGTACACATATCTATGCAAACTATCAATTCATTAATTTATTCAGGTGTAAATGTCTATGCAAAATTATTGATTCATCAACTTATTTGGTTGATCAATGGATGAAGTGATAAATGTAAATAATGTACATATTACAGAGTTCCTATATGTATAAATATTTATTGTGTCATACATGTACATGTTCAATTTTGGAAGTTTTCGTGTTTGTGAGGGTTCAAATTGTTAAGTGCCGGTCTTGAGTACAGGCTCTTTCTCAATTGCCACGGCCACAGATAGCATATAGGTTATGTAATCTTTAGGAAGCATTCCACTTTGTAAGGATGTTTTATTTCAAAATATGATTGAAAGAACAGGCAAAGATTATATGAATCTTTTTCTCAATTATATAAAATATGACCCAGAAGGCTATCTGAGATACTTATATAAATTATTATGAAGACTGACTTAATATATTTGAGATGATATGACAAAAATGATAATTATATTTAATGTACAATAAGTCAACATCAATCTATAATCACATGTGTATATTATTCCATCCATGTGATTTATTTTAAGTGTTTTTGTATTTAAACAAAAATATTGAAAGAACTCGTTTTGTTGATTAGCAGGCAAGCCAGCTAGCCGCAGGATAGCATCCTAAGCCTTTTGGTTTGTTTGTAGGGGCCTACAGCTGCTACATGTCCAGGCTGCCCCTGCTGTTTGTCTACATGTTCAACTTCAAGTGTTTCAAGCGTCTACTTTAATCTACAAATTATAGTACCGAGTAAGGAGGTGATTACTCGTAGTATTCTCAATGTGTGTCTAAAAAATTGATGATCACTCGGAGTGATATCGATTTTCATTGTATTGTCTGTGTTATTACGTCTCAATAAATGCATCAAATGTAAATTTTCATGTATCCGTTATATGTTATTAGTTAGTGAAGGTAAACTTTGGGTTGGTTATTATAGGTATACATAGCTGCCAACTATTCCAAATGAAAAAATATTCCACTTTGGGATAATTGAAAATTTGCATATTTAGATTTAAACTATTTGAAATTTAATTGATTATTCTAACCTTTCATCAGCAATCCTCTGATTTTGGATATTCAAAGGTTGGCAGGTATTTGTATAGATAGTGTAATATAAAGGGGAAATTGAACCTGGGGACTATTGGTATTCAACGTAACTGCGCCCCACAATTAGATTCCATTTGACTTGTTTTCCACAAACAGCAGTTATATTCAGAGCCTCCAGCAGCCACTACCAGTTGCAGATTCTTACAGGATCCCGCACATGACCACAGTGAGTCAGGGCATCCCACAGCCAGAACAATTAGCAGATCAGTACAGCACTCCTCACATTACCACCGTGAGTCAGAGCCCCACACAACCAGAACCAGTTACAGATAGGTAAGAGAATTCAGCACATCACCACAATGAGTCAGAGCCACGCACACCCAGAACCAGTTGCAGACAGGTAGAGGACTACACACATCACCGCAGTAAGTCAGAGCTTCACACAGTCAGCACTAGTTGCAGATATGGGCAGGACTCCACACATCATTTCAAGTTCAAACTTCACTGAGTATGCTTAACAGTGTTTAGTGATGGGATTATTCTAAAGTAATGTAATTATGATGTAAATATATGATAATTCAACTTCCTTTCAACTATACCTAGCGAATTCATGGAAAAAATGCCTGTCACATTGACACATATGTTCCCATGACTACAGTTGAAAGGAATTTCAATTCTTAAATAATGTCACTCACATAACATACACAAGCCATTTATTATAAAAAGGTCATAAGATTATTATTAGGAACAAATGTTCCAATTATCATGCTTTGAAACCTTAATTAACTTTTTTGATTCAAGTTCAAAAATTTCCTTGGTAAACAGATACATCGGGCAGCTACCACCCATGTTGTTTAGTGTAGAGATCTACTAAGGGTTGTGTTTATTTTCCGGGAAATACCTAGGGTGATGACGCAGATGTGAAAGAGGACACCGCATCTTTAGATGCATTATTGCACAGATAGTCAAGTCCTCTTACTCAATCACGATGGTTGAACCATTGAAGAGAGAAGGAAAATAACAGAGCCCTTTTCTGAGAAAAAAATTATATATATCTTTGGATGCAGGATTACTTAGTCTCAGAATAGATTCGATAGATTAGACACTAATAGATGGAGCATAACTTTTAACTTTAAAATACCGAAGGTGTAATTTTTGAATATCGGGAATGCTTCAAAAGAAGAGAGAAAAAATGGACAGGCAAATTGTAACAATACAGGATTTTCAAACATTTCTGCTATTTTCCATACAAACAGTGCAGAATCCCTGTTAAGTGACCTTAACAGTTGAAAGAATAGAATGCTTCAGATTCATATGCAAAGATACTAATCTGGTTTATTTTCAAAGTGGGTATATCTGAATGTCAGTGAAACTGAAGTGGCATTGTGTAACACCCAAAAAGTGAACATTTTCTTGTAAAGAAAGTCTGACAGTGGATTTGAAAACCTTTACTACAGATATCATAATTGTGGTTTTGTTTTACTCCTTAAAGCACCTGTATGATAACTCGGAGTAACAATGGTTTAACTACATACGCATGCTGTAGATTTAATGCTAAAAGCTTGTAACACGCAATGCACTTCATCACACTCAATTGTGAAACAGCTGACTACCATTTATCATTATCGTAAAGCTATTTCTAAATGACTTATTGTGCATTTTGTAGGAAGATGTGCATGTGGAGACAGAACTCTATAATGGATTCACAAAGGTAAAGTTATTAGGTATTAGGTTAATTTTAAATCATGTCCGGGTGCAAAATCATGCAGGTTTCTGACAACTGCCAATCTAATGGACAGTGAGAAAAAATTGTAGCATTTTTAAGAACTTGGAAAGGTTAAATGTTAAATACACATGTATCTGCAAAACAGTTAAAGATCGAGGTTCCATTTCAACTTCACTTGTATAGGTTCTTGGCATAGCAGCATCCGATGATCAGAGAACCAAAGTTATAGCATTTTAATTTATGCAAATCAGGTCAATTCATGAAATTTTAAGTTTGGAAGATAGTTTAACTACAGAGATGCCGTGCCAACGTCTATATACAGATTTGTAATAAAATCCCATCCAATGAACATTGAGACAAACTTGTAGCGGTTTAATTTATGCAAATTAGCTTTAATAATAGGTGAATACCCAAATTTTAAATCTTGGAACCCTCATAACTAAATGATGGGGTGCAATCCAACTTGGACAAATAGTTTTATGATAAAGCTTCACCCAAAGGACAATGAACTAAAAGTGTAGCATTTAAATGTATGCAAATTAAGCAAATACAGAAATTTGAAAACCGGAACATCTCCAGAGCTTTCATAGATATAGGTGCCATTCCAACTTGAAGGCATGTACGATAAAAACTGACGCAGAACAAAAATGGTGCCACACTAAATACACCGTAAATAAAGTAAATCATGTAATGGTCAATTATTTGCCACGTTGTTCCCCTATATGAAAAAACTGTTGTTGTCTCCATTTTTGAAACTTCACAAAATTAACTAAAGCTTCCAGGGTTAGTCAGTTGTCACTGGTATAAAGTTTATGACTTAATCGTTTCCTGAGTGGAGGGGGTCTAGAAAATTAATGCACCAATTTCATTAGTTAGTTATTTTTATTGCCACAGGGAGAAAGAGAGAAAGAAAGAAAGAAAGAAAGAAAGAAAGAAAGAAAGAAAGAAAGAAAGAAAGAAAGAAAGAAAGAAAGAAAGAAAGAAAGAAAGAAAGAAAGAAAGAAAGAAAGAAAGAAAGAAAGAAAGAAAGAAAGAAAGAAAGAAAGAAAGAAAGAAAGAAAGAAAGAAAGAAAGAAAGTAGCATTACACTATTACAATACATATACATTATAGCATGATTAGTAATCTCATTTTTCCAGGAACAACTAGAATTCAAAATCAAAAGGACCAAATACATGGGAAAGCAGCTAAGATTTTGTCGCAGAGCATGTTCATTGAGGCGGAAACGACTGGGCGAACAGCTGCTGGCTTTAAGAAACACATTTTAAAATTTTTGTATTAACATGAATATTGTATTCATCATTATGCCACAGCCAATTATGATGTTCTTGCTGTGTTTTAATTTGCAGAGATTGTGCAGAGCCAGTTTCCACGTGCTACAGAAACTTCACTCAATAGAAAGCTAGCAGATGGGCTAAAGAAAGGAAATATGGACATTAATGAATCATAATTCAATTTAACAAAAACTGCACCAGATCTTGTCGTTGGCTTACTGAGGCCTCAGCTGACTTATTGTGGTTCAAGCAATTTAATGACCTCTTTATGTAGACATGAAGTTTAATCTTTTCTTTTTGGCCATTGTATTTCACGTAAAAATATAATTACAACAGGATATCTCCGACTGTTCTATTATAATTATTATTTTGTTAAAAGTGTGTTTGGTGTTTGGACTATTTGATTTATTTGTCATATACATGAAACAAACTCATAGCAATAGTAGTGGTGTTCTGATTAATCGAATGAATGACAATCGTTCAAGCTTTTAAGAAGAGTGGTCATTGAGATGTGAATTTTCATAATCGATTATAACTGGTTTTGTGAGTTATGTGCCAGCAGCGAATACACTATTTAGCAGAGGTTGATGATAAAATATTCTAAATCACTGTATTCCTATACAAATATTTGCTTTTACTGGTCTATTACTGTATATGTGAACAAATGATAGTCCATATATGGTGAGCCAATGCCATACATTTTTTTCAACCAAGACTATACATATGTACCTTCACACTTTAAATGTCATCTAACCAACTTTTCAAATAATGTTGCATAATAGTAAAAAACATTAAGATGAAACACAAATGAAAACCGATTATAATCGATCATCGGTTGGTTAAATTAACCAATCATCAGGATATTGAAATAAGGACCTATTCCCAACACTAAGCAATAGTCGATGTTTGACCTTTTGTATGATTTGATGCAAATATTCCAAGGATATTACAGGGGTAGAAATGTACTCATAAATGCAAGAAATTTTCATTTATGTCATAATACAGACATCTAATACAAAAAACCTTTCATTGGTAAACACCCCTTGGGAGCGAAAAATTGTTCACTATTCCAAGGTGTTCACTAATGCCAGGTTAAGTTAACATGAATACAACAAGAAAGGGACCAAGAAAAGTGTTCACTAAATGCATGGTGTTCACTAATCTCGGTGTTCACTTAAGTCAAGTTTTACTGTTTTACTTTAGCACTATGTACCCCTGACCCCCCCCCCCCAAAAAAAAACAACCAATAATGCAAAAAATCCTAAAAATCTTAACCAGTATGTACATACTTAATCTGCTTTGCCTAACAGTGTGCCACCACAATATGGTGGGATAAAAGGTACCACATAGGGGAACCCACATAGTTACACTACTTCTATTTCTTACTGTTAAACAGTCCTTGTCTTTCAGGTAAACTCTCTTATTAAGCCATTGACTTTTTACATTTCATTACTTTTCATTAGATATGTTATGACTACTGCATGGTATATTTTCATTTTTTTACCATGCAAGCCTTGATTTCTGGTCCACTGACTGAGTAGGGGTTTTGTTCCCTGGTGTCTGCAACTCATTTTCAGTTTTGCCACATTTAACAGTAAACTGCGTCAATATGGCTACCTGGGATCTGGCCAAACGAAGGATATTTAAAGCATACAATGCTCTCAGAAGTGGGATCTCCATGCAAATTGTCAACTCTGCTTGGTTCTCTTAGAGAGGTGTGTTCTAGACATAATCCATGTAGTGTTTGCACTTCATTGAAGGACAATCTTCACCCCAGGCAGCCATTTCTGAGTGTTCTTATGCAACTTATACCTTCTTGGGGGACTTCGAAGCACAGGGCAAGGCATGATGGCCCCCAGAGGGATTACAAGATCTGAAAGTCCTCCACCTTTAGACCAGAACTGGAACCAGCCCACGCTCAGGTGTCTAGCAACTCCGGTTCAACACCTGATGATTAATTCTCCTCATATCACACTGGGGCCGCAGCCCCATCCACTGACCACTTTGATCTCTTGTGCCGGAGATAGAAATGCAGCATAACTAACATTATTTCAGCTTCTGTCACCAGAGGTCACTGTAATAGCGCTCTGTTTCGAAAAAGCGACAATGAGTTTCGGACGAGTTGCAGATGGTGATTTTTGGGAGTGGGATGAGGCGTATGCCCAAAATTTGATTAGTGTGGCCCTGTCAGAGGCAAGAAGATAATATGTGGCATATTTAGGGGAGGGGAATACGCTGGTGCTGCGGGCCCTGGCCATGTTCAGGGAGTGCGAAGTCAGCGCCACTACGGTTGTCCAAAGGTGTGTAAAATAGGCCTAGTTCAATGGACTTGTTTGCACAGTGGACAAACAATTCTGTAACCTGATTACATCATCCTAGCCTTTTTTTACCCTCCAGTTGTTTTTAGCCTTATTTCAAATAGTCTTCTTTATATACAAGGAAATTAAATTAAAACAAAAAAGTTTTCATTCAACTTTGTTCATGCCGTGTTTTCTGTTGGTGTTGCAGCTTGCAAGCCTCCACTTGTGTAGCAGGGTCAAACATTTTTCCCATTAATCCTGGCAAACAAAATATGTGAGTCTATGAGTAGGATAGAGGGGAGAAGTGTGTGGGACCAATAATGAGGTCAGACAATCAAACTGTGACTCTTGATCGAATGATGAAAACTTTTCTTTCCAGCAACTCAAAAAGAAAAAAAAATAAGAGGAATGGCATTGCATTTTTTATGTTTCATATTGCTGCTTCTGTATTGTTCCATTATTTTTAGTACTTGTGGAGGAAAAACAACATCCCAGAAAAGTTGCACATAATTTGTAAATATATTTGCCTTTGATAAAGAAAAAGTTTTGGTCACTTAGAAAAAAGCTTAACTGTCACCAATCTCTCTCTCTCTTAGCCACAAGAAAACTATCTTGGTACTTTATTCAACTATTTACAAGTCAACAAATATGTTGCCAAAAAAAATCCTTAAAAATGTAATTACTTTTGGATATCTGCTATTTGAGATACAGTAGTTTTAAATTGCATGGTTACAGACATTTCAGTGTTTAAACCATGATAAAAACATCTTGGAATAAAAGTTAGTTTTACCACTGTCATTAAAAGACATTTTAAAAGAAATTGTTAGTATACCTCGTCAAAGGTCAAATGCATTCCTTACTGGCATCTCAGGAAGGGAAATGTCTCCAAAATCAATATGACAGTACAAGATATGAAAAAGTTTATCTGCATGTTGCAGGACTGGAAACAAAGTATACAAGGTAGTGGTACATGTAACATTTTTGCTGGGGGGGGGGGGGGGGGCAGAGGGTGTTACCAACACAAAAAAGTGTGTCAGCACTGACAGAACTAATTTACTTGCTTTCTCTCTCTACTGGAAAACCGAAGTACACGATCACTTTCTTATCGACATTTTTATTTCTCAAATTACAGGTGCACTCAATATGTAATCCATACAAGGAGCCTTGCAGTTCACCAATAATATAATAAAATGTAGCTTCTGTGTAGAACGATAAAGTTTATCAGACATGCGAACCTACTAATCCCCAAAGGCGATTACTACGCAAAACGAGGAGGTCTAATAAACTTGATCATTCTACACTGAAGCTACGTTCCATTTTTATTTCCATGTACCCCCTAATTTGTTGTGGAAAGTCACCAAAATACTAGAAAAGCCATAGGCCTACCATCACAACTTAACTTCATCAAGTGCGCATCACACACAGTAGCACTATTAGTTACTACCTGTCTGTTCACGGGATACAAGAAAATATCCACGTGAAAAGATTTGTATCCCATGAAGCCAACAGTTGAATAGGATACAAATCTTTTCACCTGGATATTTTCTTGTATCCCCTGAACGGACAGGTAGTGACGATTTGATCCTGTAATAGGACTATAAATGTGAAATAAAAACTACTGAAAAACATGTGAAAAACATAACCATTTATTAAATAACATCAACCATTTAACAACATGTAGAATACTAGAATGGGATATAAATTTTTTCACGCAGATACCAAAACAAGGCTAAATTATGTATGCCCCTGATGGTGATCATAAATATTCATGAGCCTGATTGCAAAACAGGTATACAGAATTTGTATACCTGTTTGGTGATCAGGAAGGATACCAAAGTGGGCATATGGGGAATTATCTTGTATTTAACATGAATTTCATTTATTACAAGCTAAATATGAATATCTCATCCTACTTTACAGTCATTCAGTCCTAAGCATAATCATAAAGAAACTAGAGAGATATTAATTACAGATTGTCATGTCAGATGCCTAGCAAACAATGAAAAAAACTTAGTCTGCTGACTATGGATCGAAAAATGAGACATACGAGTGATGCAGCAAAGAAGTACAGTGGTACCTCTTTTGAGAGACCGCCCCCACGGCAGGTCAAAATGTGGTCTCTCAAAACAGGTGGTCTATCATTAGTGGTACAACAACATGAAAAAGATAGCACAGTGTTTTGAGAGAGCAGTCTTAAAAAGATATGCGGTCTCTCATTAGAGGAGTCTCTCGAGAGGTACCACTGTACCTACAAATGGCTAATAAATTATTTTTTAGTGGACCTAGACACGGGAGGTACGTAAAACACAAGTACAAGGTAATAACAGTTAATTGGGAATAATAGATAAATAATCTGAATTTCAATACCAACATTTTCTCGATTATCATAATAATTTGAGTGTATTCAGTTAAAATGTTGGAGACCTTTTACATGAATATACAACCTCAAAATATTAATCTAAATTTCACAATGCCACCAATTTCGTCATTACCACAACAATTTAAGTGTATTCGGTTGACATGTTGGAGAACTTTTCATGTATATACAACCTCAAATTTGGCCTGTTGAGTACATGCAGATACAAGTCATTTACATTGACACTTAACATTGTCATGTATTTTAACAAGTATGTTAACTTTGAAATATCACATTTATTTATGGTCGTTGTCCATCTGTAGTCCCAAGTTAAACTATTCAAAGGCTGTTTTTGTATACAATAATGAACAAAAGCACCCAGGAGCTTTTCCATGAACAACTTATTATAATTGTAATATTTCCAGGAAATTTCGGCACTTACCTGCATTTCACACATGTGTAGAAAGTGCAGTGTACACATTGATATACAAATTTATGTACCATAAAGCAAACTGGATTATGATTTACCAGAGAGCCTACACAGGTGATATGTACAAAGTGGTACACTGACATAATATATTAGATTATCAACAGAAATCAATTTTGTATATGCAGAAAGCTGTCACACATATATATGTACAAAGTTGAAATATGACACATCACTAATCCACATTCCGAAATGTGTGTCTGAATTTGTCACAAATACACTTTTGACACATTTGTGTGTCAGGTGAACCACAGATAACCATAGACAAGTACATGTACTGAACAGTTATAATCTGGCTCAATCACCATTTCACACACACACACACACACACACACACACACAAAACAAGACCCATGTGTACTTAAAACAAGTATGCTAAGTTTGATATATCACAGGTATTTATGGTTGTTGTCCATGTGTAGTCTCAAGTTAAACTTTATTCAAAGGCTGTTTATTCTATACGATAATGAACATAAGTACCAAGGAGCTTTGCCATTAACAACCTATTTTAATAATTGTAATATTTCCATGAAATTTTGGCACTTAACTGCATTACACACGTGTGGAAAGTGCAGTGTACACATTGATGTACAAATTTATGTACCATAAAACAAACTTGATTATGATTTACCAGACAGCCTACACATATAATATGTACAAAGTGATACATAATATATTAGATTATCAACAGAAATCAATTTTATATTTGTAGAAAAATGTTATATATATATATATACATATATATGTGTATATTATGGAACGCCGTTTCTTGTTTTATTCAGTATTTGATCAGATGATTAAATATTTTATCATCAGAACAAATGAATATATTCAATATGAACAAATATTTGATCAGGTGAATAAATATTTAATCAGAAGACTAAACATTTAATCACATGATCAAATACAGTATATTTGTTCTTCTGATTAAATTGATTTGATGAGAAGAATAAACTGATTTAATCAAAAGATCAAATAGATTTGTTCAGAGGAACAAATAAAATGCATTTGATCACATGAACAAATGCATTTGTTCAGATGACTAAATCGATTTGTTATTCTGATCAAATGGAATAAGGTATATCCCGATTTATTCACCTGAACAAATATGTTTGTTCCCCTGATCAAATCTATTTGATCTGCTGAATAAATATACATTTCTCCACTACCAGATAATAATTACTCCCTCTTGTATGCCGCTCGTCACTACCGGTAGTCTGTGTACTATTGGTTGCACGGATCAAATACTGGTGGAAGTGATTTGTTTCGAAGTATGAATATTTGATCCGGGGAACAAATCAGACAGGGAGCGTCAATTTAATTAAGTTGGGGGTGTATTTGTTGAGATGATCAAATCAATTTGATCAGAAGAACAATTCAATTTAACCAGATGATAAAATGCCATCTATTTATTCTCCTGACAAAATCAATGTAATAATCTGAACAAATATATTTGTTCATGTGATCAAATAAGAGTATATTTGTTCCTCTGATTAAATCGATTTGATCAGAAGAGCAAATCAATTTATTCAGTGTGTATAAAGTTGAAATATGACACAACAATTCCACATCCAGAAATGTGTTTCTGATTTTGTGACAAAGACACTTTTGACACATTTGTGCGTCAGTTCCACCTCACATAACCATACACAAGCAGTGGACAATATTATAATGTAGCTCAGTCACCATTTCACACTCACAAAGAACAACCCTAGATGTAGAATTGAGTGAAAATGTGATTGTTCACAACTAAGCTTACCACTGCTTCTGCTCAAAATTAGTGTTGTCAAAACTGAAGAAGTGTGCATCTGATGTACAAAGACAACCATTTCTTACATGTCTGTTAATTACATCATTCTATAAATTCAAAGTTCATTTAATTTGTTCCACAAATTTAGACATTATGCCCGAGGAACAGCAGCTAATACCCAAAATTGCACCAACACATGCAAAGGGGGTACTCAACATGACATTGACATAAGTCAAACTCTGGTTTAAATAATGGCTTTTATTGTACAGGTGCAATCCTGATCTTGCACAATGCAGACAGCATCAATTGGAGATGACACCTCTGAACCCAATGGTCATCAGTGAGCTAAAGAAATGGCACAGGTCTGTGTGCAAAGCAATGAGACCAAACATGTACAAGACACAAGTTTGTGAAACAAGCACCACAGTCACAATAAAAATTGGAAGTGTTGAGAAGGTTTTGATGCTATTCAATCGCATGAATAGCCCCCACAGTCAGATACCTAGATCTGAATTACTTACAGTGAACCTTGGACAGAGAGGTAAATCCAAGCTGGTATGCACTACAGCTAGGCCACTCAGCTTGAAGTACATGAAGAACAGTGAAAGACTAATTATCAATTTCTCCTATGGGTACTGGAATGCAAATGGCTGGCCACAGCATACCTTTTAGGGGTTGTGCTGCTGAACAATGGTGAAGCTTGTAGGGCATAACTGTAATGGATGATTCTGATGAACAATGATGATGGCTTGAACTTGACATGATTGCTGCAAAATTCAAGAAAAAAAAATAATGGTATATTGCAAGTCTGTTGCATTAAGATTTAAAAACTTTCAATATTTGTATCAAAGTAAAATTCTCAGCATGCTGGCATAAATGGTATTATAGGTGAAGCCAACATATGACTCCTGCAAGGAACAGAAAAAACATAGGTTAAAAGTCTTAGTTGGGAGAAACAGAATAAATGTGTACCCGTCAAAAACAGAAAAAAAATGAACATGGCAATACCAACATTTGAAATCAAATGATTTTATGTTATATTTTATCTCCCTTTAGACTGGGATATCCAGTATAGTTCTACATCCATTCTGACTGCAGATACATTGCTAGAGTCATGGTACTGGTCAGATAAGCAGGCATTGTGAGATATTGCCAGTCCTGTTTAAATGGAATCACATTTGCACTGCAGTTATTTAACCAGGAAAGATGGGGGGGGGGGGGGTGTCCTGGTTCCATATGTAGCACTGAATCACTGCCACATTCATCAGATACTTTAAATGTCCGCCTATTTCTTCTCATGGTCCTTTATCCTCATCTTGTGACACCCAGTTTCTCTTTTAAGGGGAATTTCATGGCCCCACAGAATAAAATACATCAAAGCCTTCAAGCTAGAACTATGATAAAAGTGGGAGATATCCCTCCGGCATACATGTACTAAACAGTGGGAAGCTGAGCAGCATGACCCCCCAGGAAAAATTTGAAATTTGCACATTCATTTCCTGCATTTTGAACCATTTTAGGCACCAGCAGAGACATTTTCAGTCGATGAAAATAATCACTCAACTCCTCTTACAGCTAACAAAAACATTATATGACTTGCCTTGGCCAACTTACCCGTTTAGTCATGAGTGGTGCCACTCTTGTGGCCATCTGTGACACCGTACTGCAATCCCTGGCCTGAAATTGACAGGGGAGGGTTAAATCACAAAACAATAGCTAATAAAGTACACAAAATGGGCTGGACAGTATTAAATTTCTGCATTTTAGATATATCCCAACCCTTTTGTTCACAATGAGCAAGATTATATCAGTAGACTGCAACCTTTGCTGGGAGATCAATGGGCCTACTTAGAATGAATCAGGTTGTCGTAAGCAGAACTGAGACAGTGAAATAGCACCAAAAAAAAAAAAAGGCTGCAAGTTAAAAACACAAGAAGTATTTATGTATGAGTTGTTGCATATTGAGTGTAAACCTGACTATATACAATTGGACGGGGTTAGCATCCCGATCTACAACAACAGTACCGTGACGCCAGATTGCCGAGCTACGGTCACGGTACTGTAATTTTAAAACAGCCTTCTCTAGCCACGGTACCATGACAAGAGCACCGTCCATTCATGAATGGTCTGATTCAACTAAAATAGCTATAGTCTTACTCCTGGAGGGATTATAATTCCTCCAATTAAGCTATGTTCTAAACAGAATTCTCTTTTTAATCTTTATATATAATCTTACCTGTTTTGTGTGATCTATCAAAAACATTATATTACTTGCCTTGGCCAACCTACCTTTTAGTCATCAATGGTGCCACTCCTGTGGCCATCTGGGACACCATGCTGCAAAATTCTCTGGCCTGAAAATTGACAGGGTAGGGTTAAATCACAAAACAACACCTAACAAAGTGCACAAAATGGGCTTGACAGTATTAAATTTCTGTATTTTTGATATATTCCAACCCTTTTGTTCACAATGAGCAAGATAAAATCATAAGACTAATGTGTTTTTGTGAGATTCTTTGTACTTTTACTGTGTAGGTACTCCTACGGCCCAATCCCATGAAATCATTCTATTATCGCCCAAAACTGTGTGCAGTTGGCCTCAACTGCAAACTGCCAGTACTCATTTTGTCATTTCTCATTATATACATTACAATGCTGTCTGTTTTTAATGTTTATGATATGCATAAAAACCCGACCGTTTTCGATTTTTGAGTTATGATTTACATCAGCGACAAAACAGCCTTAAACTGGGCTTCATAGGGTCAAGCAGGTGCGATAATGTGGTCTTACGATTGGAATCGATTTGCCATTGAAATGAGCGTGCTAATGACAATAAATGTTTTTGATTATCAGAGAAATCGTTATATAAACGATTATTATATGTTTTATAAGCCATAGTGCATATATTACCTGCAGAAGCACCCTCTTGTTTCCTCCTACGTTGAAGGCGAGCTGCAAAGGTGATTGTTGACGCTGGCAAAGTTGCCACCAGGTGGCGCGCTTAAATTGTACGCTCGATGGCAGATCGGCCCCAGTGTGTATGCGTAAATCCTTACAGACCTATCATTACTGATCAAGTACTTGAATATTCTATGGAGAACACACAGTCAGTGGTGGCGGCCCTGTGGCCCCAGGAGTGGATTACATCTTTGGACCACAAGGATGCCTTCTTCTATGTACCCAAAGACTTTCCTGAAATATATGCAGTTTGCATTCTCAGGCCAAGTTTACCAATTCAGGGCACTTCTGTTCGGCCTTGCTATGGCACCTCTTGACTATACTCGGTTCACGCAGGTGGTAGTTGCATACCTTCACCAGAGCACAGTGTGCATTCATATGTACCTGGACGACTAGCTGATCTGGGCAATACAGCACCTGCATTCACTGTAACACATATAGACCATTCTAGAACTTTGCCAATGCATAGGCCCAATTGTGATTCTCTAGGTTCACAAAGACTGGCAGTGGCAAACCCTTATGCGCTCCCTGACCTCAATCGCTCCCTGACCTCAATGGACTCCCAGGTGCCCCTGGGCTGCCTACATTGTCATCCCTTAGAGCATACTTGGTCGGACAGATAGTTGAAGCAACCAGGGCTACCAAGCACATGTGCCACTACTCCCAGAGGACCACCAGTACTTGATTTTGTGGACCATGTGAGAGAATATTATGTCAGGTCAGACATTCATGCAGTGTCAGGTGCAACTCGCCATATGCATGTACTCCTCCTGGTCCACTTGGGGAACCCTTGTGGGGGAGAGCAAGATGGCATCGGGTTGTGGCTGATGCAGCCCATGTCCCACCACATCAATTGGTTGGAACTGGTGGTGATTTGCTAAGTGCTCCTCCATTTCCAGGGCCTATTGGAGCACTAACATGTACTCATTATGTGCCTCAACCAGCAGGGCAGGATGTGCTCCAAAAACCTGATGGAGTAAGCCAGATGCATCACCCTATGTCGCTCCAAACACAGCCTCTGCATGCACATGAGGCATGTTCCAGGACTGGAAAATGTCCTGCCTGGCCAACTTTCAAGAAGTCAGCTGGTAGGGACAGAGTGGTGGCTCCAGTTGGTGGTTGTTCAGGCCATGTGGGGTAGCTCACACATGGATCTGTTTGTGACAAGATCAAACACAAACCTTACTTGTCATCTGTGGTGGATCCCAAGGCCATAGCAGTGGATGCTGTAGCCATTCACTGCAGCTACCATTGGGCTTATGCCTTTCCACCTCCACAGATCGTCCCAAGGTCCTGCTGAAGGTTTGGCTCCATGACTGCAATCTGATCTTAGTTGACCCTTGGTGGCCAAGGATGGATCGGTCCCTCAACCTTCTGGGTTCAAGCGTTAAGCCACCACTATGTCTACCGGCTACCTACAGGTGCAATTATGGACGAGCGTGTTTCACAGGAACACTCAAGTGCTCAACCTCCTTGCTTGACAGTTGTTGCAAAGCACATCCACAACAGAGGTTTCTGAGAATCTGGCCCAGATAAACTTGCAAGATGGGAATTTGGAGACTTTGGAACAGAATACCTAGCTTGATGGAAGGTGTTTTCAGACTATTGCACCAGTTCGAGAACACATCTGTGGTCTTTGAGTATCACTGACGTCACAAACATCCTACTGTACCAGTGGGAGGTCCTTGGTAAGAGCTCCAGAACTGTGGAGGGGTTTCAGTCTGCTATTTCCTCAACTTGTGGAGAGAACTTTGTATTAGCCCATTGGCTACTTGTTCAATCCACATTCACAAAAATTAAGTCTATCACAACAAAAATATCCTCAACTCTGGTGAATGTCCTAGATGTTCGTATCAAGAGTGATCCTTGTCTGTAGGCGCTCATAGCCCTCTTCTGCACAAACACCCGGGCTGATAGGCAGGTGCTACCAGGTAGTGGACGTCCCGCTGGTCTTACTCATGCTGAAGAGGTGACCTTTTGAGGGGTAGAGGACCCTTTTAGGTTGGACTTCAAGTACTGGAAGTGGAAAACTTGTTTCCTCTAAAAATTTGCTTTTGGGGCTAGAAGAATCAATGTCCATGCTCTGGCGCATTACATGATGGAATCCAATGGTTGCCTGACCAAGAAATAAGATCTCATTGTGGATTAAGCAGACCATCCTGCAGGCCTATGAGAATGAATTGGACAGGCCTTTGGCCCTGAAGCAGGTCTCATCTAGAGCTGATGAGGTGCAAGCCTTTAATGCCTCGTGGCAAGCCTCAAGGAAAGTCTCTGTTGTTGATAACCTCTGGGCTTGCCACTGGTGATTGTCTCCAAGCACTAGCTGCCCAACTTGATTGTGCTGGAGGACATTTTTTGAGCGCAGAAGGCACCTTTGCATAGGTTCCTGGTAGTTGTCTGTCAGACCTTCCCTTGTCTCTTCAGGGCAGCCACCATGTTCCAGTTTATGGTGCCCTCGTGGTTTCAAATCAGATGCAGTCTGCTTACCTAGAGTAGGCTCAGACCTTGTGTCAGACTTGTATGGAGCAGATGTTCCCAGGGTCTGCGAGGCTGAGAGCCCGAGGGCCAGTTTCAACTCAAAACTGACTTGCGGAACCATATGCTTCCCCTGTGCCCTCCCTGTTTCCATGATTCGATGGTCTTGCTAGATCTCCAGGACCCAAAGAATGGATATAGACAGTGTCTCTCCTACGACAGACTGCTCTCAGATTGGTAGGCAACTTCATGGGGGGGGGGGTTTACATTGGTAGTCCCATTCTGGTCAGTAAGGAGGGCTTCTGGGCTTCGGCCAGGATTCCACTGTTCCGGGCCTCACATCCACAAACTCAAGGAACACTGCCTCCTCACCAAGAATGATAGTCTCCCCAGGTTGTCGGTCCCGGTGCTTGATTGTCAGTATTGCTTGTTTCGTTAATTCCTTCTTACCACTGTGTTTGTATATTGGCAATTGTGGTCCAGAGGTAATGTTACGTAACTAATACCTGAAATGTTTAGTAATTTCAGTACTTGTGAGTATACTTGAAAAAGTATAGACACATATCTATTACATGGATTGCAAAGTAGGTGAAGCCTATATTAATCACTCTCCATGAGACAGATGTCAGCGTATACATTCCTACCCAACTGTTTACTTTAATTTGTGACTATACTTCGCTTTTGACCACCACAGAAGCCCACCCGACCTCTCCGTTTCCACTCAACAGTGACCATCCACTGACCAATCACCAGGAAGGAAAAATAGGAGTGCATGCACACCATAAGTCGCCACCCCCACCCCCAATTCCACAAAACAGTGTGTTGACCGGGATTGCTAGATCTTGAGAACAATCGAGTCGTCATGCAATTGTGTCAGCTTTGTTGCCCAGACATGGAGGTCTAGGCATGGATTGTCGAGAAGCAAGCACGTCACTAATACCGAAAATACTCAAAATTTCATTTATTTATTCACTTGTTTTCAATTTTTAATGTTTTATATTTTGGAATGTGTTTCCAACTAAATATATATATTATCGAAGTTTTCTTCTCTAACCTCACATTGTAAATCAAATTCTTAATGATGATGCTCCTTCTTTCTTATCCTAGAAAGTGAATGATAAGTTCAGATACAGTTCTGCCTATGAGCTATATTAAGTCAAAAGTGCAAGATAATTAAAATATGAATATTTTTAGGATTTCCAAAAATTCTATAGCTTAAAAAATGTTATTGTATTTATGAACTCGATGTTCACCACCAAATATGGGCATTTTATAGATTTTACATAGTTTTTCATAACTATTTGTAAAATAGTGTTTGTTGACAAAATATAAAGTTTCTTGGGGCATAATTGTTACCCCAACACTTATAATTTTTTCGATTTTTTAAAACAAAAATGGTCCAATATTGATTTAAAATGTGTAAATAAATATATGAAATTTGTGTATAATTTCCAAAATTGTGAATTCCAAATTATATAACTTTTACTCATTCCCCAGATGTGTCCACGAAACTCAATTTTAGGGCCTTTCTGGGGACCCGGCTCCCATACTATTTACTGCAAGAAATTTTTTTTGCCATTTACATG
This sequence comes from Hermodice carunculata, assembly GCA_964020975.1. Classification (NCBI taxonomy): domain Eukaryota; kingdom Metazoa; phylum Annelida; class Polychaeta; order Eunicida; family Amphinomidae; genus Hermodice; species Hermodice carunculata. The sequence continues at coordinate 35,467,191 of OZ026628.1, read as the reverse complement.
TGTGTAGGGATCTAACCTCCAAAGGTCAGTTTAGGGCCTAGGATATTTGTTATCCAACTGTAACGCTGACTCTGCACTTGCATCTAGGATCAAGTTAAGTACGTCAGTCGAGACCATATGCTAATACACAATCACACCCAAACAGTTCACATTAATGAAATGGTGCCCTTGCCTGCGTGGGACAGGAAGAACTGTAAACCTGAGGGATGGACTGTCAACCGTCAGCTTCACATCGGGTTGACAGTCCATCTGTCAGGTTTAGAGTTCTTCCTGTCCAAAAAAGGCAAGGCACCATTATCTTTACTATACCGAAGACCAATAAATAACAAATATCACGTCATTTTCATTCCATTTTAATAAATCAACAGTCATTTACATGACATAAATTAAGCCTATTTAGTCCAGGCTGGGTCAAAAATGTGCACTACCCATAGTGACAATAATTGGCTGCAGGCAGCAGTAATTTTCTTGCGGTGAAGAGTGAAAAAAATTAGCTAATCAGAACACTAGATAAGTGACTGAGGTATTATAACAATACACAATAAGCCTAACTAATCTGTAAGACCTCATCAGTTCAAGTAAAAACAAATTTGGAATTTGAATTCGTTTTTGCCTGAACTCAGGTTATTAAAATAATTTTTCAAAATAATTATAATGACAGTGATCGTTATCACCAGGCTTGAACTTGACTATATCCCCAAAAGCGTCCCGTTAATGCTTGAGAGATCATGTACGCACCCAAACTCCCTGTCTATGGTAAGTCTGATGGGAGCGAGGCCATTGTGCTATATTGATACCCAGTTTCTTTGGTTCAAATATGATTTATTTGATGACCGCAAAACTTTCATTCAATTCATATCTTGTACAACAATAGGCTAGAGAATAGTGTCCTATATTTTATATTTTTGTGGAGATAGTAACAATGAATTAGCAACACTTGGCAAGACAAATGTTCACCATATGATTCGTTGGTTCTCAGAAGCGACTGTGTCAAGAACAAAATGACCCACACAAATATGACTAAAAACGATAGCAGAGTTTATCTTATATCAACGCTTTTTGAATTATTCAAAACATCATGCTTGCAAGTGTAGTTATTTCTAATATGTTGCGAAGCATACTTCGTAATACCAAATACCTTTTGAGAAAGTTAAGGGGGAGAAGATTGAGTTGACCTGGTTAAAACCACCAGTTGTCTTTTATAGGTGACTGCCTGTCTCAAGTCACGAATTTCTTCACATCGATATGAAAAGCTGAAAGTTGATGTTTTACGTAATTCTTAAATCTCTGCATTTTCCTGTATTTAACTCTAGTGTCATTGTTGTGCTGGAATTTTATGAATGTGGGAAATGTATTTCTAAGGCAGTACATCACCAAAATAATTTTGAAAGTTTCTGAACATGCGCAATGGGGGAGCCATATGCGAGGAAAAGAGCGCAGTTTGACACAAGCGTTTGCCTGATGTAACGGAGGATGTTGTCTTCAAGTGGCACTATAGGTAACTTTTCCTGATATCTACTGGTTGAAGCTGGAGATACTGAAAGAAATAAACGAAAACTGCGCTCCATTCACTGGCTGAAAAATTGTCACGTGAGAGTGGTGGCTATAACATATACACTGGACATCATCAATGTAGCGTCATAAGCTGCTCCACACTAGCTGTTACACTCACATGTATTACCATTTCAAAAGACGGCATTTAAACCTTTTTCTTTTCAGTCAACAGCTTCCCTTGACGTCGGTTCGGCGATACGCCATACATTGTACCATGGACCATATGATCAGCAGCCCACTCAAATCCTCTGGCCTTTAATAACATTAGGTTTTGAGTTATAATTAAAGTGAGTAAAATATTTTGACAAGCTTCAAAAACACGTAATCCAATATTTGTTCTCAAAGGAAAGAATAAACAAGCTTCATTTGATTTGATTTAGTCGACATGTTATATTCATAATATTGAGATAAAAAATACCCGCCAGCCATATCAATGCGTGTATTTGCATAAAATGCAATAGCTCTGGGTAAGATAAGTACAAATTCATTGGTCCGAAAAAAACCCCATGTCGTATAAAATTATCGTAAGCCAGAATAAAATCATGCACTTCAACCACTGCTGTGGCGTATGTAAATGTGCTAATTTAATTATATAAATGTACCATAGGTTGGATGTGGGCGCTAGTTAAATTCACCACGTTCATCTTTGATATATATATATATATATATATATATATATATATATATATATAGATATATATTATGGGAAACATTCACGTAGCTTTGTATGTTTATAAAGGGTAATCGCCCACTTGCTCAACATGACATTCACACATGACCTTTACACCAAACGGGGACCGTACATGTATCTCCGTCAAATTTCCTCGATAAATCCTTTCCGGTTGCTGATACTTTTTGTCATTGTCTGCATTACAGATGACATAAAATTGCCGAAAGTGTGTTTATTACACTTGCCTGTCTACTCTCTCAAAACGCACACTCGGACAGCGTCCCTTTACTACAATCTACTCATTTTTTATCAGAATTTGCTATTTAGGGAATATGTGTATCATTTTGGGAGGAGCCTATTATAGCAGCTGTTATAACATTGTCTTTATCCTAAGAGTTTAATATCTGTTGTGTTACACACTAGCACATGAAGACTGATGGACCATGCACAGGATGGTAATCATAGGTAAGAAAATATTTTAGATGGATCCTTATATGGTGAAATAACAAAGACTTTTGCCATTTACCTTAAGACGTAGTCAAAAAAACATCATTTTTATGTGACGAACAGGTAGGGGGGCGGCATGCGGTTGTTTCAGATTCATTTGATTTGTTTCTTGCGGTGTTGCAATCTTGGGAATAAGATCACGATCACTTGTGCATGATCATAACTTAGCTTGTACAAAGAAAAAAAATATGAAATAACTAAGACGCAGTTGCAATAATTATTGAGTTAAAACACAATGAAAATCTAAGTACTGGCCCGTGGCTTAAGGGATGAGGCCAAGTTCATAACATTAACGCACACTTGTTCCCTCACAGGGGGTCGCCATTACATGGGTTATCAAATCAACAGTAAAATGCATTACAGCTTTATTTTTGAAAATACTGCGTAGATGGGAGTCGAGAAACTTGTACCAATTACTTTGCTTATCCCACCCATTGTATAATTATCATCAGCACCATTCCCTACGTTGCATTGCCATTATGTATATCATATGCAAATCTTTTATGTGTAACAATATTTAACAAAATACATGTTTTCCGGATACATGTGTATATTCTCTGCCGTGGTGTAGTCACAATGGCATAAGCCAAGCAATGAGAGATAGAGGGCAGCACTGAAAAAGAGGCAAGCAATCTATTTCTGAATAATACTATGGCTAGGGTAGGTCATGACCTCTCGTCTGCTACTTCCTGCCCCTTGGCATGTGCCATTATGAACAGGATTTTATTGGAAAGAGTTTTCGAGCAACAAACTGACGACACATAATTGATTGTTCTTTGTTGAAACTTAGAAGAACATCACTGTCAAATAATGTAGCTCCTGTATGTTGTCAAACGGCAGCACTAATTTCCAACAATTAAAAAAATCAATGAAACGTGAAGCATGTGACCTAAAGCATTAATACACAAATATTTAAGCACATGATTCATGAGTAATGGACAAATGTCAACAAAATTGTGGTAGTATAAAAGTTACATTTCCAAAAATCAATTACAGCTAAGAGATCTTTGCAAAACAGCACATTCCGTGCATGGAAAATGAGATGTAGCCACCAGACAAGTGCTGCAGCAATACCTGCCATTTAAACTGTATTGTGCAGAACTCAAACTTTGTACATATAAAATATATTGTACGCCTGAATTTGTAAGACTGCTAATAGTTAGGAAATGCGTTTGCTCAGCTTTAGAAGCATTTGGATAATGACTATACCAAGTCCGCTCGATACATACATGTTGCTCTTTATTCCTCTTTTGTTGTTTTTAATGTTCCAACAGTTTGCATATTTGACTTTTTGGCGGAAACAAGGCCTGTACCAGAGCTTTCTGAGTTACCTTCGTTCAGATAACCTACGCCCCGCGCCTTTGGTCCCATGTTGGGATCAAAGATAAAGTCCCAGATTACCCTTAACCAGGACGTGTGGTAAGGTAGATCGTCGTAAAACTCACTCGCGATCTCCCTCACTTTTGGTAACCTTCGAGCAGGGATGTAGGGAAAGTCATGGTGTTCCACATGGTATCCTACGTTGAAAAGTATGGGATTGAGGGGGCCATAGTATGAATGAGTGGCCTGTCCTTTGTTAAAGAGATAATGCTCAGAAATAAAGTGGCCTGCCAGTGGATGGAAACCAAGGCCAAACATAGTACCGGCAAGGAGGTACACCAGAGACTTGACACCGAAGACGTAGAAAATGATGACGTCAAATGTGAGCTGTACCAGTGTATTTATGGCTTCTAGAATGGTAGGCGTTTTAGGACTCTTGCAAAAAGGCCTGATGCCGTGTATCACGGGATGCAAGAACAGCCAAAGCATTTTGGTGAGCGGGTACTGGAAGAGATATGTCTCTATAACCGTAGGAATGTCTACATCCATTGTGTCGTGACCCAGGTACCGATGGTGGTCACTGTGATAAATTTTATAGGTCACACTGATCGGAACAGCCATTGGCAGATTAGCAACCATTCCCAGCGCACGATTACGCAGTGGCTTACTGTGTCCAAATGCCAAGTTGTGTCCTATTTCATGAATTGCACTTCCGAGAGAATGGTTCAAAGTGGCGCTGATGATATAAGCAAATACAAATATAAGACTCCACGGCAGATCCTTTACAAAATAACACATCACAAGTTGTGCCATTATTTCTGCTATAACAATATATGTCATTGATGGGTCTGGTCCCATTAGACGTTTAATCTGTGGATACTTCTTCAGAATGGCGGCGCGACGAGCCGAGTGTGGTTCCTCTGTGTACTCCCAGGGGGCATCTTGGTTAGCTATTTTGTAGCCAAGACTCTTGAAACAATGAAATAACGCTGTCATGTTTGTTCTGTCGACTTATGGCTTATCTGCAATTGAAAGAAAGTGTAGTTAACACCGAGTCACTTTGGTGAAGGCAGGCCGACAATATGCAATTTGTAACTTCTGACACAGAAAACTTAATAACTTAAAGTATATTAATATATAAGAGTGATTTCACATGAAAAAGGACACGCAACGCTCAAATTGTATGTAAAGGTGACTGGCTTAACAACTTGATGATATTCCTGTCATACTTAGCGTCAAGTGCTCGGATGAGAACGAGGCAAATGACTATCATAACCACCAGCAGTTGACCATTTGTCCGACTACAGATTGCTGTATTTGTAGATCACCTTTTCCATTAGACGGGGATTTTGGACGATTAGTAGTGGGGAGCCCATCTTGTGCATGACTAATCCAACCCAATTTTAACCACCAGCCTGAGCTTGATTACGAAAGAGCTGAATCTGTTGGTTGGCTGCATTTTTATTGAATCTATTACACACTCAGAATTGGCAATGCTGCATGTCAGCTTTATATTTGATATAACTTCGGTTTATTATGTGTTTACTGGCAATAACCTTTTCGGTTTTCTCGCCGAACGACCAGATCTTGAACCATTAATATACTCTACCTACTATAATAACAGGACCAAACTTTGAATGGCATCTCTATTACCATAGCCTGAGACATTGATGTCTCTAATAAGCACAATTTAAATGCAACAACTTATACTTGATTAAAAAGGAATACGCAATATTGGCTATCGCTAACATGTACGTAGAACTTGAAATAGCATCTCCATCAACGATTACTTTGAATATACATTGCAGATAAAAACTTCACGTTCCCCCGTGTAGCCTAATGTTATATACCACAATTCACCTCATAAATCTAAAAAATAAATATATAATTTTATACAGTTGTAACATTCATGTTTTTTCCGCATCAGGTATAGCATTTTATAAATAGGGGAACTATGAAACCAAAGTTAGAGTTACTGTGTATTACAGTTTAGTGAGGAAAACATTGGACACATTGGCAGGAAAATGTAAACAGGAAAAAGAGGGGGACAAAATGACAAAGAAAAAGAAATGATGCCGTGAGGGAGTGAAAGAGAAAAAAGGACGGGAAGAAAAAAATTGGCACTACAATTAGGAGGATGTAAGCCATAGATCACTTTGGATCACCCACGTCATTACAGAACAAACTCACAAACTAAATATTATGCTTGTACCTTGGCACAAAGTTACTTTAAAGGGACATCACCGAAGGTAAACAAACAAGTTGATGATTCTCGTATGTTGCTGAATTGGGCTAAACTCTAAAAAAAGTACAGTTACTGTTAGTATGGCTCTCATGGGAGTCTTATTATTTTCTTATAAAGCCCATTTAATAGTAAAACAACGGTTTGGAAAATGCACTATGAACATGATCCAAACGGTCCTCCAGCACTGATGCCTGCCTTCACGATGGCCTTGTAAATTGAGTCCCCAGATGGTCGCATTGTTGCGCATTGCAGATTTGCCACATCAATAGATATCGCAGAGATAGAACATATAACCTGACTGAGAAACATGTACATATGTTTGTGCATATACGCATAACAAAATGCTAAATGAACGGTATCAACGCATTCCATAGGCCTATTTAAAATGCCTCAAAGGAAGAATAGTTATCAACAAATGTTCAAATGTCAGATATTTAAGGTACGCCTTGGCAATGTTAGGTACACCTACCTACTCACTTTTCCGAGAAAGGTAAGGATATTGCGCCCCTTCCCCATAGCATTAATGATCGTGCTACCAGGAAGTGATACGTTTATGTGTGCATGGGAAATTCAGACTGAAATAGAGGGCGGCAAAGTTATGCAAGTACTCTTACACCCCACCACTGTATCAAGACGTGTCGGAGATCTTTTGATGGGCAAGATGAGCTCAGGTAAGCCCCAGGTGTGTAGCAGAGCGTGCATTGTTATCTGCTTGCTAAACAGCATTGGCTACTTGTCCTTTAGGCGATGGCAATATTGCACTGTATGTCAATGAACACTGGATATCAAAGCAATGATGATAACGCTTCTTTCTAAATTTGCAATTATGAATGACTATCATCGTCTCCACCACTGGCGTTTTCGTCCTCGGCATCTTTGATAGAGAGGTCGCTATCCCTACATAGACAAACCCATGCCCTTGTTGTCTTCTGGAGTGCAGGTTACAATGTACTTCGTGTTTTCTCCCTGGATGACACAATCGACGCGCTTGGCGCGTGGACGGGGACGGGGAATGCACGTGCTTATATGTCTGTAGCATAAATCAAAATAATTACCCATTACGGAAAGTTAATCATTATATTGAATATTATTTACATTTGCTATTTTTGTTAGCATTAGATAAAATGGGACAATATGAAGTTTAACTGGCGATGAATGGAACAGCTCACGCACAAGCCATGTTATTTTCCTGAGCAACCGATCAATTGCCATGCCTAAGCTCCTCGCACTAAACAGGAAAAAAAACAGCAAAACAAAAAAAAACAACAAAAAAACAAAACAAAACAAAAAAAAAAAAACAAAAAAAAAAAAAAACAAAAGAAAAAAAAAACAAACAAACAAACAAAAAAAACAAGCAAACAAACAAATGAAAAAACAACAACTAAAAATGAACACAAAAAAAACAAAAAAACCGGAGGTGTTGCTTGTAAATTAACAAGCCAAAAACTTCTGCCAATCGAATATCAATTACAATTTCACCTTTTATATTGCCTGAATTCACGTTTACTGTAAATGTGGGAATTTGCCATTCCCGGGCACATTGATTTAGGCAGGCGTTTGAGCTGATGCACCTGACTTTAGTCTGCTGCTATGTATAGCCTAAGTGTTTGACTTCTCGTGTCTGACACAATGTGGGCCTACGTGTCTCAGGGTGTCGCCATGTGAACACTTTACAACATTGTTGGTCCAAAATTTGTTAAACACCGGTGCTGCTTCAGGTCAACTTTTCTTTGTTTTATATGTACTGATCAGTCACAGGTTTGCTATTGGACCAATAGAAACCAAAAAGGAAACCGAAAGAAAGGAAAAGACATGCTCATATTACAATTCGTGTGAAGGCCAAATTTGACTCTGTTTTCAATAAACGACTTTGACGGTTAACTCAGTCTTAAAGTGTTAAGCAAATAACTAACATAATAAAGACAGTTAAATATAAGCTAATTGAGCCTTACGTCTATTAACAAGACGACACTAACAGTAAGTCCCCCTCTATTGTAGGGGATGATGATTTTCGACAGGCAGTAATTATGTGAGTTTCCATTTGCAAGGCCCGTTGCCTTTAATCACAATCAAAATGAATGTTAATTAATTTACTGATAAAATTTATCGACAGGTACCCAATAAAACCATATTAAAAAAAACACCATTAAAAACCAAGGATCCAGAGTATCACAGCAAGTAAACAGCTTTATCTAACCCTTTTACAATCTACATTTACATCAAGCTTCAGAACGGTCTGAGTGGCGTTGTTGTTGAATACAAAATTAGGGAAAACGTTCACCTTTCGGACATTTTAGGCTAGCTTGTTTTCTGTTAGGTAAACCCCCAGGGGCTACAGGTAGCAAGAAGCGGCCTACGACAGTTACAAGCTTGCCTAATCGTACTTGATATCTGGTTAATATTTTTATTGCATTCTCTTGACATAAATACAAAAGACTTCCATTCTTTTCTGACTTGCCCTATAATTCTACTGTTAACATCCAAAGATTATTAGAAAGTTTGGCCGCAATAATCTACAGTTTTTAGACTTGTCTGTTTTGCTACTTAACTTTATCTTTTGGCATCTTTCTGTTTTAATATTCACTATCAGACATTTTAGGCTTACATGTTTTCTGTTAGGTAAACCCCCAGGGGCTACAGGTAGCAAGAAGCGGCCTACGACAGTTGCATGTTTGCCTAATTGTACTTAAAATCCTGTTAAGAAAAATTGTTTTGATAGCATGTTTTTGGCATAAATGCTAATGACTTCTATTCTTTTCTGACATGCCTAAATGCACATTTACTCACTACACATTGACTCAGGGTTGGCAGTTAAATAGAGCTTAATTGTTTGAGGAGTAGGTGTCATCATGGAGTTTGTTTTACATCTCTGGTACAGGATGTACATTGTTGCAGTCCTTGTTAGGATTTTCCTTGGTTTGTACAGGTGGTCTAGCTGCAACTGTTTATTTTACAATCACTGGGACTGAATATAATACCCCAGCTTGTTTCCACTTCAGTTAAACATTGGCGGATGGTTTAACTAGGAAAAGCTGTTCAGCTAGAAAGGGTACATTTTGGTTCAGGGGTAAGTCAAATTGCTCTTATCTGAACCTGTACTATGAAAATTTGGTAATTATGGTTTGTGTGACAGGTATTCTTCTTTGATATGCAGCTCTGCATTTACAAGCAAAACTTCACATATTTAGCTAATTCATCAATTGCCACGTTCATATTTATTCATTATTATGTGGGTTGTCTTTGCTGAATATTTAGCTTAGGCAAGGAGCCGCTACTCAGAGAGACATGTACGGGTAAAAGGCTCCGAAACATGTTGAGTAGTTACCCGCTGAAGACCCTTTAATTTATTTGGGCTGATACAGCCTATGTCAAAATTTTACAGAGGAACGTGTGCAATATAGACAATAGTAATTCCATATATATACAGGTTAAACAGGGACAGGTTAGCTTGTGGAGAGTAAAGAGTTCGAACTGCGGAACAGGATATTGACTACTAGGAAGTGGTTCTGGGCAAAAAGACACAAATACAACACGATAATTCGGAAAATATATAGAGAAAATGCAGCTTAATTTGTTCAACAGATTGAGGTCTGGGGGTCTGCAGATATGTCCCTATGCAATTTCAAAGCCATTGGCTGAACCATTTAGGAAAGAAATTTCTTGAAGATTTTACCTACATTGAACCCCCTTAAAATCTAATAATCGATCGTGTGTGGCCATGTGAACAAATTTAGTGCAACCCCGCCCAAGGTACATCCCGACCAAGTTTGAAGTGAATCTGGTGGACGGTGTTGGAGAAGTCGGAAATGGGAGTTTCCATTGTAATGAACAAGGAGTTAGACGGTTATCAAGAGGAATACATGAATGAACTGACGGGTAGCCAAATCGAACACTTTGTTTAAAATTATGGATCGAGAGTAACACAACCTACTTAATACCTTTTTTTATCCAAACTAAAAATGAAAAGATGAAAAACTGAAAAAAAACCCAGCGTCATCTGATGAATAAATTAAGGTCTGGAGATTCCCAGAAGTACTATGTAATATAAAAGTGATGGGGGGGGGGGGTGACTATGTAGTAAAAGGTTGTCTACGATTTCAAAGAAAGAAATAAAACAGATAAATTCATTAAAACTCAATGGAGCGCGACTATTTGAACAAACTTGGTAGAAACCCACCCAAGGTACATCACCCACCAAGCGCAAAGTGAATCTGGTTGAAGATTTTGGAGAAAAGGTAAGAAAATGCGAACTCCCAATGCAATCCCCATTTACTTATATTGTAATCCATGGCAATACATGCATTAACCGACAGGTACACAAGTTGAAAACAAAATCCTTAAAAACATGGCTGCAGAGCGTCACCACTTGTGAACAACTGTTTTTAATCCTACCACAAGCTACATTTCCACCAGGTTTTGGAACAATCTGATTGAGAATAGCTTCTATTCACACACACACACACACACACACATACACACACACACACACAACCATTACAAAAATGGGGGAAATTGCAGCGCCATCTGCTGAAGAATTAAAATTCCGGGCTTTCTTATAAATGTCCCAATGCTATTTCGAAGCAGTTGGCTGAGCGGTTTCGCAGAAGATTTTCGAAGATTATCCCAAATTAACTATGAACTAGAAAAAAAAATAACTGGAGCGTGACTGTTTGGAACTTGGTACAGACCCACCCACCCTATATCTCCACCAAGCTTAAAGGGAATCCATGGGACGGTTTTGGAGAAGAAGTCAAAAATGTGAATTGTTGACGAACGGTCGACGATGCGGAAGACGGACGAAGGACCATCATATGACATCATCCGACTGACACATCTACTGGATGAAAACCAACCTGCTTATCCAGTTACATCTACCGTGCACGTTGCAAGCCTCAAAACAACAATTTACAAAAAAGTCATTTTCAACTCCAGTCTTTTATCGCCCACTTGACCTTTTTAAAGATTACCCTTTTGGGACACTGAACTATGCCGGTGGGCAAATTATGTGGATCATGTCATTCCATGAGAATCGATATTCTCGCATAGGTTATTGTATATAAGGCAGAAAATAGAAAGAGAAAAACTCGGTAACTACAGACAAAAGGCAAATTAATGCCACTTCCAAAATCAAATCCGATTTTATCAACAATACTCGAATTGAGTGATTCATGACGTATACAGTTTTTGCCCATACATCGTCATTTTCAGGCTTATTTTCTTTTCAAGCGATCTTTAATGAGGCTGAAAATATACTATATGTTATTTCGCCATGCCAGACTTAACCAAGAAATGGTCATCTTGAATATCCAGGTTAGAGCATTGTCCGAAATGGAAAAGTGAATTAACTTTAAAGCCAAATACCCAGTACCGCGGACATAACAAATCTATGTATTCAATTGACAACACGTTTTGAACACTCTATCTGCAGTAAATATGGAGCTTAAAATTCAAACTTGTTTTACAAAGGCAAGCGTTTTGGGTGATCTGTTTTTGGTAAAATGTTGGATGTTTTTCCAAAAACATGGGACACGAAATCTCCAATTTTTGCAATTATGATCTAAACACACCTATCTTAAAAAAAAAAATGATAAAAAAAAAAAAAAAAAAATAATAATAATAATAATAATAATAATAATAATAATAATAATAATAATAATAATAATAATAATAATAATCAGAGATAGTTCCTATCAGTGTTTGCTTGTTTACAGTGGTGATACCAAAATTTGAAAATATTTGTTTTGGGAAATCGATAAAGTTTGCGGAACTCATCATTTTTATGCGCATTGAAAAAGCTGGTCGCTTCTTCAAAAATTTTTGATACCCTTTATAGAGATTGTTTATTGTAATTCAGTTCTTGATTAAAATCAGAGAATCTTTTCAGAGACATATCCATGTGAATCGGACAGTTAAGAGCAGATAGCTGTTATCAGTAATCCACATCTACCGGTGAATCACGGTCCATTGTTTAGCATCGTTTTTAGCGTCCGTGATAATGCCATGGTACCTGTCAACTGACCTGGCATGGCTTTTTCGCAAGCAAATTATTTGAAAAGCTACCGCTAAGCTTTGTGAAATGTCCAGAAAAGAGGAATGCTGTTTGGAGTCTGACATTCTGGGGAGCTTTCGGGAGGGTACCCAAGTACCCAGTCAATGCTACACTATAAATAGTATGTCTGTAAATCACCAAATTGATTATTGTTGTTGTTATTGTCCCCATTATGATTTGATATCTGGACTTCATTTAGTTATTGCTGTCATTACTGTATGGTGTCCAGCGGGTATTGTAAATGGTACGGGTGTACTTGTTTGTGTGGAGAGCCTCCAGATTGGTACATTTTGCACTAATAGCTGATCCAGGTAAAAGAAATAAATAGATAGACAGATAAATAAATATGATGAGGGCAAAAATGATAATAATAACAGCGACTAGACGCGTAATCGTGCATGTACTGAAAACAACGATATACGAAGTTTTGTAAGGTATCATGTGTGTCAATGCGTAAACCATATACAACATTGAGTAGCCGTGATTCGTCGCCTTTTCAGGGGCAAGAACGCTTTGAAAAAATGTATATATGCAAAAGGTAGCGTATCACACATGCTTCGGCGAGAATTACGCTGCAGGGATACCCTGTGCTTTTAGCCCAGGTAAGACTTCTGGCGGCTGTCTATTCTTAATAGCGCGTGAAGAATTTGCAGTGCTCGTTTCCTGACAAATTACACTGAATTGTTTATAACTGAACCTAGAATTCATGTTTTAAGTTTTTATTAGAACTACAAGGAAGAATCAGCGTTATGAATGTCCAGAGAACAGGAAATCTACAATGGGCAGACAGAAGTAAAATGAAGGCTGAATGGCAACGCAGGGTCGAAGCTATAAACCAGCCAAAAATTAACTTACGTCGGGTATCATGATATTGGAAAGATAACGCTGTATCTCTGCTACTGACATGCAGGACCATAAAACTGACAGGTTATCTGATTTCTTTTAAAAAAAAAAGCTTGCAGCCATCCATTCTAATAATGCCAAAAAGAGCATTGTCGGGCGATGGGATTTTGATCAGTGACATATTTGGGACAACCTATTTGGAACATCACAAACCATATTTGATCTTAACAGAACGGTCTGAAAAACATTTCCAGAACTTTAAAAAAAAAAAAATAACAACCGACTTTTCGTGGAGATAAGATGTGCTTGCGTGGGACCAAACGTGACAATATACACGTAGATTTCATCTGTGTGACATGCACTGCGGAGCATACGTGTTTAAAATTTAACATTTCAAAATTGATATGTTCGCCAAAAAAAAGAGGATGATAAGCCCATGCTAAGCGGTCCTGTGATGAACAGAGCAAAGTGAAGCATGCCCCCCTTGATTGAAAATAAGATTGAGGGAATCCCCCTTAACCATGTCAATGGTTTTCCCCGCGGCACGCTTTTGGTGCGTCCGTCACCACCACCCCCACCCATCCCCCAAGCCAACGCAGGACCACTGTTGACTCAATCAAAACTGAAAGAGTTATCGCGACATTTTTCTTTTTTGACAAGTGACAATATGGGCATAAAAACGCCCGAGCGTATGGCCTACTTCAACATATTTATTCTAATATAGTTAGGTCACCGCTTTCGCAGGTGGAGCGCATATACGTACTGCAAGCAAAAAAATATGCTTAAGGTTTAAGTTTAACTGTTGACGGAATTACAAACGGATGGGTTCAATTTAAAACCAAATGTGCGTGAAATCTCTTATTTGCATATTTGTTTGAACATAATACAGAATTTGATGATGAATAGCTGGGTATGTGTGTATATTAATGCTGGTTATTATACTTGAAACTTTAACATTGTCTTCTAGGTTTCTGATGCTAAATGTTGTACACATGTTCATATAACAAAAGAACTATATTTCATATTGCAAATTAATATTAACTGGTGATACATTGCAGAGACTCTGTATTAAAAGACATGCATCATATCTCACGCGTTCTTCAGAGTAGTCAAACAAGGCTGTGTCATCACGAGTCATTATAAACGGTCATGGTTAATCAGGCAAACATTTCCTGACGTGAATTGGCCTGAAACGGTATCATTGGCAAAATATAGGTTGTTGAAATTCGTAAGGGATTCAGACATTCATTCATTAGTTTATGGTGAAAATCATATTGAAAAGGAACTGACAAGAAACAATTCCACAAAAAGGGGTGGATAAACTACGGCCCTCTGCGAAAGTCTGGACTTTCAAACGGTACACCTTGATTATGACAAAAATATTGAAATTCTGTCTCAAACAAAGAAGGCTCGAGACCCTCTATATGCTGCCAGGAAGCATGTAAATTCATGGTACGCTAGGAATATGTTACCATATAGTGTGTCAATTCATGGTACTCTAGAAATATGTTACCATATAGTGTGTAAAGTCATGGTACTCTAGGAATATGTTACCATATAGTGTGTCAATTCATGGTACTCTGGGAATATGTTCCAAACAGTGTGTCAAATCATGATACTGCATGAACTGCATGATGGGCTATAATTTGCTGCAGGCCAATTTCTGATTTCATGTTACATTGGGGGTAGATTGAATGTAATGCGGTCTAGCCTCGTACGGGTACCACAAAAATCGAGCTGACAATTTGATATTCATTTAAAGAAGCGAAAATTTTTATCCAGATCTATCAAATCCATCCTTGGAGGTGTGCCCGAAATTATTCTTTTTAGTAGCTGTGTGCACAAGAACCGTTTGGTGGCATGTGTGATACAACGTTTGTGGCACGAGATGGTGGGCTTTCTGGTTTCTGTCAGGCTTGCACAGGAAACTATTAAAAATTATCAACGTTATCATGACATTTCCGTTGTATGTAATGTGAATGTAAGGAGCATCACATCAGTTACCTGGTAAATTGCCATATTTGACCACTTTCTTGTCACAATTTTCATGAGACTTCCAGATCTTAATTTCACGTGTCATGTCACTTTATGAACAATCGTCAAACGTTTTATATGCCTTTACATGAACGAAGTGTCTCAGCTCTTGGAATAATAGGGTCACGGCACCGGGTAACGGCAACAGACAGTAGTTACATACATACATACATACATACATACCCACATACATAAGTATATACATTCACATGGTCTATGCATGTGTCATAAGATAAATATATCATCTTATCTTATGAATACATGTATACACACGTGTCTGTTTGTTGTACATGCAAAAAAGGGAGCAATCCTACCTCCTCCAAAGTGCATCCACCTCTCTATGGAGTCCCCGCCAAGCAAACACTTGACGCATGTCCAGATACAACACGTATTGTTCAAAACAACGGTTGCAATAGGTAAAGTTCTTTTTAAAAATGTCTTTGTTAACGTTAGCGTCAATACCCCGAAGGTTCAAGATGCACTGAAGCAATGATGCGTTTTATTTTGTCATTTGTTTAAGTATATTGAATAAATTCAAACCAGAACCAGAAAATAAAATAATATATTATTTATCATGATCAATCCTTTAAGTAGTCCACCACAAGAACATAAATATTTTTTTTTTCTTTTTTTTTTTTTCTTTTTTTTTTCT
Organism: Hermodice carunculata; assembly: GCA_964020975.1. NCBI lineage: Eukaryota > Metazoa > Annelida > Polychaeta > Eunicida > Amphinomidae > Hermodice > Hermodice carunculata. The sequence continues at coordinate 35,451,317 of OZ026628.1, read as the reverse complement.
TTCGGAATCAACACCACTCACCCCTCGGGTTCATAATGCTTCACACGTGGGTCCACACGACACAAACTGTATATTTTTGGGGTCAAAAACAGCCAATAATTTATGTGCAGCGTGAACTCTTTATTTATTTATTTATTTATTTATTTATTTATTTATTTATTTATTTATTTATTTATTTATTTATTTATTTATTTATTTATTTATTTATTTATTTATTTATTTATTTATTTATTTATTTATTTATTTATTTATTTATTTATTTATTTATTTATTTATTTATTTATTTATTTATTTATTTATTTATTTATTTATTTATTTATTTATTTATTTATTTATTTATTTATTTATTTATTTATTTATTTATTTATTTATTTATTTATTTATTTATTTATTTATTTATTTATTTATTTATTTATTTATTTATTTATTTGTATTTATTTTGTTCATTATTATTTTTAATTTTCATCGTTTTCGTAAATTTAATGAAATTAAAGTCGCCACATGTGCATTACGAACATTACAATGCCTATCAGAGCAGGCACAAACAGTGAAGACCCATTGATATCCATGCTTCTGCCCGCACGTAAGCCTCCCCAAATGAAGAGTCAAAGCCGCTGTCTCACGTGGTCAGATAAAAAGGGATAAACTGATAGCATGTCCATAGCAGCGAACGCTCAATTGACAATGTAGGTGTTTGACCGGGGTTCGCGTTATTTGTAACCACAAAACAAACTGACAAGAACCAGAGCTTAGCCTTAACGGTGAAGCCACCAAAAAAAAAAAAAAAAAAAATGGCGATATCCCAACATTGTGTAACGAAGTTTATCACTGGCTTTTCCATTTTAATATTGAAGTCAATGTCACCGAACCGCGATCCAAACCTTGTTTCTCCAGAGAATCACTACCATGTCCTATTTAAGAAACCTGGCACCAAACATTCTTATCACCCATAATTCGTTTGGCTGGTGTGTAAGCTTGGGAATGAGGTCAGTATTATCCGTATGCACAATATCAAAACCTGAAGGGACCAAGTATGTCCCAGTGTCTCTCAGAATTCGCTTTTTAAGCACAAACCCGCATTGAAAATATACATAGAATGGGACTTTTTTTGTTATATTTCTAAGAAATACAATTATAGCGTTGCTCTCAGTGAACAGTTGTGGTAACAACAACGTGAGGTTAAATTCCCACCAGGGTTGAAGAGAATCCAATGGTTGATTTTATAGTAGAAGTCCAAAATTAATTTCAATGTGTAAAGACAATCTGTCATCACGAATTACTCATATTTAAGTCTGGGATATCCTGACGGTCTGATGAAATTTTATGGCACTCGACCGTATCACTTACAATGATCACAGGTAGACGTATTGTACAACTCTACATCCAAAACAAGCAGACAAAACAATAAGCATTAAAATTCGATAACGACAGCAGTCCCAGCAATTTAACCAGTTCAGTGTACCAGGCCAGGATAAACTTGGGGCCAGACACTGACCGACTTTACGTGAGTCAAAACTGACCAAAAGCGTCCATTTGTAACTTAGTTTTCCCGAACAGCGAAAAAGTGTGAAAAGCCCCGGGATTGGTTGAAAAACGAAAGTACTGATTTCAATAAAGGCAGGACCATGCATTGCAGGCCACATGTAATTACTATTGTCGTCTTTTAGGACAACAGAAAAAAAGGCTGTAACCATTATGTTATTATAGACAGATATAGCATTGTCACTGATGATCAAATGGATGAGTAACAATAAATGAAGAAGAAATTCTTTATGACTGCTGTATTTGAAAAGGGAATTCATATGTGTGGCAAACAATACTCAAACGCAACGTATACCCACACTAAAATATATTGTTTAGAAGCGTGTTAGCTATGCGGTATAATGGCTAGGACGGTGCACGTTAGAAGTATGGGTAGCGCGTTCGTATCAGCATTTTTAAAATGTACAGGGAGTTTCTTTCTTTTTGTTTTGCTTCCAATATTTATTTATTTATTTTTACATATTTATTTGTTCACTTATTTACTTATTAACTTATTTATTTGTTTATTCATTTTCTTAATAAATTAATTTATGTAATTGTCATAATCATCTGAAAGTTCAGTTAAGAGGCGCTTCAAATGTTGCAATTGAAAACTGTTCCCCAAAAATAAGTTAGCTTTGGTTGAACCAGATTTATTTTTTCTTCATAATAACTACTACTACCAGACAATTTTAAGATTTTTTTTCCAAAACAATTCAATTGTCGATGAACATTCACCAAACCTTTCGCACGTGTTGATCTTAGCATTTTAATGACCATACCAATTTTAATTTATTTTGATATGTTAAAAAAAAAAAAACATAGACACCCACACCCACAAAAACCTGATTTTAATGATGAAGAAAATGATATTTTTGAAGTAACCTTAGTAGTTTTTATGTGGAAAAATATTCATGGTTTAACCTAAAGCTACCTATTTCTTGCGGGGCGTTGATAACGTTAAATCGAATATTTTGGGCACCCCATCCTGAAATTACAGCAAGTATTAGGACCTGTCGGGTCCAATTCAGGTGTTAACTAACGCTGCCAGATACGCTGCGCAAGCCACCACATTCCTAGCAAGTGAGTTTTGTAAGTTGTGTGATACACATGTTCACCATACATGGCTCTTACGAGGCTTTCTGTGTTGAATCTAAGTCTGGGTAAGTATCCTGCTTGTCTCGGTGCAATAATAATGATAATAGGAACCCACGTTATTATACAAATGATGATTCGCATTGGACACTTAACATTATTTTAAACATGCTTTTTTTAAAGTTCAAGGAAAGGGATTAGATTGAGAAATAAGCGAAACTTCTTGTAATTCTGCTCCCAAGCAACACACTGCACGAAGTAATTGAGTGCAAAATAAAGTTCAGTTTTGTTTAACATTGAACTGCAATACGGGATAAAAAATTGAAGGCCTGTGATTCGCGAAAAAAAATGTGAGTACCAGTCGAGAACAGTACTTTTAATTGTAGTAAAACAAAAATTGGGGAACAGTCATTCAATACAAACAAACAAACAAATAAATAAAACGAATTTATAGATCTGGCATGACACACTAAATTGTGTATGTCCGTCAAAAACGTTTGGATTGGATAATGAATGTTCCCATGATTGTTTAATATGTAGAGACTTTTCAACTTTTGATAAAATGTGTCGTCCCCAGATAAAAGTGAGTGGTCACTGATTTCTTCTTGTAAAAAAAATGATAAAAATAATTTCCCTTTGTCCAGAGTAAAATATTAATCGAAAAGTAACTTGCCTAGATTTTTGATAATTCCAAAGGTCATACGGATTGGCTAACATACGTTGCCTATATATACATGTACATTCAGAGTGCTTTAAAAACACAAGAATATATATATTGCAATAAATACTCACCTTATTCAGAATTCTAGTATTCTACATTGTCATATTTAGTGTACATACACAATTGTAATGTGAAATTGGTAATTAGTAAACAATAACAAATAAATAACTTATTTTAAATGTGATGAGAGATTAAAAAAAGCCCAAGTTGGGCTTGTGGGTCCCCCCAGATTACATATAAAAATTATTTTAACTGAGATTAAAAAAATAAATACAGGTCCTATGATGGAAAAAGAGCGATCACCAGATTCTGTTTCGAAGACACGCTATACCACTACGCTGACAGGAGTTCTACATGTTTATGTATATTGTGTGGCTCGGATAAATGTACTCTAGCCTTACATTGCTCGTTTACTTTTTCTGTTTTCTCGCTCTGCCATGCAATTCATTGAAATTTCGTTCTTAGGCAACCTAACTTATAAATGTGTGTCACTGGTGAAATATAAATAGCTGTACATGTCATAAGTGCCAATGCTTAGGTATGAGCGAAATTATGGATAGGCTACTCAAGTGTTTAACAAACATTTAGGCAGGTACATGGCCATAACAAACTTAAACAGTGGTGGGACAGTATACTACGACCGAGATCGGTATCATAATTAACATGAAGTTTACTGCACGTTTTTTTTGTTTGTTTGTTTGTTTGTTTTTTTGAACAATAATCAAGCAGGAGCATGCTTTCGGTAAATGTAGACATAAGCGAAGTGCAAAAGTACATTCTTGTTTCCTACAAGGGGTGAAAATGAAGGTTCCCAAACCTTTTGGCGTTACTCGTTTCGTTTCACTATATTTCGCGATATGCATCCTTTCTCGCTTTTTTCCGAAAAAAAACTATGAAGCAGCCCATGTTGAGCGGTTTGACCTAAAATCACATTTAAGGCATTCCATAAATATACATAAACCTCATAACCCTCCATACATTGGTGAAGCGTGAGTAATTAAAGGAACGTGATGGTCCGGGAACAAGATTTTTTCAGAAACTGACCAAAAGAGGAAGGGTCATATGATAAGAATACCTGAAAAGTCGTCAGATCAAATTATTGCCAGTTATAGACATGTGAGTTAACTTCAAGGTTAACTCCAGGTTAAGACTGTCAATCTGAGGTTGTCAAACTACAGCATTTACAGGTTAACTGCAAGTTAACTTCAGGTTGGGTAACTCTAACTTGGCTGGCACAGGTTTGGTCAAGTGCAGGTTACACAACCTCAGCAAAGCAAGAAACAGCTGAAAGACGCCTGGCAGAACGAAAAAATTATGCCAAAAAGGTAGTCGCAAAATATAAATCGTAATCAAGGGGTTACCTCTTGGGGTTACTCTGCCGGGTACCCGGGTATCCGGGAAAAATCATGGGTACCCGGATCGACAACTATTCCCCGTGAAATCGACGGGTATTATATATATATATATGTATATATATATTTACATATATATATATATATATATATATATATATATATATATATATATATATATGTCATATACACATATATATATATCAGATACATAATATATATTTTAGATATATAAATAGAATAAATGGCTGAACGAATACAAATATAAATATCTCATAAATAAATAAGTAAATAAATAAATAAATAAATGAATAAATGAATAAATAAATAGATAAATAAATAAATAAATAAATAAATAAATAAATAAATAAATAAATAAATAAATAAATAAATAGCCCTTCACATATGATGTGTCACGACAGGCGGGTATGTTAAAAATTACAAAGCTCCCATTTCTTCTGTAGAATATTGTTGATATTACATCATGGTTAATGTAAACCCACAGGACCAAGGCTCACAGTCCCAGGTTTAAAGATTATTTATGAGGGACGGAGAACAAGTCAATTGCAAGATATGTAAAAAAAAAATAACTCAAATATTGTGGTTCCCTTACGGGTAATTTTCTAAAGCATGTTTGTGTGTGGATAGATGATGCAATCCAATGTGGCGGGTAATACCCGCGTGTACCCGGGTATATTAATACCTGTCTGATGGGTACCCGGTATTAAAAAGCACTACACGACAGAGCCCTTGTTGCTTCTACCTTGCAGGTATGGACTTCTTCTTGTAACTCTTTCTGCGAAGTCAATTAAACGAAGGCGAGCCAGATGGTGATCCATGATTCTTCCCATACATCCTTTGAAAATCACCCACTGAAGTGTCTTACGGCCAACCTGGCTCGCCATATAGGCCACAAACAATAAAAAATGATACATTGAAGCTTTCACTTGCATGTATTTAGAGCAAAAGCCCAACAGAAAGTGCTTTTGCACTTAAATAGGAAGGTCACAAAGTGGTAACTCAGAGTTAACCATGCTTGGGGGCAAGATTTAAAAGAAACCACAACGTAACTCTAGGTTAACTTGGAAGTGCATGTATACAAGCCAACCTTTCAGTTAACTGTTAACCTCAGGTTCTGATAACTTGTAGTTACCTCAGACGTCCACAACTGGCCATTGTAAACGTCGGAATATTCACGGACAATAAAACATATCGCAATACCATACTTTCGGCTGCTATATTTCGTGTCTGTAATGCATTTTTCCCAATACTTGGCTCCCATTAATAGATTCTGTACACGGACACGTTTTAAAACTGATAAGCGTCATATTTGAAAATTGCTTAAGTATGCTCGCCAGCCACTGTAAATTGCTACAATATTATGTACTACAAATTATAAATATGCTTACTATCTCAATCGCCGTTTTTGAGTTCTCTTGTTATGTCCCTTCGTGATTCAAGAATTCGACCAGCGACAAACGAGTCAATTTCAACTATTTCCCCGAGACACAAAGAACTCAGAAATGCATGAATCAAGAACGCTCTCGGAAAGAAGTCTAAGAAAAGCTTCAGCCAGGTCTTGACTGTTTTGAGGCATCGTGTCTGCAATGAACATTTTGTGGGCGACACTCATAGAAGTTAGTATATATATATATATATATATATATATATATATATATATATATATATATATATATATGTGTGTGTGTGTGTGTGTGTGTGACAAAGAAGATCTCTCACAAAATGACAAATTGCACTTTTACATGGCAAAGGTATTGAACTGTTACAATACTACAGACCACCAAGTCACATACTTGACTTGTTTGGACTTCAATGATTAGAATGTGCACATTTAAATTTTATAAGTGTGCTTTCCATAATTGTTATTGTAAAACAGATTTGTCCTGTCCGGCATGTTACCTGTGCTACTGTTCCACGATGCATTAAACGCAAAAAATGCCGCATGTGCAGTTATACGAGCACACGATCTTTTTAGAACGCAAACTGCTACTTACAATATCATATGTGTGGTAAATGTGGCCAGATACTCGGGCAAACAAAGTGAAAACTGAAAAAATGTGCTCAATTTGTGCCTTTTGCTTTTCTTATGTGTCCTATGTGTCATCGCACCAATATACATTGATGGTGATCACCGCGCCTGAGGCTATCGGATCCTCGTCATATTCACATGACAGCTGAATAAGCGGTTACCTTCATGTGTCATTGTGGAATGCTATGTCCAAGGTATCTGAAGAAGCTATCCACAACATTTACTGCCCAGTCAAAAGTAAATAAATCGGTTTAAACTACACGTGGAATGAAATGACGTTTTTGGCCAAACAACGTTGGGAATATTAGATGACAAAATTTTTTGTTCCCCGCAGGACAACTGAACGCAAGAAAACGCCATAATAAACCAGAGTTGTGCATGTCCTGCCTACATGATAGTCCGCTTATCTGCTGTTTTCTGCATTTTCAACTAGTCGTTGCTACTTACAACCCCATACTCTGAGCGAATGAGACAGAAAGAAATAGCGACAAAGAAGATTTCAATGACAATGAGCATACTGCAGTCAAGCAGGGCAACAACTGGCTTCATATTATTATCTTTCAAATACAGGTTGATGTGATCAAAGGATAGTTTATTGCTTATTTGGTAACACATAGAGAGGTTAACTTTTTATCTGCTAATTACCCACGTTAATCTATCGAGAAAGAATGAGCGTCATGGCAAGTGACCACAAGATATGGAAGCTCAACCATGAATAGGACGGGCAGCACCACCTTTAGGCGAATTTAGAACTAACCCACATATAGGCTATTAGGGCTTTTGTCTGTAGAAGACTGTTGTTTTGTGGCGAAATTGTGAAATATCCAAGAAAGTAAAAACAAAAAGCAAACAAAGGAGAAGAAAAGACAGGGGAGCAGAGAAACCGAGGTAAAATAAAATTTAAAAAAGTATTGTGATACAACTAAGTAGTGCTAGTGTTACACTTATTAATTCGAAAATTCCAATTGAAAATACAGATGAGGCAAGACCTCAACTGAGTTCCTGATCTGCGAAGGACAATGCGTAACGGTATTTTATGCCCAAAAGATGAGCAACTTGCTTGAATGTGGGCTAAAGGTGTACATAATATTGTGCATTGACCTTTATGTCAAAGTGAAAACAATTAAAAATGATATAAACCGGCTGTTTTGCCATAATATCTCCCGAAAAAATGCAAAACTGTATCAAATTTGTAAAAAAAAAAACAAAAACAAAAAAAAAAAAAACAAACAAACAAACAAACAAAAACAAAAAAAAACAGGGAATAAAATTGTTATACCTTGACACTTTTGTGGCTCTTGGCGTCCCTTTTTTAATGACAGATCTTTGAGTATCTGTCGTTGTATGAAAGTGATACTAAGTTACGAAAGCAGCCCATGTAGACTGTCCGTCGTCGCTTATGATATTTCAAATCTGTCCCTTTGCACACACACTACTCTGGGGCACTCGCCGGATTTTCGCTATGATTGTGCGCAAAGGGAATGTGTCATTTAAGTGTGAAAAGACTGACACCGAGTAATTTGGCCGCGTAATTTGGCCGCGATAATAAAACAAAGGAATTTTACTCTTTCTTATGATCGTTATAAGCGATGATCCATGGATACGTTATGTCTAAATCCATTCGGGTTAGCATTGCGGCAGCTCCTGATGTGTCTGTCCCAGGCATAGAGGAAAATAAAGATACATACAACAACGCTGCATCTGTTATTCCCGAGCTGAAGCCTACGTCCGTCCACGTGTGACCAGTTCTGATGGATGATGGTTTAGTCCATTGTCATAACATGTTTGGTATCTAGGCAGGTCCCGATCGTATAGCTGGGCTCAGCAAACACAAGCAATAGCGCGCATGACTGTATGTCAACACCGTTACATGCATGCAGGCCACACAATCTGTACACGTATCTACCTGTGATGCAAGATCGTATAAAAGTAGAGCCATGCCTCTTGACCCCTTTTTTGTTATCGCAATAGTGAGTCTCTCAAACACTCGGGTTAACTGGAACCTGTTTGGTACCAAACTATTTGGCGCTTGGCAATATGATATTATTTGAAACCATCAAAGGTCTACTCACCTTCGCGCAGCAATCCCTATTTCTGTTTCCGCTTTGCTCTTGTCTTTAAGCAAGAGTGCTGATCAATTGTCTGCCCAGGCCAGACCAGGGGAATTGTATGTGCACGGAACGTTTAATCTTAACAGAAGTTGCTTGTCCTCCCCTGCTGTCACTCGAGTCCCACTGATTTAGGTCTCTTCGCCCACAGATGATATTGCGGCCGCTTCACAGCTTCAACTTACATGGTGTTAACCAGCCAACTTCCAACATGGTCACGTGGTTTGGCATACGTCTCCTGACACAAGGAGTTGGCTCAGGGGTACCGTATTTAAGGTAATGGAGACGCTTTACGTTATTCGAGAAAGAATACAGTTATTGCATTTCAACCTGTGTATGCAAAACTATCACAAAATTCTGCGTTTCTTCATTCATTGTCTGTTATTTCGCTGTAGGAGGAGATTTTTTAATTGACCGGTATTTTAGGTTAAAAGAGAAAAAGGTGTCTGGCACATTTCCAACTCCATGTCTTCCGCAAGGTCAACTAAAGGATATTATTCAGCCATGACGATGACGAACAAAACTTATACTTGTACTTAAACACACAATTTATCAGAAAACATGCTCACCTTGGGCCAACTTCAGGATTTGGTTTGGAGGGTGGATCTCCGTTACCGTTGGCGTATTAACGTTTGGCAAACTATTGGCATTGTGGAGTCATCCAGCTTTGGGGGGGGGGGGGGGAGGCATGTGATGCAAGGTTTGGGTTATAACTTTGCCCCAACATAGGGATGTTTATAAGTTACCAAATTTACTATAGACAAAAGACCATTGTATGTACAAAGGTGTACATATACATGGTGCTTTCCATGTATGTATGTATGTATGTATGTATGTATGTATGTATGTATGTATGTATGTATGTATGTATGTATGGGAGCAGAAGTAATATAAGCAATTTGCGTGTTTTCCACTCTTTTTCCGCGATGGCAAATAAAACATGTAAAATAAAGTACAATATACGTGCGTACGTTCGTATATATGTATCACTGTATGCATGTTGGTATAAAGATAACTATATCAGAACAAACCTATTCTAATTGATCATCACACACGTCATGAAGTGGCTGCTGTAACGGTAGGCCTCTTATCAAATCAGATAAGATCTTTTGTACAAGCTATGTTACAAAAATATATGTCAAGTTCCTCATATTTTGCTGGCTCTTCATTTATGGTTAATTAAAGTAACCATGTATTTGACCACAGGACAGACTGTTTCAATAGCGCCTGTGTGTAACTGTGAATTTCCACAAGTTAGCAATGATGACGTTGGCAACGTAATGGCAAGTAAATTGGGTCAAGGTCAGACTGCCGGCTGGGTCAGACTCGGGCAGACCGGCGACTGAAATACTGACCTGTTACACAACAAGGCTGAAACAGTTACATGCAAACACAGACTGCCTTGCTGACCCGATCTGAGGAAGAGAAAACTGTAAAAGATCTAATTTTTTTATTTTCCTTTTCTGACTGTTAAGTTACGAATGATATCATATTATATTGAACAGGGTGTTGGGAGTAGTTCAATAGGCTCGGCCGAATTCCCTTTTCTCATCTCGGCTTACAATTGTTTCCTTAGGCTACAATATAATGTGTGTTGACGATCAAGAGGCCCCGTTGTAAGACTAGTCTTGAAGAAGCTTGTGGGGTCAAGCATATGTTTCTGCTCTTGGTCCGAACTTGCTGTCATTTCCGAGATAGATGCAGGCCGTAAGAGGGTTAAGTTAAACACACACACGCACTGACACACACACACACAAATATATGTATATATATATATATATATGTATATATATATATATATATATATATATATATATATATATATATATATATATATATATATATATATATGTCCACCCTCATATAAAGAGATGAATCTGTACCCATTGTCTGTGATATTTTCAAAGGTTTGTGTGGTCAATCATGGACAAAATTACAATGGTGGAATGATGTTCAAGGACCATTGACTACTATATATGAGTTGTAATTTTGTCAACTATATCTTAATCTCCATACGGAATATAGAGACAAACACAACCTGGTTTAGAACACCCAATCTTTATTGAAGTATTCCCTTCCACTGGCACTGTTGCACAGGCAACGTTACTTCACAAGTACATAAAATTAGAGGGCAATATTGCAAATTGTCCCTCAAATGGACCTTCACCAAGATTGTGTAACGACTCTACACAGAGTTAAAATACCACTAAAATAAATATATATTTTTTTAATGACTATACTCACAAAAACCGGCGAGTAAAAACTGCAAATTATATGCAACCCAACTGCCATCAAGACTAAGACGCACTATAAGTACCGGCGTGCAATTGTCTTTTGTTGTGGTAGCAACCTATATATATTTGTATAGATTAGATAGTGACAAGTTAACTTGAGGAGTGTACAAAGTTCGAGCTGCGGAATACGATAATAACTAGCAGGAAGTGGTTGTATATATATATATATTGACAAAATCATTAATAAAGTGAATGCTGTACGGAACTACTGATAAATCAACTTTCTGTTTCATTGGTTTGAAAATATGAAAGGTCGTGTGACTTGATTCATGCGACACACATGCACATTTCTCACTATTTTAATGGGAGATATTATTTAGCTGATATGTTTCTATAGATACAGTTCCCCTTGCGTTGAAGTTAACATGTGTTCTACGCCGCTGCGTTATCCTAATACACTGTATAGTGTCTACGCATTTGTTCATTAGTTCACGCAGTGTCTGTGCAGCACTGTGTGCGCATTCGTTCATTTGTCAACGCATTCTCTACGCAGCAGCAACCCGACAGCTGTGCGGTGTCTACGCAGTCTGTACGCAGAAGCCTGGATATCGCAGTGTCCACGCAAAAATAACTACCCCATTTGCATGTACATGTATGCGTAGTGCGTTTTGCTTGCCCGTTTCAATTGCACTGTTAAGTGATGTGATCGCATCACGCAGGGTAGACGCACGTTAGGTATTACGTGAGTAATTCGGCCTGCGTCCGCATAGAAGGATTATAGAGTCCATATTAGAAATGACCCTTACAGGTACAGTGGGCTGTTTCTTACATAATTCTGACCACAGTAACATATTTTTTTTCTAAAACTGACAGGTAAAATGTGCAGTATTTATAGACGGGTCAGCTTTCAATATACCCAGCATAGTGACTGAATACACATGGCCACAATGTGAGTACTCTGAGTCACCACGCAAGGCAGCATGACTGTTGTCAGTTATTTGGCTGTAGCCAACGGTAATATCTTAAAATTTTCCCAATGATGACTAGGCTTTCTTGTTCTCAGATGATACAGAATATTGTAAGGAACCATTTGGCATAGGAAATGTTTGGTTTTATAAGTTATTTTGGTAGGTACAGACTGCAACCTGGTTTGTTTACAATTTTTGCGGGTTGAATTAGTAGGTTAACACTATCACATACACACTTAGTTGGGGGTTTTCCCACCACGCGGTGGGGATTCTGCATACCAAAAGCAATTAAGCATGGGTTTTCCCAAGTAATGCTGAGTGCAAAGGCGCAAACAACCTGTTTGGAAGTGTTCCATCATGCCTAGGAAGGTGCTTCCAGTAGAATTTCAGGAGGGCCTTATTGAATTGATGAGGGGAAATTTATGTGTTTATGATCCTAGAAGAAAGGATCACAAGGATCAACAGAAGATGACGAAAATTTGGGCCAGTATAGCCGAAAAACTGGAATATGAGGCCACTGAATATGAGGATAATGCAGGTCACAAAAATATGTTCCATCCCTGTTGTATACCTACCAAATTACATGCGAAATATCCGAAACTCAGGTAAAGGGTCTAAAGATGCAAAATCCTACTGGCGGATGCTCAAACGCTTGAACAAGAACAATGACTACCCACTTAGAATTATTGATACGGCTGACAATAGCCGTACTATTGAGGACCCCAAAGAAATATGCAAAGTCCTGGGAGAATATTGGAAAAACGTTGGCTCCGGAAATGGTATGCAAAATGATATTGTAAATGATAATTTGAAAACTCAGGTTAATAACCTTTTCAGATACAGAGGTGAGACTTCTGGCTGTACAGACATTAAAATTAATTACGACAATGTAGGTTATGCTGTGTGAAAACTGAAAAACGGTAACCCTGCGGAGTCGACCAAATTCCAAACGAATTCCTGAAACAAGGTGGCTCTTCATTAATTGTTACATTAGTGGATCTGTTCAATCTTTGTAAAACCTGTGAAGTGTACCCGGAGCAATGGTATCAAGGCTTTATGAAGCCTATTCACAAGGAAGGACCAAAAGATACACTGTCCAATTACAGAGGTATTACTGCTACCTCTAATGTGTATAAAGTGTTCACATCAGTAATGGAGGGGTAGTTTTTGAATTATTTAGAGCAGGAAGGGATATTAGGGGAGCTCCTTGGAGCTTACAGAAAACACAGAAGATTGGAAGATCAAGTATTTGCGCTCAAGGGGCTATGTAACATAAGGAAAGCTAAAAAGCAAAAGACGTGGCTATCCTTGCTTGATGTCTCGAAGGCATTTGATACAGTTAACAGGGAATGCCTCTTCCTAATGTTATGGAAAAAGGGAATTCAAGGAAAACCATGGCGTTTAACAAAACTTCTTTATATCAAAGTGAAAAGTAAGCAAATATTTGACCCCTAGAAAGTTCATGGTTGATGTATTTAACGGGGTAAAGCACGGATGTATTCTGTCTCCTACGCTGTTTTCTCTAGTAATGTTATATATGGTTGATATGTTTGCAGGAAAAAATCTTGAGGTGCCCTATGGAGACGGACATATCCCGTGCCTTTTATATGCCTTTGTGTGCTAAATATTGCACTTGTTTCTGTACAAAAATGGGGAATGACGTTTAATGCCAACAAATCTGAAGTCATGGTAGTGGGTAAGCGTGTAGATTTTAAAAAAAATGGAAACTTGGAGATGTATTTATATCTGAATGAAAATCGTATAAATATTTGGGCATTTTGATCTCGAATTCTCTTACAGACACGGCACACGTGAAAGATATAGTGGCAACAAAAGGTTCTCGTTTGCGAGGCTACTTATGCAGTATACTGTCTTCTCATAATAATGTTAACCGTATTGGTTTTGGAAATAGCATATGGAAAAGTATTATTTTTCCGTCACGTACTCATGGCGGTGCAGCATGGTTATGCAATACTAAAGAGTCTGAGGCTTCTCTGAAGTGCATTCAATACACCATAGCCAAAGCAATACTTCAGGTCAACTCTTCACCTGCAGCAGTGGCTACCCTTGGTGAACTAGGATGGCTCCCCTTAAAACTGATTCTGGATCGCGTTAGGATAAAATACTTTCACAGGATGAAATTTGAGATGCCAGACACAAGGCTATGTAAGCAAACTTTTGACACTCTTTGGCAAAGAAATGATGACAAACCTGCAAAGATTTGGCCATATGTTCATGAAATTAAGGTCTGTAATAACGTAGCCATAGACCATGCCTTGGAATCAAGGAAGCCAGAATGGCTGGGGCGCTTTTTAAAATTATCGTTATAAGCATATACATTAGATTTTTTATCCAGGAAATAGACTTGAAAAAGACTTTAAGATGGTATCAAATGTTTAAACGGTCCTCTTTCGGTGAAAGTTATCTGTTTAATGTAAATAACTTTGCCGGTGCACGATTAAAATTTTTAGACTGCACTGGATGTCTGGGTGTGGGGGAAGATCTGGAAAGATAGGGTTTATCAGACGGAAGATGTCCTTTATGTATAGAAAGTATAGAAGATTTATCACATTTTCTATTTGTCTGCCCAGGCACTAAATGATATCAGGTTATTTGGTTGAGGCTTGGCATTACAGGAGACAGTCACTTAATGACTTCTCGGAATGACAGATTGTATGATCGTTCTACATATACCTCTTGTAAATAGACCTCTCCAATGTATATATACCTGATTTTTTTTCTTAATAATGACGCTGGAAGCTATGTGCTCTGCATTGTAAATGAAACATGTATAATGTACATGTCCTTACGCTTTCTAGAGTTTTGTCCCAATGAGTGGTTTATTTCTAGTTTGGGGGCAGAGGACATAAATTATAACTTATAGTTACTACACTTATTTTAACAAACGAAGATTATTTGATTCATAATTAGGATGCCTGTTTATTTGTATATATTTTGGACGCATCATGGAATTTCCCCTGTTCCGTTTGTGTCCCCGCTGTAAAGGGGAAGTTTCCCTAATAAATTATTAAAAATTATTATGCATCAACCAAGCCACATACACCATGCCTACATACTTATATTAAATGTTTTATTATACCGATGTCACTCATCATAATATACATATTCAGTATAAATTCCAACACACACACATACATACACATCATGTAATTAGTGAAGAGGTGCATGTACATGTGTTTGTGTCAGTATGATTCTGTACATGGTACGTTAATTTTCTTAAATTGTATAGGCGACTTGCGGTGCATACTACTTCTAATGTTTCAAAATTTGTAGAAAATATATATATATATATATATATATATATATAGATTATATATATACATATATCTAAATGTAAATATTACATGTATGTATATGTCCTGTGATAGATGAAATTTACGTTTGCTGATTGGTTTCAAAAATACGGGAAAATTCCCCGTATTCCCTCTTTGGTATCCATCCTGATCACCAAACTGGTATACAAGTTCTGTACACCTGTTTTGTGATCAGGCTCATGAATATTAATGCGCACCATAAAGGGTATATATGATTGAACCCCGTTTTGGACTTGATCACGAAACAGGTATACAAATTCTGTACGCATATTGCGATCAGGCTCATGAATCAAATGGCTGACTGGCGGACGTACTGTTTTTGTCTAAGTGGTGGGTAAACTCGTCAGTAACACTGTGTTATGTAGCACTATTGTTACTTTTAGGGGAATATTGGAAGTAGGCTGGAGAACACTTAGAGATACATATGTGAAAAAAGAAGGGCCATAAGAACAAAGGAGAGAGGTACGAAGGCCAAAGCTGCAGCCCAGCGACACTTTTATGACCAATTGAGTTTTCTGTACCACCATGTGGAAGAGCTAAGGTACACACACACACACACACACACACACACACACACACACACACACACACATATATATATGACTTTTTTAACAACATTTATCTTTTGCAATAGCTAATAATCATTTGAGTAGATGCTGGTACTCATATCGATAGTTGTAACGAAATAAGCGACTTCAAAGTACATGTAATAGAATTTTCACCAGTGTAGTATAGCTGCATTCTATGAAATACGAATGTGTGCCTATTCTAGTGATCATGTTCTGAATTATTTCACTTTTTTCCGGAGAAGAGTCGCAAGATACAGCAGAGCCTGCAGAGTCAGAGGCGAGTGATGACGAACTGTCAATAAGGTATTCACTTTTTGGTTATGGCGTTTTCAAAATTTTCCTCTCCTTACATGATCAGTTTGCCATTCGAGTGGTCTAACGTTTACAAAGTAATATTCAAAAGGGTCTCGGTTGAATATAGCTTCTTGAGCTGGTCGGCTACCAATACTTGGAAGTTTACCAGTCAATCGAAATTACTCTCTTCATTTTCCTGGCCAATAGTTTGGACTTGCGCAGGGGTAGTTTCATTTTATACCATGTTATGCAGAGCTCAGTTGGCCTGAACTATTCTTTTCACTGTGCAAGTTTTAACTGACAGCTCGGTGTGGTATACACTCGACAAGCAGCAAGTACACCACAGGCATTTTCCACAATTCTCCGAGCTCTTGATAGGCGATAATTGAAGGTTTCGCTGATCCTCTGAGCATCCCCCGTCCAGGGTAAGGTCGCAGAAAGCTACAATGGAGTGGAAGTGCCTCATCCCCGCCCAATGGGCAAAAATACCCCCATCAATGTTCCTTCTGTATGATCCAATGCCAATATATGTAAAGTTTATGTCGGCATCAACACGGGCCACCAGAACCATTTAAAACGTGTACTTATATTTAAAATATAGTGAACCTGTGTTGGAAGGTGCTTTCAGAACGACTTGTTTTCCACTTAGTAATCTAAGACAATGTGGAAAGCACCACTTTACCCCGAAATTTTCTGCTATAAGGCGCCATTCGTAATTTGTCATAGGCATCTTCATCCAGCTATCTCGCAAAGATGTCCATATAGTTTCACAAACATGTACGACAATTCTTGCAAGAGTTGTCAACTCAATACGATGTTGAAAAGCCAGAGACTTGAATGATTCACCAGTTGCAAGAAACCTGAAAAGAAATTTTAAAATGTTTATGCTATCCACATGATTTCGTTAGTGCCAGTTACATATTGGATCATAAATTTTAGAATAATTGATTTTTCTTTGTAGAGAATAAGAATCATTTTATTTGACATATAGATAACAAATTGTACAAGAATATACGCAACAAAATACATAAGATGACATTGTTCTGAAACAATCGAAGCAGAACAAAATATGTGAGGAGACTTCATCTGAGGATATTTTATCCGCTCTCCCTGAGGCCACCTACAACGGAGAAATGACTTTTTTTTTACAGCATTCGCACTGTGGATCCAAAACACCAATGCTGAGAAAAAAATACGATCCTGAGATTTTAACTTATATCCAGTGGAACAATAGCTTCGTGATTGTTGCATACATAACAGTTAGGTATGGTACACTCGCATCGATATTTATTCACGAAATATGACTTACTTTATTTTTAAATGCCAAGGTATGAATGTGTTAGAATTCTGTCTTTAATGCAGGGAGAGATATTTTGGAGTAAATGAGGAATGTAGTAGTGAATACAATTTTTCAATGTTGCTTTTTAAGGGGCAGGGATAATAGGTCTTCCTCTAGAACGAGAAAAATGATGGTGTGATACAAGACTAAATTTAAACATATTTTCAACATAACTAGGAACTTCACATTTGGTGTGTCGGTAATAAAACTTAAAAAAGTGCTTTAAACTGCAGAATATCATGTACTTTTAAAACATTCAGGTGCTTAAATAAGGGATCTGTATGGGCATTATACCCAGGATTACATGTGAGTCGTATTACTTTCTTTTGAAACATGAAAATTCGATCAAAAGAATTACCCCATACAAGATTACAATAATTTAGATGTGATAGGATTAGGGAATTGTACATTAAAAGTAAAGTTCGTGGGGGAAGATACTAAGTTTTTTTGAAAATTCCAATTACTTTAGAAAGTTTGTTGCCAATTTTGGATAAATGGGAATTCCAATTCAATTTTTTATGTATACATAAACCAAGGAAATCAAAATCCTCAACCCTGGAAATCGCAACATCATCAGCTTTTAGGTCTAGCACAATATTTATCTTTTTCTGTGGGAAATGAAATAACATGTACTTTGTTTTTGCAATATTCAATGATAATTTGTTAGCAACTAGCCAGCTATGAACATTTCTTAATCCCATAGTAATGGAACTTGACACATTTCCTCGAGTGTCAGACGTAACATTAGAAAAACACAAAGAATTTATCAAAGTTGTGTCATCTGCATATAAGATGGAATCAAACTGAGTTGAAGCTAAGTACATGTCATTTGTATAAATGATAAACAGGAGCGGGCCAAGAATGGACCTTTGGGGTACCCCTGTGGTTACAGGTAAAGTATCTGAAAATAAACCATCAAAATAAACATACTGTTTCCTACCAGATAGGTAGTCTTTAAACCATTAAAATGCCACACCTGTTATGCCAGAATACTGAAGTTTATACAGAAGCATTTTATGGTCCAAGGTATCCAAAGCTTTGCTAAGGTCTAGATAAATAGCTATGGGTAGCTTTTCATGATCAAGAATTTTCATAATTCAATGTGTGAACTCTAAGGCAGCGCTTTCAGTGAAGTGCAACTTTTTAAATCCATGTTGACTTTTATAAAATAACATTTTTGACATACAATATTCATTTAGTTGATTGTATACCACTTTTTCAAAAAAAATTGGATATGGCAGGCAATAGTGAGATTGGGCGATAGTTTTCAATCATGGTCTCGTCGTCTTTTTTAAATATGTAGAGAGGGCAGCTAATAAACACAACAACCTACTAACAACCAGGATGAAAGTGTATCATAAACTCCAAGATCTACAAAACACGAGTGTAACCCTTTTGTCCATAGATCTGTTGACATTGACAAGGAGAAAGAAATCAAGCTTTTGACGTCTGAGCGTAAAGGGGAAAACAACAACTCCATGTTTGAAAGTGCCTTAGTCGATTCATATGCAACAGCGTAGAGAAGATGGGAGAGCCCTCAACAACAGAACATTCAGACGATCTGGAAGAGTCGTTCTTTAAACCATGTCAACTGAGACTAAAAAGACTCAAGCACAGCCTTGTACTACCATGCCGTAACATTCAATATCATCGACTCAGGAATGCAACACCATGCCCAATGTTGGTGAGAATCTGTCCTTCAGAACCTTCTGTCCGGAGAAGATAGACGATTTTATTGCGCAAATGTACTCTTAATCATACTGACGATTTCGATCCGCAAATTTGATCTCAATCATAAACTAAATGCGGAGCATAATGTTAACATAGACATTTTCTCGTGAGATCAATTTGCCCGATGGCAACTTGAAAATTGAACCAAGATTTTTTGTTTTACCATATGTTTACTATCAACTATTTTTTTGATTGGCAGGCATTATGTTCTGCATGCAAATGAAGATAGAAAAAATGTTTCTGTCAACATTAAGCTTTAGTTGTAAAGTTTCAGCACATCATTTCTAGCTAAAAAAAAAGACCCGTATAAAACTGAGTCTTTTGGGGCCCATTGATCAGGTATTCTTTTATACATTTATCAGTATTCACATAAACATTGATTATATGAGATGTACTAGTACATATGTTTCATCGATCTTCTGTGTACAAGAGTTTAATCAACAATAGACTCGTAGGAATACATATCAAGAGTTTGTTGTTTTTTTAACAAAGTGAAGGGTTAGCTGAGGCATACTGCCAATCTATGGCGAGGGCTAATGGCTTTTCTTGTGAGTGACTTCTTCTGTAAATGGGGACCAACACAGGACAACAGTAAATCAAGCTGGCCCTGTGTGAGACAAAGGTATGACAGGAATCTATCATCAGCCAATTCTAAAATTTTAAGAAAATAGTAGTAAGCTCCAAACAGTTCTAGATTCTTGTTGGTTTTATGAACCAACCACCGGTGCTTCCTTGTTTTATTCTTTTCCAGTCGATATAATGTTAATCCCAATCCCAGTATAAAAAGAATATCTTAGTCTTCTTCCACCCTGTTTCATAGAATGGAGGTATGTAACCCGGGGATGTGCACAAAAACATTAGACAATAATGTGAGATACCCATATAATTTAGATTACTTTGTTTGAAATTTTATTGCGCATGTTAATATAAGGACTAATGTGAGTTTCTGTTTGAAAGTTGGGTGAATAATATGGTTCATACACACATATGTACGCTCCCTCACACACACATATACACATGTGTACATATATATATATACATATATATTATGTACATATTGACCCTGTTTGTGTGCATACATATATTGCTAGGGTTTCAAGCTGTGACCTATTTGAAGGTAGCAATACTTTGCCTTGCTAAGCTATACACGTATGGTAAACACATGCAGGTGAATAAATTTTTATGTTTATTTCTGTGGCTTCAAACTGTCTGTAAATGTGTGTTTTGTGTGCATGCTAGATTTGCTGATTTTCGTTACAAATGTACAAATTTCAGTGAATATAATAGAAGTCTCGGCAACATGTACTCACGAGAGGTGGAATTCCCCAAAAATGGGGTGTGATCCGACCAAAGTAAACAGTGTCGTTGTACAGTATGTATACGCCTGGTTTGCGGATACATAGACAATGGCAATCGCAGTACGCAATATATATACGCACCCCAACTACGCAACACGTTGTACGCAATACGCAATACGCAATACACGCACATGAGTCATTCCATAATAAATTGTCCATTCCATTCGGCCAATTTTGCCCCATAGTCATATCTCCAGTTTTACTCGTGGTAGAAGCACCAAATTTTCACAGTATGTGGAGAAGGGTTCTAGCAGTAAATTAACACAATATTATTAATACTACTTTACTCATAATTGAGTTATGGCGTTATAAATATTAATAAATTCTCAGTTTCCTGGGGTTTTAAGCAATAACCTGGGAATTTAGGTAATTTCCTGAGATTATAAACGATTTTCCTGGGAACATAATGCCGGTCCTGGGAAAATTTAACAGAAGTCCCAGGAACATAGTGGCAAGTTTTCTGGGAATATAATGACAAGTTGTTGGGAACATAACTAAATGCCCTGAAATATAAACTCAAGTCCCAGGAACATAGAGGTCAGTTCCTAGGAACGCTGTTCAAGTCCCAAGAATTAGAAAATTGCTGATACATGTAATATAAGGAATGATTGTGGAAATAGTCTGGTACAGTCGGACCCCGTCATTCCGGGCCCAAGCATTCCGTATTTTCCAGTACCCGAACAGTCAGCATTGGGAACAGATCTTCCATGTTGTAATATAAAAATTCAAAATATACATCACACACAAAATACTGCATGGCACACGGTATTAAAAAATGAGGAAAAAGGAAAAAAATTAACAAACAAAAAAACATATTCATTTGAGATAACATAACCTTAAAAGCATGTATATCGAAAAATAAGGGTAATTTAAAAGCCTATGGGGTAATAAATCTGTATGCCAAATCTATGTTTATAACGACAAATTAGGACATGTGAAATTTGACCACTTTCTGCCCTGGCAGACAGATGAGAGAAAAAATAATGTCTACTCCTGTTATAGTCAAAATGACATATATATGTCAAAAATGCCAAATGATAATTATTTTGTTCGAAGTGAAACCATGAATGATCAAGGAGTCTCATGTCAAAATGACTGTTTATGCATTCAGCTATGTTTTATTTATCGTCACGTCTTTGCTTGCCTCCTGAAGCTTACCTGCTTATAGTTTTAGCTCACTTGATATCAGGCTATTTTTTATCTGGCTGGTGGCCTGTGAAGGCCCGAGGGCTCCAGTTGTTAGACCCCTAAATGTAAACACGCCCCTGAATGTAAATGTACATTTAGGATTAGGTGTCAGACCGCTAACTGTAAACAGTACCCCTAAATGAAAACGCAAATTTGACGAAAAAAGGATGGTTCAACCCCTAACTGTAAACACGCCACAAAATGTAATTATTTGGGTAGGTGGACACTGGACCCCTAAATGTAAATGAACGTTAAATGTCATGACTTCATACGGGTCAAGAGTCTCGCATCGATGCTTGAGACTGGCTCAACAGTGGAACTCTGTCGGGTATCCTGGTACCTGAATAGACGCGAAACAACAAATATTTTAACTACTCTAAATTCTAAAAGCGTGGATGATCTTTGTTATGAATGATATGTCAAAAATATTTACCATCAGTCGACTAACAATAAAAAATTGATATCTCACAGTTTGACAAAAATATAAAACAAGTTATGCGAAATTGCACAATGCAAAGTGATTACCTTATCGTCATTAATTCAAACGTAATCTGGGCAAATAGTTTAACTACTCTAACTTTTAAAATAATAGATTAACTAGTGTAATTCGTATATCAAAGATATTAACCAACAATCGACTAACAATAGATAAGTGATATTTCACGGTTTCACAAAAATAGACCAAGTTCTGCAATATAGCACGTTGAAAAGTGATTACCTTATTGTCACTATTTTTAGTTTAATCTGGGCAAATAGTTTAACTACTCTAAGTTATAAAATCGGAACTGATCTTGATCATAAATGATATATTATTAATATCTACCATCAATGGACTGACAATATTAAATTATGATCAGGATCATTTACCATTTTAGAATTTAGAGTAGTTAAAATGTTTCCCCAGATTAAATCTGAATTAGTGACAATAAGGCAAATAAATCACTTTTCAATGTGCTATATTGCACTACTTGGTCTATTTTTGTCCAACTGTGACATATCACTTTTTTATTGATAGTCGATTGATGATAAATATTTTTGATATATCAATGATGATAGAAATCATCTATGATTTTATTATTTAGTGTAGTTAAACTTGCCCTTAATAACATAGGATGTCTTTCTCCGAATTGGCTTGCTACAAAAGGATTCAACTCAATCATGCTGTGACAGAAGAATATAATTCTACATTAATCAATCACAATCAATGATTCTTTACAACTTTGACTTTATATTATCCTTGATTCCATTTGCAGTTTCAATGTTCATTTTATGACTCACATGATGGTACTTTTAGGGACGACGTATTAAAAGCTCAAAACACTAATACATATATTCTGTTGTTACTCTCTCTATATATATATATATCATATCATGGTCATTGTCTGGGTATGTGTTTGTGCCTTGCTATGAGGCAGAATTTTGAAGACCAATAAATGCATTGCCCCCATGCGAACTGGTGTATGTGGTGTGACCTTTCCTGTATCAGCAAAGTGTTAAATGTGGTGATGTCTCAGGTGATATTTTGTTCAGGAGTAAGGCAACATTTTTCACTGTGACCTTAGAAATTCGGTCAAGATCGCAAGATCCAATCAGCTCAAGAAATGACCGTGAATAATAATAGTAATACAACGTTAAGGTATATATGAACAAAGGTTTAGGAGATATCTTTTTCACCTGATGTAGGGCAGATGGATAGAGAGAGAGACACACTCACTCACTCACACCGACATGCACACAGATGGAGAAACAAGCCCAAAACAGTATATTCCCCACTCTTTGCCTGCAGAGGTTATAGAAATCGATTTTCCATGCAAATTTAGCTTGTTTGCAATTCTAGGGCCAACTGGATTAAAAGTTTTGATTGTTTGGGGCACCAGCTGGCATCTTGGTAGCCATATTGAATTTCTTTGAATGCTCAAGCATGTCAGGTAACAAAAAACTATGACAATAAAAAGCAAAAGTATTTTAATCATTCAAATTTATTGAACATATATCTTAGTATAATAGAATTTGCAACATCAGCTTCCCATGGAAACCATTTTAATTTATGCAAAATTTAAACTTTGGAACCATTGATTTTTCTAGTAATTCTTATAAAACCTACAGGTGGTCATGTTAAACACAAAATGAACAAAACGTTACTGTTGCATTTTAAGGTGAGTCATCACATATGTCGACTGGACTAAACAAGTACAAAGTGGTTTCAATATCATGATAAAATGCACAGGCTATTAATTAAAAATGTGCACAATATCTTTCAGAAATTGTGGAAGGAACATACTTTATCCATAATTTGATTCTCATTAAAAAAAAATCCAGACATCATATAAACTAGCAGGAGGTAACAATTCAATTGTAGGTGGAAATGAACTTTTAGGCTGGTGACAACTGTACGCTACTGACAGTTCATTCAGTTCTGAAAGTCATGCAGGGGTATTTATAAGTAGCCAGTTCCATCCATTGTGCACAGGCAATCAATTGTTCCTTTCTGTTGGGGTCTGAATTATAAAGTAACCTTTAAACAGTAAATGCTGCCAACATCAAACACAGTATCTTATATCCCTACACCATGTGCATCACCAAGACAATAGCACATATCTGTGGTTACTGGTGAGCAAAGGATCATCAACTTTGCCTTGCTTGTACCGTAGAAGCCAACCTGTGCTTGTTGCGCAGGGATGCTTTCTTAGTGGAACAGAAGTTCTGTGTGGCTTGCGCACACTGACTCTCTCTTCTTGCCAAATTTATTAGGTGGTGAGATAGGTAAAGGGGTCAATTGTCTGCAGCAGCATTAAGCGCCCATTTGGAGTCTGTATGGTAAGATAAAGCACCAGGTGACTCGACCAAGTCACTTCAGTGTCTGGCTGAAGTGACTTGTAAAGCTCAAAACATTGGATATTCGAAGCCCTCAGGAGGGAGAGGCGAGTCCTCCGAGGCCACACTAACCACTCAGAAGGCCAATAAATTCCACATGAACTGTCTGAAGGGTCCTGACTCTATTGTGCCTACCACAGAATGTCTCTCAGAGTTGCCTTGCTCCACAGACTCTCCCATCTCTGAGCATCCAGTCAGCGGATACATTTCTACTTATTTCTCTTGGTAGGAGTTTCTCACAGACAATACATTCATCATAAGTAATCTAAGACACAGGTACCTCCTGCTTTAGGCTAATACAGGCCTACCTTGCTCCAGAAACCACACAGGTTCACACCTCCTATGAAATAATCCAACATTCTGCAATCTAAAGGCAGTCTAGATGCTATTGGCCAAAAATGCCATAAAGTCAGTTGTAGGTTATGACCAGGATCTTCCAGCCACTACAATCCCCTCTTTCTTGTTCCCAAGCAAGGCAGAGGATGGTACCCGGTCATACACCTGTGAACCCTTAACCATTGCACAGAGGTCCCCTCTGTCTACTTGCAGAAACCAGTGACGTCCTGGAACCTCCATATGTGGGAACTGACAACATCCCTCGATTTTGAGGAAGCATTTTTCCGTGTGCAAATCACAGAGAGTTCTTGCAAGTTTCTGCAATTTGCCTTCAGGGCAATTCTTACCAGTTGAAGGATCTTCCATTCAGACAAGTGACATCTTAACTGGTCTTGGCTGGGATAACACAGGTTGTGGTGGCCTATTGGCACAAATGAGCCATCCACATTCATGTGTACCCAGCTGATCTGGGTGCTTTTGCACTTGGCTCTCACTCACCACACTCAGTCCATACTGGATTTATACCGCCATTTAAGCCCGATTGTGAACTTACCTAAATCAATTGTAGAATCAGAGCAGATCTTTGTCTTCCTGGGGATCAAGTTTGACCTGATATCCTTCATCTGTCGCCCCTCAAAAGACAGCTGGAACCATCTTCAGATGATCATAACTCTATTCATGACTCACGAGTTCCTATTGGCCAGACAATAGCTGGCCTCAATGAGTATCCTCTCTTCCATGAACTCTCACTTGGTTGACACAGGACAAGGCTCCCCACATAAACTGCTTTGAACTTGAGGCAATATGCCTCCTGTACTTCCACCATCTAGTTGAGCACAAGCACATACGAACCATGTGTGACAGTAAGACTGTGATTGCATACCTCAACTAGCTGAGTGGCACACAGTCCAAGAGTCTGATTGCCCTAGTGGTGGGCCGGCTACCACTATGGTACTCTGGAAATAGTGTCCACACACATGCCTGAAATATCCCAGGCCTCCAAAGTGTCCTAGCTGATCATCCCTTTTGAAAAAGTCAGCTAGTAGGGGGCATTCGCAGGCCCAAGCAGTGGATGTTCTAGTGATGGCCTGGATTAACCTAAGCGCTTATGCTTTTCTTCCCCCACATATCCTCCCTGGGGTCCTGCAGAAGACTAGGTCTCATGACTACAACCTCATTCTGTTCGACCCTGGTGGACTTAAATAGAGTAGTAGGAAGACCTGCAGGAACTAAGGGGAAAGCCACCACTGATATTCTCTCCATGTCAAAAATTGCTCATGCAAACGTGGACATACAGGTTCCACAAGAACCCTAAGGTGCTAGATACTAAAGTTTGGTGGTTATCACACAGCCTGCCTATGCCTGTGGCTTCCTGGAATTGGTCATACTTAGGATTGTAAAAGGAGGTCTTCGAGAATAATTGTCTATTTAGTCAACTGGAATGTCTTCATATGCTGGTGTGCAGAGCAAGACATCAATCCATGGTCAGCTCAGGATACCGAAATCATAGACTTACTGATTCAGTGGGAGGTCTGTGGGAAGACCCTTAGGACAGTTAGAGGGTTCCATACTGCTATATCCTTCACTCTTACCCTTGTCCTCAACAGCCAGATTGGGGAAGCCCCTGACTTGGCAGCACTCCTTCTGCACAGACAGGCCAGCAGCTAGGCAGGTTGCTTGTTTCATGGCTAAGAAATTAAATATACATGGTTCTTGTTTGCTCAGAATTTTGGAACGGTTTCTCTGGCATCATTGAAAAGGGTTGTGGACTTCTATTTTTCATGACAGTTTTGAATTATGTTGTCATTGTGATGTCTTGTTGCATTTGGATGTTTATTGAAAATGTATTGCTTGATGAATATTCAATTATTGCTATGTATCTCGTTATATTCATGTTGATAGCTTGTGAATGTTTGGACGGTTTTTGACTTGGACTGGTGTTTGGACAACGATGTTGACATGTACTGGTCCTCCCTGCTGAGTGGAAAATGGAAGATGATGAGGTCCTCCCTGCTGATGGGAAAATATAAGCAAGACGCCCAAGAATGCAGTGTTAGCGTGCAACAAGCATTTACCGGTACTACAGCTTGCAGACCTACTTGAGTTTCAGCGGCGTGCATGTGTATGGGTACATAGGTGTATACACAGTATCTGAGGGACAACACTCATATCCTGGGTGTTGCCATATGCTAAGAGACACCGACATATTTCAGACATAACAGAGAGACTGTATTTTGTTATGTATGCTCTGCCAGGCCCATGAACAGAACTCATTGAAGCAACTCTAGGCCCCAAAGCGTTGGAATCACAAGAGGAAAAGAGATTTATAATTTTTGTTTAACATCAGAATTAATAGATATAGGCCTAATGAGAGTAAGAATTAAAAGTTCCTGCTTGGGAAGAGAAAATGCCATTTGTGTGTGCCTGGTTGGGCTTGCATTTTGGTACTGTGTATGGGGTCAAAGATTGTCAATCATCACCACGAAAACAAAAAGTGCCAGGAAATGTCTATACAATTTAATCCCCAAATTATTGGTCCAAATTGATATATAAATGTTTTACACTATGACATTTACCAGCATATTTATGACCACCAACTACTTTTTGTGAGGAAGGTGTAAAGGAAAAGTATTGATTGGAAGTCCAGATAAAACGGTCTACACTGGTCTACACAGAAATGGTGTTGAGAACTCAGCTTCCAATTTGCCGCTACATGTCAGCACAGTGTAGCAGCTTACTTACATTTTATTTATTACACTCATTACAGTTGACAAGATATTCAAATTATTTATTTTTATTCTGGCTTTCCAAGTGCCATGCACCATTCTCGTCAATATGTCATACATCATCTTCAAAACATATGTCAAATTTGATCTACGAAATAACAGACTCTCACTCTACTCCAATAGATTTTGCAACTTGCCTTGCCTGATATATAAACATCTGGCCTACAATAAGTTTCAATATTCTCAGGGGATATCTAGGGCAGAATGTATATATGTATATATATATATATATATATATATATATATACACATACATATATATATATACATATGTATATATATATATATATATATATATATATATATATATATATATATATATATGCACATTTGTAAGAAACAAAAATGGAAGTATATGTATATACCTATGTACAAAACAAATATGCAAAACATATAAGCTTGACAAAATTTGTACATACTTTCAATGTACATTATACACAGTGTGGAAAAACATGAGACTCCGAATGCTAAATACGTGATGTTAACTTCTAAAAATACCTAATATAGTGAGATGTTCCACGTAAACAGACGTTCAGAAGCAACTTAACTATGCAAAGTACCCTCTCATTCTGGGTGAGGGGTAGCAGGGTGTTGATCCACAAAAGTATGAAAAAAGCAAGAGGCAAATGCAAAGAGAGAGAGAGAGAGAGAGAGAGAGAGAGAGAGAGAGAGAAAGAGAGAGAGAGAGAGAGAGAGAGAAACAAATAGACAAAAAACAACAACAAATTTAAAATAAACTTTCAGTTTCGAATCATGTATTTCAGACAATTACATGCAGCGTGTTTATGTGTCTGAAAAAAGCATGTTTTATCAGAATTCCACTGTTAAAATCATCGCGTAAGTCTAAGTCGATCAACTGTGAATAAAAGGTGGTATATGTGATCCGTTCTGACAAAACTAGTGACAAGTCGCAGGTGGCGTATGGCGAGTACAGCCTGAAAAACACCAAAATACCTGTTTCTGGACTACTTTTTGTTTTTGGCATAAACGAGTCCTTCAATTCCTACTATTTCACATCCAGCCTTTGAATTTTAAAAATTATCAGTAAAAATTAGTTTTTACCCTGTTTTCTTAGTAGTGTCCAAAGGAGAACGTTTCAAATTTCAAATAAAACGGTAAACAAACGTCTAAAATTGCTGGGTTTGCTCCGGTATTTCATGACACACACTGTGCATCAAGACCGGCAAATCATGCATCAGCGTGCTGGGAATCACCCCCTCGTTCTAAATATAGCCTGTCAAGGTACGTTAATTATGAAATAAACCAATTAAAAGGCTTCTAAAATAGTATTCAAATACAAGGTTTGCCGTAGCTATTTCGTATTCTGTAACATGATTGGTGTAGAACTGTCACGTGACGCAACATCACCTCATTTTCCTGTCTTATCGCTCACTCCGACACCATGCCTGGGAGAGAGCAAGGGATGGCGAGAAGGGTGGAGTGTGAAATCGCACGGCTTCTCTCGTCTGACGGCGACAAACAACGTTTAGACTTGTTGTTGAATGAATACTTGGAGGACAAGGAAGGTGAAGAAAGCGATAGGGGCGATATTTTCAGTGATGACAAGGAAACAATCGAGGAGTCCACGATCAATGAAAATCAGGTTCAGGATGACATGACCATGTTGACAGATGGAGAAATTGCGGCGCATCACATGGAAGGTGCTACTCTATCAACAAACACCAGATACGTCGATGGAAATATTGTAATAACAGAGTCAGGACTCGGGAACTTCGCAGCTGAGCTTGATGAAGCAGAGCAATTTTCGTAAGTATGCCAAATTATTGACAACTTAAGACAGCTAGACGTTTGGGGACCGTTTGTATTTTCTTTGTTTCTGAGACTTTTTATCATTGTGTAATACAAAACCAAAATGAATTGTAAACGCTGCTGATCAGGTCTTAAGTTACATGGTTACATTGGTAAGTATTAACTTTGCTAGGACAGCACCTGTGTGGTAGTAGTATTCTTGAAGGTGCTCTACTATGTAGCATATGGTCACTCGGTAAAGTCAAATACACCTGTTTATGATGTCCACTAAGTCAAACACTGTAGTAAATTTAGTCCATGGGGTACTGGTAAAGTGATGATCTATATCTTAGCAGGTATACTGGTAAGAAAAGAGTTGAAGCCTTAGACATTTCAGTGTTTGTGTTATTATGAAGCATGCTGTCACATGAAACAAGAGTACTGAAATCAATACAATAATAGCACCTCATTTAAATTGCCCTCAAACGATACAGCAGGTACACATAAGATGGCCACCGTGATAATGTAGCCCCAGTGGAACTTGACTCTTGAGGTAATTTGACAGCTCATTAACATTATTGTACTTTTTTCATTCCTACCAAGTGCAAACTCATTTTGGGTAGGCCTATCCCCAGATGCAGATCGGATACATATTCTTTTCAATTTCAAAATTTCCCTTCCTCCATTTGCAAAACATGTAAAAGACACTTTAAAAAATGGAGACACATGTTTTATTACAATCTCCCCATTCTCCACATGTAAGACACATTCAAAAAAATCAATTTTACCAAAATAAAGAATAATTATTTCAGACATTTTAATGAGCACTGTCACTAGCAGGGGTAGAGGTAATTTGAAAAAAAGCTAAGCTCATTTAGTGTAGGCCTATCCCAGGTGTGGATCAAATACATTTTCTTTTTTTAACCAGACCATGATGTGAAATAACCATTTCATACATGCTTTCATCAGGAAGGACAGAGGTAATATTTTCAAATGTAGACATTGATTCTGTGTATCAGTTAAATATTTCAGTTCAGTTGTTCATGTTCTTTATTGTGGTTTTCAGTTATGTTAATTTTTTTTTATTGTTGGTTGAAGATGGACATGGATTACCCTTCTCATATGGGCCTACATGTTGCAATGGGTATCAATAGGGCATTGCTTCATGGTCATACAACCCACAGCATTCTAATGGTAAGTACTGTTGGCTTTAACAGGAAGTGTTCTCAAGTTTCATTGCATAATTGATATTTATACAGCTACGACCACCTGGTGACACACATGATTCCCATAAAATGCTTTAAACATTTAGGGATTCACTCAGCATGCAGGAAATAAACAAGTGGCATGATAATCCATTAATTCAAGTAAATTCTCTTGGGATAAGAAATACATAGATGAAAGAACCCTGGCTTTTTTAAGTATAAGGCTATAGTTGACATGTGGCCCTGATTCAATTAGCTTATGTTGAAAGAGGCAAATGATGGCATAATTGCTTGTAACAAGCAGGGATTTTTACACAGAAATCAAAACTATTTAATCAGTCCAAATTACATGAAATTAATTGTTACTAACTTGTACACCTAATAGGTAAAAGGTGTAAAACATTCAGAGTTGATCAAGGATCACATGGATTATTCAGACTTTATTTGATTTCCCGTCTTCAGATGTGGGTGTACTTACTTCAAAGATGGGCCATGCTGCAAGATGTTTCCCGCAAGCCAAATGGTACAACACCGCATGCAAATGGCAGAGCTTACTGATCGTAAGTACATTATTGACAGACCCGTCAATTTTTGTGTGTATGTGTGTGTGTTCCATGCTAGTATCAGTGTATGGCTCATCACACATACATGCTCTATCTTTGAAAATATCGAAGTTTAGGTTGGAGTGCTTTTCATAGTGTAGTCTTCCCTAGGATTTTCAAATATCAATTCTGAATATCTATCCTTGAGGTGAACCACAACCAGATATTTCTTTGAAAAAATAACAAACAAGCAATCAAAAACAAACAACCCCCCCCCCAAAAAAAAAACTATGTGTTATGTTTCATTTGCTTGGCTGTTTGTTGAACTAGTCCCAGTATTCTCTCACTTAGGCCTATTTCATTAAAAATGACTCATTAAAAGGATTTTTTTTTCATTTGTTTGTTTTGTAGAAGAAATGCTCAGAGACTTGTCGTACGAAGAAAGCAACCCAAACAGAAAGGCGGCATCCTCGTACTACATACTTCCATGAGGGAAAGCAGATATGCTACAAGACTTTCAAGTTTATCCACAACTTGTAAGTAAAATTTTCCAGGTTCTTAGATTCTAACATGAACAGGGTTAAAATGAGTTCTTGATTAAAATACATCATTTTTTATACCTCCATCTTTGGAGAAGGGCATATAGGTTTGCCCTTTTGTATTTGTCTGTGCTTTGGTCCATCCCTCATTAAACTTTTGTCATTTATATCTGAAACAAATTTCAGCTAGAGGCATGCAACTTGACATGAACACTAATCATCATATGAAGATGTGCATCTGGGGCTTTGCCTATCTGTGCATCCATCTGCGTGTTACACTTTGTTACCTTGCCTGCAGTTAAACTTGACCATTCTAAGTATTTATGTTTGTGTCAGGAAGCTTTACAGAACCCTTCATCACTATATGAAGATGCAGAGCTTCTTGTGTCCTGAAACAGATTGGGGCATCTGCTTTCAATATTATTCCTTCATAGGTTGTATATAATCTTAAGTGTGAATTTTTTTTACATTATTTTCAGACCCACTTCATCAATGTTGACCAAAATTAGCAGACATTATTTGGAAAATGGAATAGTTCCAATGGTCAAAAGATCAGGTGGAAGAAAGAGCAACACAAAGGCAGTTTCAACAGATGATATAAGGGAGGCTGTGCATTTTTTTCTCCAATTACAGTGATGATCACAGCTTGGTGTTGCCAGGAAGGGTTCCAGGGTCCAAAGTTCAGACATCAAGCTATTACCCTCATCAGAGACCAAGAAGCAAGTTCATGCTGCATATGTAGATGCTATGCAGAAGAAAGGTAAGGCCCAAACAAAATAATTGTTAATACCAACCCTCACTCCAAGAAAAAATCCTCAAGGCCAGATATTCATGTCCATCTTTCAGAATACATAATTAAAATTACTTACTTGCTGAAAAGTGTACTAAGATAAATTATGTTAGTACACTTTTCAGTTAGTAAGTAAAAGCTTTACTTTTACAAAAAGGGTAAGCCTGGTCAGCACAAGGTTGATTTTGACTTCTTTTAGGATAAAATGTATGTCAAAATTCCAAGTAATGATATCAATGCAAACAAAATAAGGTCCAGAACTTGAAAATGAAAAGTGATGCATATTATTATTGGGCATGTGAATGTGAGGTAAAGATATATGGCTGGTCATATTTACATGTAAGCATGGGAATGTATCAGGGTTGGCAAACTTAATATCAGTGAACAGGGTTGCAGATTAAACAAAGTTTATATACAGTTCACCTATAGTTTTAACTAAAATACTCTTGCAGATCTTACAGCATCAGAGAAATTGTATGAAACTATGTGAGAAAAAAAAAGTAAATGTGTAATGTATACATGTATGTGTTGCCATAATACAATTTTGCATCATATATTCTAAAATTTTAAAACATTACCATGGAGATTATTTAATTTATATCCTCAGGTGATGAATGTTGATGAAAGCACTGTATTTCCTCTCATATGGGTCTGACATTGAAAAACAAAAATATTTACAGGTGGTCGTATTCTGGCGCTTACAACTTTCAAGAAAATATGGCTACAGCTACTGCCACATATTATCACAGCACGGCCAATGACAGATCTCTGTTCGACTTGTCAACAAAATAACAGGCTCATTTATAGGAGTGCCAACCTGCCAGAAGAAGACAAGTCTGAAAGGATCAAGCAGCAGCAAGATCATCTACAGTTAGTTCATCAAGAGGTAATCTTACGAATACAAGGCACTACTTATTGTAGTCACAAAAGATAATAGTTATTTCCCATAGGTAAATATTAACATGATTAAAATTTGATGATGCAGGGATCCAAGAATTTTTGCAAATTTTGTACATGTTGGAATGTTTATAAACATTACAGTTCTAGAAAAATGGCTCTAGGTAAAAAAAATGAATTGTGTTTGTTTTTACATGTTTCATTTCAGACATTGCTACAAGCCAGTAATGATTTATACTTTGAATGTCTTTTCAGCGTTCACTGTACAATACCATGGTGGACAACTGCAAGAGGGCTTGCCAGGAGCAGGGCATATCAGACTTCACCAATAGCACTCCCTGCAGCCACACTCTACCTGCCCACTACAGTTTTGATTTTGCACAGCAGGTTCATCTCCCTAGTGATCCCCTCCAGCCAGGACCCATGTATTTTCTTGTTCCAAGAAAGTGTGGGATCTTTGGAGTTTGTTGTGAGGGGATCCCTAAGAAAATGAACTACCTTGTGGACGAAGCCCAGAACATCTCGAAGGGGTCAAATGGCGTAGTGTCCTACTTGCACCATTTTTTGAGACTTATGGGCTTGGGGAATCCGATGCCTTCCTCCATTGTGACAATTGCTCAGGGCAAAACAAAAATCGTTTTGTCCTGGGGTACTTGGCATGGAGGGTGGCTGTCGGACTTCACAAGTCCATATCTCTCAATTTTCTGGTGGTGGGACACACAAAATTTGCCCCGGACTGGTGCTTTGGGCTTCTGAAACAAAGATTTCGTCGCTGTGCAATCTCATCACTGAGTGAGCTGGTAGATGTGGTGAATGAGAGTGCTGTAGTGAATTCTGCCCAGCTTGTTGGGCAAGAGGATGGAACCACCTTGGTGCCTACGTGTGATTGGCAGAAGCATCTAGGGCCACACTTCCAGACTTTCCATGGGATTAAATCCTATCATCATTTTAGGTAATTATTAAACTGATGGTAGAAATTCAGTGTATATTTTGGTCTTTATGCCTCCTAAACCAGGCATAAAAAGTGTGCTATAAATGTTTTTGTGGATTTTGAACTTACATTCATGAGACCTGAAACTCATATTCTTGGCCTTGATGCATGTTCTTGTTCAAAGAGTCCTGATAGTACTAAAAAGTATTATTGCATGATATTTTTTGCATGTAAGGGACATGACTGTAATTTAAATTCCACTTTTTTTTTGATTCACTAATTTAGTTCCTGTTAACACTATCATATTGTGAGAATGCTGTTTTTCTGTTTTTTCTGTTGTCACAGTTTTGTGCCACAAACAAAAATTAAAACATATTTAGTATTACCAGGGAATAGGTTATTTGTGTAACAAATGAGGGTTTGTATCACTCAATAGATAATTATGTACTTTGAGAAAATACTATAGAAAATTTAAGAAATCAATACACAGTAAAATTAAATGATTTTACAGTCTGATTCAAGACTGTATTCTGTTTGAATTGTGTTATCAAAGGTAATTTCCATGTATTTATTGATATGTAAAATTGATTGCTTTTTGAGCTTGTTCAGGTCTTACTTCAATCCAATTTGATCTGAACTCTGCTGTATGTACACTGTACTTAAAATCGCACTGGACATAATATGGTGAATAATCTTTGATTTTGTGTCCACACTATTTTGCTATAATAATAAGTGGCTAAAAATGATCAACCAGGTTCAGAATGCTATTATTTTTATTTTTCATTGTGTAATTTCAGGTTTGATGCTTGTCACCCAGGGTGGGTGTTTGCCAAGGCCAAACCAGATGGGCCTGAAGTGAAGGTGCGTTTACTGAAAGCAGCAGCAACACCTGCCAGTTTCTCCACCAGTCTCTCTCCCAGCACCAGGTCTGTCCATGGAACGCAGAAAGAATCTGTATGACAATATTAGACAGTTTTCCAAACCAGAGTTGCGGGACTTAATGTTTCCATTCCCTGATGCCAGTGGAGTTCCAGTGCCACCAAGAGTAACTGTTGTGT
Source organism: Hermodice carunculata (assembly GCA_964020975.1). Taxonomy (NCBI): domain Eukaryota; kingdom Metazoa; phylum Annelida; class Polychaeta; order Eunicida; family Amphinomidae; genus Hermodice; species Hermodice carunculata. The sequence continues at coordinate 35,415,747 of OZ026628.1, read as the reverse complement.
CTTCATCAGCCGAGCCAACTGGGGATGTAGTTGCCGAACTGTCTGGGGATGTAGTTGCTGAACTGTCTGGAGATGTAGTTGCTGAGCCGTCTGGGGAGCTAGTTGCTGAGCTATCTGGGGATCTAGTTGCTGAGACATCTGGAGATCCAGTATCTACTGCCATCCCTCCTGTGATGGAATCTACCAGGATGAAGCGCACACGCCGGCCTCCAAAGAAACTGGACTTGTAATGCTATACATATTAGTAGACTTGTGAAGCTGATTTGCAGCAGCTTATTCAAACATGCCTGAAGATGTGTGGTCAGATTACAGAAATATGAAATGTGTTTAAGTGTTCTGCTTTTTTTGTAGAGAACCTTGAAGTTTTTGCTGAGCTTATATAGGGAGGAAGTGATGTATTGTATACCTTACTGTCCACCCATGTGAACTGCCTGTCCTTTGGGTGAAAATACCAGATTTGGTCCCTTTTTTTAACCAAAAGAAGAAAAAAATGGAATTGTTGTTAAGGCCTCTTCTCATGAAAGAGGTATTTAATTTATAGGTTTCACATTAATTTGAGCAAAAACAGTAATATGAATTGGAAGGAACAGGTGAAATTTCACATTAAAAAAATTGTTACTCATTTTGCTAATTTAACTTGTTTCGACCAAACTTTTTACGAGGGTTGACAAGAAGGTTGCAATTGTCATGCGACTTATTACAATGTTGATATCAAAGTATGAATTCGAAAGTTTGTGCAAAGAAGGCACACTGGTATCGGTAGAAGCACACAAAATTATAGAGGCTAAGAGCTTTACTTTTCAAGCATATTCCGTATTAAAGAGATTTGTAATAAGCCTGAAAATGATGATAATGTACTAGAACTATTAAGTTTTGGCAGCCATTTTGAATATTTAATGAGCTAATTTCCATACATAATTAGCTTATTCATACTGAAGGCATTAGTATTGAAAATATAGCAACGCACAAAATTATTGAGGTACACCATGGAAGCAAAGTCTGTACTCAGGAAAATCTTGGGGACAAGCCTGAAAATGTTGATTGAATGTAATAATCAACTTCGGCAGCCATTTTGAATATTTAATGAGCTAATTTACATACATAATCAGCTTACACATGCTGGAGTACTATTTATTGAAAAGTTCTGATGTTTAGCTTTCCATTAATATATAGCACTCCAGGTGGCTTTTGATAGTTTTGTGTTTACATAGTGCATCACTTTTTTTTTTAACCATAATGCAAATCCTTCAAGAAACAAATCAAAACTTTGAAAGCTGTTTTCTCCACTTTGGTGTTTTGTAAAAGCGCCAGTGTCCGCAATATTTCAAAAGCTGTAACTTCATTAATATTTTTCCATTCACATCAAGTGATACATGTTTGGAAAGCTGAGACTATGCTCTCTTCATTTCTGTTGAAAACTGAAAATTGAAAAATTTGACCTTGTCACTAGTTTTGTGGGGATGGGTCACAATTATATATTTATTTTGTAATCGAAAAGGTGGTTTGGGTTAGTCTTCTCCTAAGACTTTTTCTTAGTTTATTCGTTATAAAACAAATTAGCTCATGAATGCTATACATATAAATGAGGGGCTGTCCTGGCGTCGTGCTAGAACATGCCAGGCCGTGAGACGGTCCTTTCTTCTTTCCTCTCAATGGCCTCTTCGCAGCCTTGCTTGCTCTTGCTCAACCCTATGACGGCCCCCTCATTTATTTTTACAATATTCATTAGCTATTTTGTTTTATAACAAACTATCTAAAAAAGGGTCTTAGAAAAGACTAGGTTTGGCCATATTCTCTCTGGGTCCTGATCTGACAGAATTCAGTGCTAATTAGGGCCAGGCCTATCCAGCATATATAGGCCACCTGCTCATGCGAACTTGTAATATTCCAATGCTTAAGATTGGTTACTTAAGGAATTAAGTGTGACATGACGTTCATTGTTGCCAATACATCACGAAGGAGGCGGTGAGATCGAAGTCAGATCTGACGGAGTCTCACCGCCTTGTTAGTGATATATTGGTAACAATGAATGCCACGCTATACTTAATTCCTAATATTATTTGGTTTTCAGTTAAAAATATCCAAAATTTGATGCAAAAAAGTGGTTAAACTGGCCTGTTTTCACCCGTTATCATCGGTTTTGTTCATGCCAGATCTGACGGAGTCTCACCGCCTCCTGAGTGATACATTGGCAACAATGATTGCCACGCTATACTTTATTCCTAATATTATTTGGTTTTCAGTTACAAATGTCCAAAATTTGATACACAAAAGTGGTTAAACTGGCCACCCGTTATCATCGGTTTTGTTCATGCCGTTCCCGTTTGCTTGCGTACTCCCTCCCCTACACAATTCAAAATTTTGGAGACGAGCGGGGCCCTATTTGGGGAGCCGTACGTACACGAAGATTGTACTGCTCTAAGTTTTAACTTTGCAAATTGGCTAATGCTTGAAATATTGATCATTAAAGGAAAAACAGAGACTGAAGAATATCATAGTAATGCCTTTATTGTTAGTGTGGCACATGCCATAAAATCAAAGAAAGAAGCAAGTCTACTCAAGTTATATATATGCCTAACTGAACAAGACGACTAGGCCTAGGTAAGCTTACAATTAGCCTACATTTGATGTCAATCTATTATTACTTATGCTTCTATTTGTTGAAATTAAAAACGAAGTTAGTTGGGGGATTGAACTTTGCACCTGTGAAAAGAGAGCTAGCTTACTGTAACACTGAATAAACAACTGTGTCCATGGACATAGGCTTGCTGATACTGATAATGTGCAGGCTAGGCCTATATTTGTGGCCAAGTAATTGACAGACTTATGTGCACTTTGCGACATGCCTAGGCCTCTAGAGGAGGAAACTGGACTAAAGCTAGCACTAACGGATTCTTGGGCTTCATTCTGCACATAATTATATAGAACACTGCACATTGCCACATTTTCTTTTATCCAGGGACGTAGTAGTAATGTAGCTTTTCAAACTACCTTCGTTATGGTGACTAGTTACCGCACAGATGTCTCGGGCCTCCATCCCGGCATTTGCTAGTGCAGTAGCACTTGCTGCACGCAAGCATTGATTTGTTTATAATTTAGATAGGCCTAAATTGGCATCATCAGATATGCCCTTCATCATTTAGCAGAGTATGTTTATCACCAGTGGCTTGTTTTCGTACCACGCCTCTTGATCACATGGCATACGATCTTTAGGTCTTTGAAAAAAAGCTATCTATTATAGTACAGATTTAGTTTATCTAAATACTTTTGGAAACTAGCAACTGGGCACAGGCGATCACTAAGACACTAGGTTGGGCCTTCGTCAACTGTCATTTATTCTCTTTCTCTCTTACATTAGCTTGGTGATTTTTGTCATTCTCATTGTAATGTAAGCCAGGGTAGCATGCTATCGACCTCTATCATCATTCCTAACTACAAAAGAATCCCTCCGCAGCTCACACAAACCTTCTTGCTCCCCTTCGACCACTATGAAGCAACAGCTCACCGCACACTTTACTTTGTAGCGATTTTGGAGTGTCGTTGCTCAGGGTTTGAGATTAATACAGCTTTTTTATGTCTCTTGGTACTATGGACGACTTGTGCTCTGATGTATCAAGTCCGTCTTTTTTTACACTTTGAGCACTGCTACAGTTACGCCCGGCTAAAAGTTAACAGCCAAGCGCTTTTTTCGCGTTTTGTTGGTGTTTGGCTTGTGTTTGGAAACGTTTGAAAGCGTTTGGAATGTGTTTGGAAAGCGTTTGGAAAGTGTTTGGGAAAAATCTCAAACACTTTTACAAAACGTTCGAACACTTTCACAAAGCTACTGAACACTTCTCCAAACGCGTTCAAACACTTTCCAAACGCGTTGAACAATTACCCGAATGATTTCAAACACTTTCACAAACGCATTAAAACACTATGCATTTCAAACACTTCCATTTAAATGATGACGAGTCTCCAAACGTATTTTCAACAGGTCCAGCAATATATGACGTACCTACAGGTAAATGTGCACTTATCCAGCATTATACGATTAATATATTTATATAAAGCACGATCCAAATACGTTTACTCAAGTGTCTAATTCAACTAAATTTAATTAAAGACTTAATTCTTCATTTAAGATGTCATGAATTTTTCATCTTTCAAAAACTGTTTCGGAGTAAATCCATGGGCAATATCATGATCAGATCATGATTCATGATCTGATCATGATATTGCCAATAAATTTACTCTGAAATAGTTCCTAGTTTTCAATTAAAATATACATAATTACTCTACGGACCAATGGAGTATCGCCGGGCTTAGTCCACTGGAGCTAATTCTATTGCTTGGCTTAGTAAGCCAAACAATACTTAAATTGAGCTGCTTCTGTATTTCCATTCGAAATTTTAAAAGTTAGCCTTTTTTCAAGAACTTCACTTTCAGAAAAGGTATGATAGCGACTTGGTATCCTTGCTACTGAAAGATCTGTAACTTTATAATAAATGAAGTGTTAAACCTGTTTATGTAGGCATATTATTTGTTTTCTTCTACCTATACTTATTTTCTTCCTTAATTAGGTATGACCATGTCATAATATTGTTGATTACCAGTAACAATATAAATATTAGCAGGTAAAGGTGACAAATACATATTTCCAGGAATTATTTGTCACTGACTCATTTTTTCTTTTCTTCATTTCATGTTAATTTGAATCAGATATAAAGCGGAATTTGATTTGTGGAGCCGAGATTAGTGAAGTTTGCATCCCTGAAAATCTGAATAGTCCGTACACTGTAAATATTTATAAGTAGATCTTTACTTAAATACAGCTGATCTGCAACTAAGGTAGTAAACATTTACATTTGTTTAAATATGAAACTCTATTGAATTAAGTACAGCAGAAACTATTTCAGTAAACATTTACACCTCATGAATGGTGGAACTTTACTTAATTAGGTACAGGTGCAACTATTTTAGTAAACATCAATATGTGATGAATAATGAAATTTTACTTATTAGTTACAGCAGCAACTATACAAGTAAACATTTACATGCAATGAAGGATAAAACTTTGTTGAATTAGCTAGAGTTCCAACTATTTTAGCAAACATTTACACGAATGTTCTCAGGGCTATTACTTGTTTAGTAAACATTCACATGTAGTGAAACATTCAAGTTTATTGGATAAGATAGAGTTCCAAATATTTTAGTGAACATTTACACAAATGTTCTCTTAGCTTTAACTTTTAGATACATATTTGTATGTAGAGCAAGATGGTCATTTACTCAATACGTTAAAAGTTTATCAGTAAAAAGCAGTCATTTACCTCATTTAATATAATTTAGATCAAGTTTTACCTACTTAAGTACATGTAAACATGCATTATCTAGAAGTACATCTGAGGACTCTCATAAGTTTAACGAAGCCTCCTGTTACTGGGGGAGGCATACAAATTGCAACTGCCTCGAAAGCCAACTTTGATTGCAGTGCTATTATATACTGCAGAGAAAAATAAAGTGAGAGCCTCACATGTTGGATTCAACATAGTGTGCTTTCTCCACAGTATATGTTTGAGAAAAGAGGGAAGAATGTATGAAACTTAATGGTCTGGTCAATGTTAGCAGGCAAGCAAATTGTAAGGTTTCTTACCACAATACCGAACTACTGAAATACTGGCTCTCCTTTTCCTCACATGACAGCAATGATCATTTGCAGCAGTGATTTCAGTGAAATAGTATTTTTAACATTGATTAAATTGGAATTGTGTCAGAAATAATGAAATTAAAACTCCAGTGACATGCCTGAAATGCAAAAACTGAAAATTTATATGCCCAAAAATTAGTACCTTTGCAGTATATAAATGCTTTCTATGTCATTTTGGCTTCTAATGTTTAACCCTTGAAACGCTAGGTTTAGAGACTGAATCAGCAGCTTTCGTCTCAAGCTCTGAGCATGACAGAGAAGCTGTTAACCTGGACCTTTTTTTTTCTTTGTAATATAAACATGTTTGCACTTATGTGAAAGGTCTTTTTATGAGAAAAATAATCTCGAAACACTTTATGCAATAATTCAGACACACTAACTAATTTTGTGCATCTTATCCCGTGACTAGCACTTAAAAAGAGATGCCAACCTATAATTATGCTTTGGAGTAATTTCATCAGTTGTTGACAGTAATTTACCACGATGGAGAGTAATGCCATTGGACAAGTGACTTGTACAATGGGCATTAAGACAATATTACTAAAAATAACGTCTCATATATAAATATTGATAGAAGAGGTAACCAAAATACACTCACTTGGTGAGCAAATGCTTTTCTGACAGGGAAAATGTTTTATTTTTTGACAAGCTTATATGTTTATTCTGATTTTGATAATCTGTAAAGAAACTTTTGCATATACATGTACTGAATGTGTGTCAGGAAAGGGCAAGAGTAGTAATTTTCTTCAGCAGAGAGTTCATCTTGCCAGGTAAGGTCAGCATATTACCAAATCTGAGCAAAATACATGGAGGCTTTCTGTGGATATCGCGGTAACGAGAATGTGCACATCCCGGTGCACAAGTGGACGGACAACCCAAAACCCGAAAGGGTCCCTCCTATGGGCTGGACCCTTAGAAATTATACAGACCTGTCTTAAAACACACAATGTGCACTTACACTGACAGCACAGCATTTCTTACTCAACAAACTGGTGAATCATTTCTCTCTGAGTGAAATTTATCAGTATAACTGATTTTGAAAAGAAAACTTTGATATAAATGTAGGCTTCTGAACATACTAACTTCATTATGAATAAGAACTCTGAAATACTAATTAATCTCAGCATGATTCAAAACATTCAGTTCGCAATGTCTTTGGATGGAATTATGTTCATTTCGCAAACCTGTAATCTGAAAACATGTTAACGTTGAAATTTGAAGATAAGACACTGTAACCTAAGCTTACAAGTCCCAAAGTGTCAAAGGAACTTGCAGGTTCATATGAATCTAAATGTTGCAAATATAAGAACCTAAAGCTTGCATCAAATCTCATACACAATACCATATCCTAACAACCAAGTGGTCCATATATTATATAATTCTAGCCACTCACCAAATGTACGATGTATTGTTATAAAAGTACATAAGCATGTGTACCCACTGCCTTGGATGGGTATGTCAGGTTAAAAGTACGAAATGTAAAAACAAAACAAGGGCCACGACGGCTAATACGCTCGTCTGTGGTGCTGTGTCGTGTTATTCTTAAGATAAAAACAGTAGACTTTGGTTAAGTAGAGTCTGGCCGGTTTTGCCCGTCCTGGGCTCTTCAGAGACAACCAAAGACTGCCGCGTTCGTTTTCACCTTGGTATTTATATGCCCAGGTAGCGTCCTACGTGACAGTGCGGGCATGACGTAAAACTTATTGTTTTTACGTTGGGAAGAACAACCGACTTGATACCGTGTTGGTTCAAGTCCATTCACGTGTTACGGTTAGCATGTGGCTAATTATCATTATAAACATTTTGCTGTCAAGGTGGTGACGGCCTGTGGATGGAAACATATCCATGATGGCAGGCTATGTCTAGAAAAAAAAAAAAAGGTTAAAAGTACAAACAAACCCATGGTCAAGGTGATTTAGCCTGCATTATTTATATCACAAAATAATGATAATTTCCTTTTGAACAGGTGAACACATACTGGATGCGATTGAGTATTTTACATATTCAACATTATATTTCTTTGAAGGGGACTGCGGTGATGCCAAATCAATGTGACATGCACCTCACCACCTGGTCACTTCAGGATGTATGATTGCAAGCAAAATACACAGGCACCTGCTGCCTTGGATGGGTCATACAGGTTTAAACACAAAACAAACCAATCATCAAGGTGAAATCCTGCGTATTGTCACAACATTTGCTGACAATTTCTTTTCCAATTGCACACATGTACTTTGATTCAGTAAATTCATCCACTCAGCAAGTATCTCCTTTTTGAAGATCTTTGAGGATATTAAATCAATCACAATGTATGTGACATCTGCCTAACCCACTTTGGTCCATCAGTGTACATGTACTTTTACACATACCTGCCCATCTGGCAAATGCAGGATGTTTTGTTGCAAAAATACATCTATAGGTAACCGATGCCTTGGATGGGTATTCAGTTTTAAAACATAATACAAAACAATCTTCACGGTAAAAGCCTGAAATATAGAGCATAATGTCAGCACACAGATGTAGGCCACATAATGTCAGCACACATGTATATAGGCCACATGTCAGCAAACACATATAGGCCAAATAATGTCAGCACACACATACGGGCCAGATGTCATTCAGCACACACATATAGGCCACATGTCAGCACACACATACAGGCCACATGATGTCACCACACACATGTAGGTAAAAACATAAAGGTACGGGCTGCCTTGGATGGGTATTGTATGTTTAAAACATAAAACAAACCCATCATCCAGGTGAAAGCCTGCGTAATGTCAGAACATTTGCTGACAGTTACCTTTTCAACTGCACGGTATGTACGGTAACTCATTAAATCATACATTCAGCAAGATATTGTACAGATCTCCTTTTTGAAGATCTTTGAGAATGTTAAATAAATTACAATGTATACATGTGACATCTTCCTCACCCACTTTGGTCAATCAATGTACATGTATGTACTTTTACACATACCTGGTCATCTGGCAAATGCATGATGTATTGTTGCAAAAATACACATAGGTACCCGCTGCCTTGGATGGGTAATCTGGTTTTAACACATACTACAAAACAATCTTCAAGGTGAAAGCCTGCAATATAGTTCATGATGTCAGAGCATTTGTTGATAATTTCCATTTCAATTGGACAACATGTACGCCACTTTGATTCACAGGATACCAAATCATAATGTTACATCTAGGCCTTTCATACATGTACATATATGCCTCACCCAATGTGGTCAATCAGTGTTAGTACTTTTGCAGGTACCTCATCACCTGGCAATTTCAGGATGTACTGTTGCAAAAAAATAAAGGTACTGGCTGCCTTGGATGGGTATTGCATGTTTAAAACATAAAACAAACCCATCATCAAGGTGAAAGCCTGGGTAATGTCAGGACATTCGCAGATGATTTCCTCTTCACAAACAATGTAAATATCCAGTGCTTCCAAAAGATTACAGTTGCCTGAGATAACAATTGTTGGTGTTGGCTTCTTTGGTGCTTGAACATTATCCCGTGGGCTGGCTCCATCCTGCTGCAACAAAAAGATTTAATCATTATCATTTAAAATCATCTGTCTTACATTTTTAAGAATAGTCTTCTGCTTGATGTGTTTTTTTTAATTTCTATAAGGCACAAGTACCAGACAGTCCATGGATCAAGTGCTGCAGGTTTTATAAACCCAAATCAGAGGAAGACCCTGTTTCTATTGGAAAATGTTAAAATTTGTTCAAACTACAACCAGATGTACTCTAGGCTTTAAATATATATGTACATTCATTCTAATAGTAGCATGCCGTGTTAGTGCAAAGATTTCCTGGAAAATGGGCAAACAGGTACATATAGTTTTCTATGACATTTGTGAAAATTATTTTTATTCCATGCTTGAATCAGCTGTCCCATTGAGAACAGGTCATTTGCAGCCATGCAGTCTGGTAGGCCATTCTCAACACGGTGAATCTGAAAAAAATTCTCACCTCTGATAATGTGTCAGCAGTGTCATACATGTAGGTCAGTTGCATTTGCAAGTTCATGTTTTCAGTGTTTGAGTTACAGAGTTCATACCATTATCTTATTTTCCACACGTACACCTTAACTATACAGTAGTCCCCCTCTTAATAACGCCACCCAAAATGTACCAGAAATATTGGCCTGATAAGCAAGACGGGTGCACTCTCTTGAGGAGAAAAATATTTGATAGAAATAACATGCTTAGTGAAGAGAAGTGGCCTTTGTAGAGAGGGGTCTTATAACAGGGGGACCACTGACCAAAATTATAATTTTCAAGACATAAAATCTGTATTTAGTATGGAATGAAAGTAACTAAATTTGTGTAGTTGTCTGTCGATCATTCTTCATGATCACTCGACGTGTTTGCATGGCAGAGGGATCACTGGTAAAGCAGGCCCGCAGCCTGCCCTCACTTGTGATCCCACGGACAACATGCAAAACATGTCTCATGATCATGAAGAATGCTTCCACAGACAAGCACACTCACTATGTTTTACTATTTTCCTAATTCAGAATATTGTTGGCTGTTACACTTAACTCTTTCAGTGCCAAGTTTTGGACTGAATCAACAGCCTTCAACAGCTTTCCTCGGTGCACTTTGGGCGCAGTGTGCCCAAAGGATGCCAGGGGAAACTGTTGACCTGGACCATGACATTCTCTGGAACTATCTATAGGTACTTGAATGAAATGTCCATCTATAAAGAATACAAATCTAGTATCCTCGTGATAAATCAAAGGAGACCATATTCAGCAGTTGGACTTTTAAGTAGTTGCAGTTGGCACTAAAACGGTTAATATAGACTCAATACAGCATGAACAAGAACAGTCTTTGCTGGCAGACTGAATACCCCCAATCTGACTTGGATACACATCAATTGGTCTGCACACACATCGGCCCTGTGACCTTGAAAATGAGGTTACGGTTAGCAAAATGCAATTGGGTCAAGGATTAGGGTCAAGGTACTTGTAATTAATTGCTCAAGGTAAATTTCATTTTGACATGACCTCTGAATCATGGGATATTTCACTTACAAGAATTATGATGGACACACAGTCCAACTCTCTTATCCCCTTGAAAATCATGATACTTTGCTCCCAAGGGTTCTGCTATGGATGGAGAGTAAGACAGTGCTCAGCTGAACTTGATATTCACCACACTAGTGCCCTTGGGAATGGTTAAGGTCACGAACGGATTCATTTGCACATAGCATTGTCACAAAGGTTTGCAACACCACATGGGGCAAATCGTCCAATGATATAGCTCTGTTTGTGTAAAGTCACAGAAACTGTGCCTGGGAGTTTTCCAACAACATGGCAGACAGTCAAGTTGAACCAGATCACTCTGGCAAAGTAACAGGCAAAAAGAAAAAACATATTTGTGAGGTTTATACTATTTAAAAGAATTATCATGCAATTCTATGTACAGCGGAGCCTCGAATGACTGATGCATCCAGCTGAAACCCGTGATTTTCTGCACTGAGAGTAATAACGGCATGCGCTCCATGATCTGGCAACACATTTGCAAGTACAGTACAATGTAACTTGCATTTAACTGCATCCGAGAAAAGTGGCAAATTTAATATTTAAAGAGGTTGTAGGAACTACAGACTGGTTGGGAGTTGTAGAGAATTAAACTAGATGCAATTCTGAAGAAATTCCATGTTAATCACTTTAGTGCTGTTTCAGAAAATGTCCTCCAAAGAGGGTGGGAGGCATTTATTTTTTAACCAGCCCCATCCCCAGGACAGAGATCATCAGTTATAGTTTTAACCCCAACTTCAAGGACAGATATAAACATATGAGCCCACGAAACAAAATAACATACATGTGTACCCCTAATTTTTAAACTTGAGTGCACTAGGACACCCAATTTCGAAATTTCCCTTACCTTTAAAATGATGTATGGACGTTCTTCTCTGAGCAGTAATGGCAACAGGAGGAGACTACCTGCTAATTCAATCTGTCTTTCATGAGATTGTTCTTTTCTCTTTGCCCTCTTCACACACACATAAAATTTAATAAGCACCTTAATGACCACGTTCATCTTTTAAGCGCACAGTGCGGTATTAAAAAAAATTGTCCACAAAAGCTGAGAGAAAAATGTAGAACCTAAGTGTAACAATAAATTTTACAATTCTTTTTGGAAACTATGGGATACATTTGTGTTTTACTATGAAAAAAGGGGTGTGTGCTCTTAGTAAGATGACTACGGTATCCCTGAGCAAAATGTGTGTAATATAAACAATAAATGACCTGCATGGCTCTACAACATTGGCAGGCAAATATTTTTCAGAGCATGAAGTGGAGCAGTCTTGTCATATTTTAAGACAAAGGCTGCCACAAGTTATGGCGACTGCTGCACATGACCCATATTAGAACTGTGTTAGCAAAATTGATGCAACAAACTAGAAGTCACTGTTTTTTTGCAATTCGAGATAGATTTGACAGGACTACCAGCATATCTTGGCTATAGATGTGTGTTCTGCAGACCCCATTTCTCAAAAAGCTCACCCGGATTTGAACAAATTTATAGAAGGAAGCACACAGGCGAAACACACCCAGTTTAATGTGAAAAAGGGGGTTTGCTCACCAAGATATCCAACTCCTGTCTGAGGCATCATGTACAAATAAAGGCATTCCAAAATTCCAATAAACCATTGAAAGGAGGGCTGTTGGGAAGGTTTAAGCTATAAATTGAAAATTCACTAATTTGGGGGAAATACAATACTTAGTACCTGGTATTAGGGACCATCTGTTCAAAACAACCATTTCTGGCATGCTTCGATCAAACGCACTGTTGCGAGAGACTGCCTGCAGAACGTGACCAGCGACTGGGAAAATCTGGCAAAATACACCCTAAATGACAGCTTTTTGCTGAGAGACTCGGATGTGTCAGTGACAAATCCAGATTTTTATCCATCATATACGACCAAAATATAACTTTCATTCATTCAATTATTAAAATTCTCCTAAGTTTCAAACTAAATTTCATTTTAATAATAAACATTGATTTCAAGTGCACTGCAACTTGAAACATACCGCCAAGTCCTTTTTTTCTATCAAACAGGCTAGAACTGTATCCATGTGGTGTCATCTACTACAAAGCCTTTATTTTGGGTAAAAAATCCAACTGAAGGCTGACAGCCATACTCTGAATACATTACTTATTATCTTAACTTTAATCTGCATGCTCAGTTATATCAAGTAACAGGACTCACTGCCATCATAAAATGATCAAACTGAACCAATCTTGAGAAACACTTCAGCATAACTTCTGTGAACTGCGCAGAAATTTTACTGTCAATGGTCAAACATCTGCTGTTTTAATAACTAGGACAAATAGGCCCAAATCTACCTTGTGCCTTGGTTATGTGAAATAAGAACAATCAGTGTCAATTAGTTTTAGGCCTATTTGATGTACCATTAAGACATTTTACCTCCTTGGAACTTATGCTTTCTTTTGGTTTCAAAATGAACTGTATCTCAACATCTTGAGACAATCATCATCTTTTATTTATCTTTTGAATTTCAAAATCAGTAGCTTGACATATGTCTTAAAAATCAAAATAAATTTTTTCATGTACTTTTCTATGGCCATAACTTTTTGTGTTTTTCTTTTATTGTATTGCAACTCTACTAAGCTCACAAACTGTGCTTCATGAGAATAATAGGAAGTTGTTGTGAATTTAATGTCCTTGAAAAATGAAAAATACTTACTCCTTCAAATCAGAAAGCAATGCTTCCAAGATTTTGGTCTTTTTCTTCTTTTGTTCACCCATCTGCACAATGTTTCCAGCAACAATAGATAAATTCTGAATCAGCAGTATGTCCAAGTCCACATCAGTCAACCTTTTGAACTCATTGCAGATTTCCTCTGGCATAAAGACTGCAGGATAATTTTCCTTTAAGACAACCAGAGAACATGGCTCATTGATCATTTCCCTCCTGTGCCCATAGGTAAGATCCATTAGTTCCTTTATTTTGTTTTTATCCCTGCTCTTATCTGCCTTTGACATCTCCCGTGCCATCACATTTCTGTAGCTATGCAACATTTTTGCATCCACTTTATCCACTAGGGAGCTATCATTTGTACCCTCCCGTGTGAATTTTGCAGAAGTAATGTCAGCTTTTGACCTTCTTTTTCTGCATTCACCAAAGGGGTCTTTTGCTCTCAGTGCTTTCATTTTATTTTCTACTTTTTGTAGCCAACTGTTGAAACCTGTTCCCAGACGATCCTTCAAGTGAGGATATTGTGTAACAAGTTGATCCACATATTTTGTCTTTAGTGCCATGGTTGGAAAGGGACTTACTTTGTACAAAACATCCCCCAGTTTCTCTAACAACTCATGCCGCAAGGACCAATCAAGTTTCTGACCATTTTTCAACGTAGTTTGAAGCCTGCAAGTCATTTTAGCCTCTAGTGCTTCCCAGTTCAAGGACTCTGAAGTGGCCATCAGTGTTGTCACAGAAGTCATGGATGGGGTGCATTCTGAAGGGCTTGGTGCTTCATGTGATTTCACACCATCTTGTGCATAATCATTCAGCTGACAGTGTACAACTTTTAACTTTGCTTTATCTTGCATGACCTCGCCTTTCCGTATATCAATCCATTCCCACTCAGTATCAAAACGTTGTACCATGATTTTAGCACTTTCTAGTAGTGGTAGACTGGAGATTATTTGTTGTAGTAAGTGCTCACCAAATATGCCCTCAGTCAATTCAATTGGTTAGTGATATTGGCCATGAAGCACCAAGTACTTCACCCTGCTTTAAAAATAAGGTACATTACTCCATTAACTAATTTAAAGGTATCGTGGAAGCATTATGGTACTTTTGTAAATAAAAAAAATCGTTTTCCATGTAGAGTGAAAACCTGTCATAATGACACCATCCATTCCATACAAAATGTGTTGGATAACTGAATGTCAGATAAATGAGTCAAATAACAAAGTAAACTTTACCCATGAAAATTTGAGTCATTATATTGATTGTTTCAGACATCTCAGTGTCGTTATAATGAGGTTTCACTGTATAACCATTGAGATCAGGGCTAGAATTTTCCCGACAATTCGACTTCCATTCTTGTAAGCATTCCCCTAAACTTGTCTTCCATCAAAAAGAAAATCAACTGACAAAAATTAGAACAGATTCTTGCAAAATTGTGTAAAACTCTGTCTCTGGAAATGTGATCAAATTGTAAATCAATTTGGTATAAACAAATTGAAGCCATCTGACTAGTGACTGAGAGCCTCAGAGGAAAAAGAAAAAAGACAATGAAACTTGCTTTTTGCCAGTATCTGTAACATTATGTCAGCAGCTGCATGGCCAAGACATTGCAGATGTATGGAAAGTATAGTGCAAACATTTTGAGAATTCAGTGCCTAGAGATTTATGACCCAAATATGATCATACAATTCATTTTTTTTTTTTTTTTTTTGTCTTTGGCAAAAATCCTGAAATTTTTATTGAAGGTATTTGAAATGTTGCTCTGGTTATAAAGGTTACTACTATGTTAGGAGCAAGTTTGTGGTATAGCTTCAGTTTTTTTGTGTTCTCCTCCATATTGATCAGATGAGACAGATCTTGGAAAAAAGACACACTGTACAAATATAAATATTCCTTGAAGTCAAGATACGCTCAGTTTTAACTCTTAGTCGACAAGCTATATATGACATTCATTAAGATATATATACATGTACATAAATACTTTGCCCCTATAAGATATAAATATAAGATTAAATATAAACCTTGCCAACCAAGAACAGAGCTGAATTAATCTACATGTAGATTCTGATCTGATCCTAGTGACTTCCGTCACATTTAGCTGACAGAGAATAGGCAGGGCAACCCTAAATAAGTTTATTAACATAGCAGTCTGTATCAGTCCTTCGGTTGTTACATGTAAAAATGTGACCAGACCAGCAGAAATTCAGGCAAGCCCTATATGAAAGTATAGGGGCTTTTCAATTTTTTTAACCAAATTACTGATAATCATAAACAAACTTTTCGCATACATAGAAATACACTTGGCTGCTGTTGTATTACCTTACCATATGATTCTTTTTAGGCTAGGCAGTAAAGTTATAAAGCAGGATGGGTTACTGCAACTATAATCACTTAAAGGTAATCTGGACCAAATCACTTTATACATGTGTATTTGCAATAAAGTGTTTGAGGACAACAAGTGATTTTCCTTCTATACAGTAACATGATAATGGATAGTAATCTAGCAGCTCCTCAATTGTAACAAGAAGAGACTCATTACAATTGGTTACTGAATATGCTCCAACCTGTTCCAAATATGAGGACTTAAACCTGTCACATAGTAACAAAACATTATTCCGGTGAATGAAAATCGAAGTGATCTGTCCAAACACAAGTTCACCATGATGAAATTCAATGGGTACCATCATGTTAGATTTGTAGTAAATTCCACTGTATTTTACTTTCTGAGCTATGTGTACAGTAAGATCAGTGCCAAGACCCTTTTCGCTCAGCAAGGACTGTACATGTTCCTTCAGAGAACTGATATGGCATTCAACCAATGAGAACACCTCTAGATCAGACTTAGAAAACTGCCCAGAGAGTGCATGTGTGACGGAGAGTAGTTGGTGTCGTTGTGCAAGAGTTTGGATCACATTCTTGAAATTGTGAATAATGGGTATCAAATGCTTGAAGTAGCTATGTTTTGCTTAAAATCGCATGCACCATAACCTAACAAGTGGTCCATACATTTGAATTAGGTCTGGGTAGTGAAGCATATAATGGAATTTTGGCTTCAATGAAAATTCAGGAAAAAGTTCCATCAGAAGTCCATGATGTTCTTGAAGTAGTACATCCAAATATGCCACATTACACTCAGCAAGCCTGGGAGCGAAAGATAGTTCCACAATTTCTTTAAGACGAAGAATAAGCTCAAAATGTCTGTTGTTCTCAGGAAATTTTGACCAAACCATCAAGGGGAAAAGTCTCTAAAAACACCACATTCTACCAGCATTTATTTTCAGTGACCCCTTAGATTCCAAATTTGAAGCTATTTCAACCGGCTTATTTTGCGAATCTAACAAACCATATTTGAAGTTATGGATATGTTTGTTTAAAAAATCATATGTTATATGCCCATCTTTCACCAATTTGGGAATGACAAGCGCAAATTCATATTAGAGAACACCTTCCAGTATATCATGCATAATGTCGGGTGGCAGCCCTTTTATAACATGGAAATATTTTAGCTCATTTAAAGGAGATACACACTTTATTCCATAGAGCTTTGTCATTTCTTTGTATCTTTTGACTCTTTGACTTTGTATGTTATAGGTCTTAATAGTCCTCATGGTATATTCTGAAGCATCTATGCAAGTCTGCATAGATGAACGAGGAGCTATACAAAACCTGCAGAGTCTTGATTCAGGGGAACCAGAGAAATTCTCTAAAAAGGCCACCAATGAAATGGCGGCCTAAGTTATCTCCAGCGACAACAGCAACAGTGCCATAAACTTCCTATTTGCATTTTTTACAAAATTCCCTTCGTGCTCTAATATCTTGATATCTAACAAAAGAGGCTGCAAAATTCGGTTTAACCCAAAGAAATGGAGGTCCACAACTTTGGTCAATATGACAAGCTGGACAACATCTAGTGAGCTGCAATTCTGTGGGTACAAATTACCCAAAATGTAATAGAATGCTACTATCTTGTGCTTTTGTTTGTGGCTGCCAAGTGAATTGACAACTTCAAATTCATCAAAATACAAAAATATTTGTAATGCACTTGGATCTGACTGGAATAGATGATTTTCATGGAAAACACTTCCATCACGAAAATCAGAAAATTTTCCTGACTCAGTACTTTCAGGATTACAAACTTGAGAAAGTACATCTTCCTGGCTCAAAGTGCTATTTAATGTTTCCAATATTGGAACATATTGAAAACTGCACAATTTTCCTTTGGCATTCCTTCGTAACTGATGATTTTCTGGCTCGATATAACCAAAATTTTGCTTGCAATACTTCATTCTTTTCCAGTCAGTTCCAAACATTTCTGTTGCCTTGTGAACACCTTCTAAGCTGACTAATGCTTTGATCTCAGCTTGACTATCTTCACTCAAAGTGTGTGTCTTTAAGAATATTTCTAAGTTTGATTGCTTTAAATGACCACTTACAGTTAAAAGCTCACAAAAATCCTGATGTATCAGTTGTACCGTTTTGACAGGGAGAGTGCACTGTTCTTGTATTTTCAACAATAAATATGCGTAGCTCTTTACAAATGTGTTTTCAAAACTATCTTTGCTAATAATGACTGAGTTTGATTCTAATTCCGACTCATCCTGGCTACAGTCATATTGTGAGACCTCATTCTCATGAAAATGGACTGGTTGCCATGCAGGGTCAAAATCTTCCATTGTAGCCTGTTAATGAATACGACAGCAGAGTGACGTGTAAGAACTGTACAAAGCATATACATTAGTGCAGTTTGCAAAGGGACACTGCACATGTTCTCCATTTCCAATATGTTCTCGCAGGTGAGAAGGCAATCCAGGAAGATCTTTTAAACCTTTACCACAGTATATACAAGATATATTATTTGCAACTGAATGCTCACTTTGATGCTCTGTCTGTTCTTGGCACACAGGGTTTTGGTGTTTCCTATACACATGTGACCTGAATGAACTATAAGTTCTGTAAGTCAGTGGGCATCCGTTTAAACCACACATGAGGAAAAAATTTGGTGCAGTCCCATGGAATAAACTGCTTTGCTGCATTAACTTCCTGATTGTGAGTGTCTCAAAATCATAGCACACAGGACACTGAAACATGTTTTCTTCTTGTAGAGCATAAACGTTCAAAAAATGAAATAACAATATGAACCACACTTGCTTTGGCAGTGGATCCATACATGTATGCTCCCTTGCCCTGAAACAAATCAAAAAATAATTTTCAGCATATCCTGGGATCTCTAACCTCATGTTAAGTTACCCTTACAATATATTTTCAGATATGAGCCTGACAAAGGAAAAAAAAAAACACTGAAAGCACCACCCACCCACCCACCCACCCACCTTTGAAGATGCTAATTTTGAAACTTTTAGACCACAAAAGGCGCACTTTCTTCCAAAAAATTAAAACAAAATTCAACTAATTCTCAGAAAAGGCTCACGCCGGGGCGAGCGCTCCCTATTGCCCAAACTCTTTGCTGTGCGGAGGCCAGAAAAGGGCTACGTTTTTCCGACCTTTGACCTCATTTCAAATATGGCAGCACCAACGTCTGTTGGCGATCGTGTTGCGGCATACCACGCAGATTTCTGGTGTTGGGAAGGAAAATATGCATAGGATAGATTACAGATTGCCTTAGAACGTACAAGGGATGATTTAGCTGAATTTCTTAGCGAGGGAAAACCCACTGATACACGATAATGTGGACCCAATGTTCGGCCAGTTGAAATCTCTTGCAGCTGCCGTTATGAGGCGTCATATGTCCTCGTTTGACAACATTGCGTAGACAACGAGTTGATCTTTTGCAGATATAATTGCCTGTTCAAGAACAACACGTTATCTTCGTAGTGTTTCATATTTTGCACATATTTGCATTTTCGCATTTTTCCATGATTCTTGTGTACCTATTCCCGGCTTATTGCAACCGAGTTATGCAATGGATACAGGCGTAGCCGTATCTCATGCAAAGACAAGACCTAATCAGTACACGAGACAAGTGGAAAATGCACGTACATATTGCTTTCAGAAATAAATGTAGCTTCATGACAATGAAGACTGCACTTTTTTTTGCACAAATAATTGGCATAAATTTGTTTAATTATTGTTTGGATGAACCTGTGACAGGCTATGGACCTCACGTAGGTCCATGTACAGGCAGTGTGCAGGGCTTGCCTGATGGGCGAAAAAGGACCAGAACTTTGGATTCAGAGTATCCGTTTCTCAGTTTTCAGATTTACAGCCACAAAATATGAAACGTGCACATAGCACATTTTAAATTGAGTTATTTTGAAGGTTTCATGTTCAAATGGAATGTAAAGTTGATGAAATCAATACTTCTGTATGCTTAAATTGAAATTGTTGAAAACCTTTTTAATTTAAGTCCAGTAACTGAAAAAGAGGAGACAATCTAAAAAATGTCTAAGAAAATTTCAACTGGATTAGAGGACTAATTAATTTGGGGATAAATTTGACACTTGTGATAATTGAAAATATGAATTGAGCCAGTTGCTTGAGCCGATTGCATTCAGTTCCTCTTGCCCTGAGGAATGTTTATTATTAACCACATATGAGGAAAGAGTGCTTTCATATGTACCCCGCCCGCATTTACTGACTTTTCAACCCATGTGCATGTACATGCACCGAAACAGAAGATAATGGATAAACTCAACCTTATAAATATATGGGCCATCTAATACAGACATGATTTTTACCATTCAATGCTCCAAGAGTTCCCATAATTCTGTTTTGTCAATATGACTTTGATGAGAATCCTTCTTGAAAATGCTGATTATTTTGAAGTCAATCAGTATTGACCCTTTCAAGTTCCCCCTCCAGCTGACCAAAACTGGACAGAATCAACTGTCCTCTCTTTTCAGGACATAGAATTTATTTTCAATCTTAATAAAAACTAATTTTAATGAAAAGTAAAATGCCCCAGGTCAAGAATTTTCCTTGGTACAATAACAGGTTGGCTACTTACTACCTACACCAAGAAAAGCTGTTGACTCGGTCTTGATCCCATGGGGGAAAGGGTTAAAATAAACCTAAATTTGGGGGGGGGGGGGTCAGACAGTTTTGTTCGAAACATTTCGTGTGTCAAATGGCTTCTATTTGTTATTGTGCAATTTTGAAAACTTTGTTGATTTCTCCCATATTTAGCATGACATAAAAATGAATTAAAGCAGACTACATTACACATTCCTTATTGTATTAAGGCGTAGAATATGAATAATAAGAAATATTGTTCTCTGCAAATGGATTTGTGCTGAGAGAGTTGTGGTCATGTAACAAAACTGTCCAACTGGATGTCCCTGAAGATTACTTTGGTGACTTCTAAGAACTTTACCCAGACCCAGTTGTGCCTGTATTTTGACACTCCATCATTTTCTCAAACGTCCACACAAAATTCAGACATGAGAGCTAATCTTGCTTTAAAGAGCTGAAAATGGTAAAATCAAGTAAAATTTTAAGATTTTAGTTTTAAATATACAATAGTACCTACAATTTAAGACCACTGCCATGAGAGACCACCTGGCACTTGTGATCACATATATATGCTTTGTAATTTTACCTGTAATTAAGACCACCTGTCATATGTAACCACTTTTGGCAGACAGGAGGGTTGCTCTTAAACAGCAGGTACTAGAAATTTTCAACTATAATCAGTTGATCAGCTGAAAATTATCTGTGTATGAAACTTAGGCCTAGGCCTACTGCTGGCATTTTGACTTGTGGACAGCCCTGTGTATGTCAGCATTCTATGCCCAGATCATGTGGATGTTAGACCGACATGTATAATATCTTTAACTGTTTTTCTTGTGAAGTATTTACTTGGTAGAATTCTTATTAATGAAAGTCTTGATCATAAAGAATAATCCGTCTAAAAATACACCTTCACCCCACTGTTTTGTTGAATATGAGAAATCATAGGCCAGCAACACTGGGTCACATCACAAAATATACAAGAACATGCTGTTTCACATGATAGAATACCTGTTTTAGCAAAATGTTCGTGACATTTTGTCACTTTTTGGCTTGATGTTTTTGAAGGACAAAATATGCTGTGGAAATACAAATTGTCTGCTTCATGCCATGTCACAAAAATTGGCCCTAACTCATCCTGTAACTCATCACTGCTCATGGCACTTCTAACATTTTGGGATAAGTTTGCAAAAAGGCATAGGGTGATTACAGCAAAGTGAAACCTGTTTTGAGAGACTACCCCTAAGGCAGGTCAAAGAGTGGTCGTATAAGGCAGGTGGTCTCTCAATAGAAGTTCAATAACATGGAAATGATGGCAAAAGGACATGGTCAGCATGATCTGAAAAGCAGGCGGTCTTTCATCGCAGTGGTATCAAAACAAGTTTCACTATATATATATATACATACATATGTAACCTGCATACAGTAGTCCATCTCTTATAATATTGTGCTAAATACTCCAGAAATGGGGTACATTAGCCTCATTTCTGGTGTTGGGGTGAGGGTGGGAGTGTGGTGAAAACATAACTACAATATTCAGAATACAAAGGAACAGACCTCATACAAAAGGCATGCTTGTTTTTGTGGAGGTTTTATAAAAGAGTGACCACTGCAAAAAGTATTAATTATGATTGTTAAAAAAGATTAAGACAAAAGCTGAGGATATATGCTGAAACATTCATTTATTCACACATTACTTGTTAGACAAAAAACTTTTTCTAACATGAGGCTTTTTTTCATCTTCCAGAAGGTCAAATATGATGCGATAAATCATTCAACAAATCTACAACATGAATACATGTGGTAGACACCAGTTATGTAAAACCTACTTTCATATAATAACAGTTCATGTTTTACACTACTATTTCATGCTGTTCAATTTTACATGGACATTTTTGCTAACACATATTGCTGATCCATTAAAACGAAAGTTGACATGTATGGTCTGTAAAACTCTGAAAATTTATTATGTTATACTAGAACAACATTGTTCTTTAGAAAAAAGTGAAACTTGAGATTTGTCTACTTTGTAGTCAGACAGGAAATACGTTTTAGCACCAGTACCAAAATATTTTGCTTAAATGTAGCATTCTGCACATCAGCTACAAAGATGTATATTTAATGCTGATAAGATATTATTTAAATATATTTTGCAGAAGTGGAAGTGCCTTATATTTATGGTTATGTGCATCAGGGACTGCAAAATTCCCAGCATTGTCCATCTGATAAATACAGTCCTGAAAATGTAATGGTCATTAAAGCAGTGCTTAAAAAATCAAGCACAATATTAATTTTAATATATATTTTGAACTTCAAACAGAGATGAAAAAAAAATACAGATAGATCGATATATTGATAATAAAACAGTAAAAAGACTTCTTAGTTATGGCAGTGAAAATCCCATGAGTATTGGGTTTCAAAATTTATACCGAATTGGGCAAATGCTCATGGTATTGTGTGCCTATTCTATGTTATCTGCAGAGCTTTCCAATGGTGCAGAAAGAATTCAAGTTGTGGATACAGTCCATTCACAAGCAACTACGACCTCGCCATGGAGAAAAAACTTTAAATATGAAATTTCCCTGTATAGAAATGTTCCTGGTGAGGTATACTATGGTATCAGACAATCAGTCATGCCACCTGGTTTGGTTTTGAATGTTGCTGTACACGATGTACAGACATACTGAAAATTACATGCATTGAGAAACTAACATGTACATTGAATACAACTGTACAGTTAATATGGGAATCCCAGAACCATAAATGAATAG
Source organism: Hermodice carunculata (assembly GCA_964020975.1). Lineage (NCBI taxonomy): Eukaryota > Metazoa > Annelida > Polychaeta > Eunicida > Amphinomidae > Hermodice > Hermodice carunculata. The sequence continues at coordinate 35,392,579 of OZ026628.1, read as the reverse complement.
AAAGTCACTGGTAGAGAAGGATTTTTCAAGTGGTGAGAAGGCCCATGTTATCTGTACCAGCGAGAAGCTTGTTGTAATAAGGTACAACAAGAGGACACCGAGACTGCACTTCAACCTACAGTATCGGTATGTGAACAAATATGGTGTCCCACAAAACTAGATATCCGAGACCCAAGACAAAATTTAGTCACTTTTAAATGATAATGCTAGTAGCCTTGGTGCACAAATTCAATTCCTAAGTAAAACTCAAGTGCATTTTTCAACATGAGTGGTGTGAACAACCACTTGCATGTATTTCCATTGAAGTAAGCATCTTAAGTTTGTGTGGAAAATTTTAGTTTCATAAATTATGTGAAACTTTGTGGTAGAATGTGTCAAATACTGCTCCTACCTGACCATGGCTATTTAGACAGACCCTATCATGAATAATATGACTATTATAAATACACTGGTAGTGGCTACCAATGCAATGGCAGCAGCATTTTTGGCTTGGTGTGGTGGAGTGCTGTAATAATACTTGATCACACAGCGGTTCGTATAGATGTTGGGGAAAATGCCATGACCCCAGCAGATTCTTGTAAACAAACCTGATGCATGGAATGGGAAGTCCAAGTAAAATAAATTCCTTCTTTTGTACCACAACATGAGTAGTTATGGCCCTATTGACATCCATAATTGCCTGAAACCAACACAGAAATATGAGTAATTGTTCTTATTCTTACTTTTATGGATTTTTTACACACACACACAAAATAAATAAATAAATAAATAAATGAATGAATGAATGAATGAATGAATGAATGAATAAATTAATAAATAAATGAATGAATAAATAAGTAATTTAATATTTCACTGCATAGAATGAATAAATTAATACATATTTCACTGCATGGACACTGATTAGGCCTATGAGACCAGATTATTTGGGAGTTTTATCTCTTATGATCCTAGCACATACATATTCATATTTGTAAATTCATAATTATGTACATGAACAAATTTGAAGTAATGGAAAAAGTTGTATCCACCCAGTGTAATTTCTAACAAAGCACATATAATCACATTGCTGTATTTATATGATTCTCTTTGATCATTAATGAGAGTCTAATCTAAGCAAGTCACCAAGTACAGTTTAAAGTACAACGTAATCAAGTGCAATTTCATCTAGAGGCTCAATTTACTTTGCCATTGATATCCAAGCTACACCCTGCCATTACAAAATCACCTCTTTCAACTTTACAGGCATGTTGACCTCACAAAACTGGGTCAAGGTCACTGATATTACATAACACTCTAGTATTGGACATGGTCTATCTATCCTATGAATTTGGCAAGTCTAATCTTATTACTTCTCCAGAAATAGAATTTTATATCTTAAAACACACTTTGGCTCACAATTTCCGTCAAATTATAGGTGGCACCACTAGTATCATTGACTTTGATCTCCCCTGCAACCCCACCAAGTTTTGTGACGATCTGCCCCAAAAGAAAGATGCTAAAGTGTTCACAAGATTTTCACATTTTGACCCCCTATAGCCATAATATTGTAGGTGGCGCCACCAATATCAAAAGGCACTAGTTTTCCACACACCCTATAAGTCCTGAAAGTTATATCAGGCTAACTTGAAAACCCGCGATGGTATCATGGTCACAAGATGTTCACATTTTGACCTGTACATTACATAATATATAGGTGGCGCCACCAACATTGATATGGGCAAAGATTTTCATACACTTTATAACTTCTAAACGAACTGTCTTTATTTTGAGTATTTGTACTGATGAGCCAATTAAATATACATAAACAAGCAAAAACTTTAAAAGTTCTGTACTTGCATGTAACTTTCGAAAAGTCTACAGCAGGACCACGTGTTATACTGAATGTGCTTTTATTTTCATGGTTAAAAAGTAAAAAGGTACTATCAAGTATCTGAAGTTCAGCTAGGTACAAATATGCATGTGTATTCAGATACAAATATGTAGCCCTATAAGTATATAGCATACAGGCTTCTGCTAAATGATACTGTTCCCAAATATTTTTTACAAGCATCTTCCTTTATATGTAGGCCTACAGGTTATCACAATCATGATGCACGATTGGTGACTGTCGGTTGGCCACTTGTATCAGGTCATGGTTCATATGTAATTGGTGACTGTCTTGATATATCAACCAATGGACAGTCATCAATCCTGTAACTGTTAATACATGTATGATACCAATAAGCCTACCTTTGGATTAACACATTATACAGTGTACATCTGGGCATATTTGGAAGTACAAAATTAAGAGGGCCAACATGATTGTTATACATGTAGGCCAACATATACAGGAACATGTTTGTAATCATATTTCATTTTATTAATCAAAATCATATTTTACATGCATGTGATACATATGCAAATATGTATCCTTACTTTATCCTAAACAGAGAATAGTAAAGATCTACATATGGTAATCATGTATAGGTTTGCATATACATGTATACATGCACGTAACTATGCTTTTATCTATGTGTATACAAATAAACATATATATTATGTGCTTATTTGGAAACTGTGCGTACTACATTTTTGGAAATGGGCCTACCTGCAATGCACATACAAGCATGAATCATAAACTAAAACCACCCGACAGAGTTACCTGCAGTTGAGCCTGCTGGGAAGCCAAGCTGCTGTTCATTTTTGTTATGGTCTCTGCCTTTCTTTGGTGTTCTTGCTGCATACATTGAATACCCTGTTCAAGGTGATGCAGATAAGAATTCTTTTTGTGATATTTTTTGCTCAGCAGCACTCAATGCCTCAAATTGTGTGAGACGCCTGTGGGCCATATTTTCTTTTAAGGCAGCACATTGTTTTTGTAAGGCACAATATTCTTCTTTCAGGTGTAAGAGTTTATTTTCCTCTGCCTTAAGCTTTTTTGTCACACTACTTTCTAGCAGCTCATCACCTCTTCTCTTCCTTTCTGCTGCCCACCTTCCTAATGGAAAACGACCTGACCCTGGACCAGGTGCTGCCAGGTAATCATGGTCCAGTTGTAACAGCTTAACAGCAGCTGGCCCTGTGGCAGGTGCTGGCGCGTAACCGTGGTCAGATATATTAAATGCATCCAGCATGTTTTTTATCCCTTCCTTTTTTCCTTTAGGTCTTTAGGTGTGGTAGTGAAACCCCTGTATTCTCTGTTGTCCCTGCAAGTATTAAGAAAATTATATTTGGTCCATAGATAATTTAGCATACCAATGTATACACAAATATCCATTTAAACAGTCATAATCATGAATTTATGTGAGGCCAGTTCACAGACTGGTGGGTGGATAGATTCATCATAATATGAGGACAATATTTTGAAGGGTGAAAGCCCATTTTAGATGTACACTAGCTGCCTTGTTCATGGCATCCAAAGTGGCAATGTACAACCTGCACAAACATTCAGTTTATCAATTAAAACTATGTGCATTAAAATAATGCACATTAGCCTCACCAGCAGTGATTGTGACCAAGTTAATTGTGATGGGTCATATAAAATATGACCCATCCTGTAAAATTTCATGACGGTAGGTCCAAGTGATTTTGGAGACATATGCACGACACAAGCTATTGGGATGGACGGATGGATGGATGACCGAACAGACGGACAAGAGCAAAATCTATAGAAGTAAATTTGTTTCCCTTAATTACACTCTTGTTCTATCCATACACAAGTTGTCTGCAGTTGAAGCATGCAAGTGATAAATTGTACCCTAGGTAGGCCTGCATAGTGTGTAGCCTATGCCCAATATGGTCCTTCATCAAAGCCTGCTTAGTTATTTAGGCCTATCAAGTTCACAATTAGCCCTCAATAAGCTGTAAAGTCCCAGCTTTTTCACAAGCAGGTGTATTTGCCTATCATGTCACGATTTAAAGAAATTTATTAGGCCCTGCTTTTCCAAATATATATATTATCTTTGTTTCAAAGGCAGAAAAGGGTTAACATTTCTACTGCGTCTGCCAGAACAACAATTGTTCATGTAACCAAACCGAAAAACAAATAATTTTTTGATGGGCATATTATCCAGCTTAACAGTTGATGCGTCCAAACTCTGATTACAACGAGTTTCGTTGCCCGTAGGCTGTATACGTGTGGAATAGCAACTGTGTTGACATTTGGCGGACTGGGCGATATTAGGGGTGGGGCCTTGGTTCAACTTATATATGCCTGGAAATTCTTACACGGATCTAGCTTGTATTTGAAAAGTAGAAGTACAGACAAAGATTGTTGGTTTTAGTTTTATAAGAAACTGTTCTGTTTAACAGTTAATCGTGATGAGCGGTTAGGCCCACGTTGCCTAGCAACAAATTGCTCAGGAATTCCACCGCACACTTTCACTGTTTTTTTTATCCATACATTTTTCATAGCTCGTAGTTTTTCTCGGAAATGACTCTTTTTGATTATAGAAACAGTTTGTTTGCAAAAAAAAATGATATGGAATGGAATGATATTCTAGAATACAACGATGTGCAAGCTCCTCACCACACACGCACCACCCGCCATAGGTGACAAGTGTTTACATCTGCTTCTTTACCTCCGGCATTGGAGAGCAACTTGGCGATCGCAGCGCTGCGGCCCCGGCGTGGCTCATGTCTGTTTCTTGTAAACTTGGGTTTCTCTGCCTAGTGTATTTAACCAGAGGGCTGTCAGAACAGCCCATACTGACCTGACCTAGACTGGATTAAGTCATGCCTCTTTTGTCACTGCCAGGGATTTCTTCTGCTTTGTTTCCAGTTTCATCCCTGTGGATGTCTCTTGTATGAGAACTACTTTCTGTGACCAGAATGCTGGACTTCGAAATTTGCCATGGAGAACTAGTGTTCTCTCTGCTTTTTTCAGAAAAATTAAATAAACATATCAGTAAGGCACAGGATTCGAACCCGCACTGATGTCCACAGGTTGAAGCGACTGCTCTAACCTCAACACCATCCAGTGAGGCCTGGCCATTGAGGCACGTTTTGTACCTCTTATTGTGCTCAGTGGATCGTGCCAAGGAAGACCTGGCATGTGAGTGCACAGGCAGGTCAAAAATTAGTTCTATACTTTTTCTTGGATTAAGATGATGAAAATGGTTTCCAACTATAATATTGTGTCAGTGACAAAAGAGACATGGTTTAAATAGGAGATACCACTTGTTACTGGGATGTATTCTGAAACCCTGTATTATAAATCCCTCCCACAACGCGGTCGGGATTTATAATGCAAGCTCTCAGAATATATCCCGCTCACATGTGGTATCTCCTATTCTGAAGCAATGTGAAGTTTAACTCTGGGCTGACAGAATGGGAAGCACCAGACAACGAATGAAGCATGACCACATAAATGCACTTGATAGCTCGAGAGCTACCCAAAGTTATGCCCATCAAGTCTGAAGTGGACGAGGTCACTGATTCAACTATGCATTCCCTTGTTGGCCTGATTGTCCAATCAGCAAGTGGCCGAGTCTGGGCCACGCCTTCATGTTTACAATGGACACCACGGTTAACACTATTGATTACTGCATGGATTGTGTTGAACAGTGCAAACTTTTTACCTAAAATGCCACGTCAGTGGTGAGATGTGCATTTTTAGTTTGCCGAGTGTTTGATTTTTCATTAAATCCCAGCACATCCTGTGTTTTTACTTTCTGATCCTTTGACATATAATCCAACCAGCATGGTCAAGCACAAAGTGTCGTACTGCCAAAGTTTGTTTTTAATGCTTGGATGAAGGTTTTGGTGGTTTTAATAGGTTTTGCTCAGTGCAGCACCTCAAAAATCTTGTGCACATGAATTAGCTTGAATGCACACCCATATAGGCCTAGCAAGACATGTTTCTCCTACGCCTTGCCGTGGTAGATGACTTTTCATCTACCCAAGTTGGGGTAGAATGAAATGCACATGCACATTTTGCTCCCCCCCCCCCCCCCAAGCTGAATTGTTGATTTTGATTGTTACGTAAGTTTCGATTGACTTGAATGAGGTGCAGCACTTGCTGTTTAACTTATTTGTGGAGTGTGTGACACAAGGTAGCAATAATGCATCATGTGCATTTAAGTTTAAATTGAAATTGATGTTGCAGGCGAAGGGAGCATCAACTGTGACAACTTACCAGTTTGCTTTCACAGACAAAGTGGGTAAAATATCAATCAAAGCAGTAAAAATCTTGTAGGCATCCAAGAAAATAAAATCCACACTATCTGAAGTCTGGCAGACGGATTTTGGCAGCACTGTTGGGCACCGTTTACTGCTTGGCAAGCCTCACGGTGACCGGTGCCCCAAAAGTGCTGTCGAAATTTGCCAACAGTGCTTCAGCCAGTATGGATTCTCTATAGGAAGGATCCCCCCCCTTGAAATATTTTTAAGAGGGACCTTAATTTATACCAAGGATTATGTAAATTCACTTTTAATTCATATACAGCCTTATTTATAATAATATTAATGTGAAAGTGATGGGGAGGGTTAAAAGACAGAGTCCGTCAGGCAAGGGGAAACAAAGGCACAGCTTTTTGTATTTTGCCAAAGGCATTTATATTTTTGGGAATTTGGGGGCAAGTAAAAAAAGTGTGCTCCCTCATGAAATATATTCACTTCCCTGTTTCCATTTTTCCCTGAATCCCTCAAGACATTTTAAAAGTACCAAACAAAAATTTCTCTTCCCTCTCTGGTCAAATTCTAGAAACTCTGCTATCTACAACCAACATATTTTTAAGCCTGGCCATTATACAATGACATGTTGCATAATATAAAACTTTTTGGCCAAATAAAGGTTTCTGAGTCCGAGTTCAAATCTGTGATTGTGAAGGGAGATAATTTATAATGTCAATAAATTACATGATTTGCCGTAAGACCACACAAACATATATCTCGCTTTATCATCAGTGGTTTTCCACAATTTCAGAGGATGGGAGGGTTTTTTTGTTTCTCTTTTTTTTTTTTCCAATGATTTACTGTATTAAAGCTTTCGGCAAGTCTCCATTGCCTGTACAGGTCATTTGTTCATTCAGAATAGCATGAGAATGCTGTAATTCACCACCCAAGGCTTAGCAGCTTTGAAGGTGAACGACTGGCCACACTGAGAAGCCAGGGAGGACTACATTACGGTATTTACATGTTTGGTGGGGAGTCTCTCACTTTAGTCTCAGCATGGCCAGGCACTACCCAGTAGCCCCAGTGGTGAACAAAATAAAGTATAGATCTATGACGTAAGCCTTTGGAGGAGAATCTAGTTCTCTTGATCGGTGCTAGAGGTGCTGACCACTAAAGGCATTGATTGAAGTTTTGTCGGCAATTTTTTTTCGTAAATGTTTACCAAATAATTTTTTTACACAATTTGGTGCGGTACCGAAAAAAAAAATGATTGGGGCGCGGATGATATTGATAAACCGGGATATTTTTGTGATTTGGCCTAAATCTCATAAATCTATCAAGTAATAAGTATCATTTCATACAGAATTCAACAGATGGGCCTATTTACCAATTTTGTGATACTTGTTTACTTATTCTGGTTAACATTACAAACAAGCACACGATCTAGTCCATGTTGTGAAATGTTTACTAACTTTTGTTCTATGTTTACTTATTCTGGTAAACCTTGAACAAACTAGTTGAATATTCCCGCGCTTCCCTAGTCATATGACCCAGAAAGTCACTGTTTGAACGATTCTGCCATTTTGAATCATTTCTTGCGAAAAGTTACTTGCAAATCTTAAAAAATAGTAATATGCCTATCCTGTTTTCTTAAACACTGGTAAAACTGCACCGTGTGTCTTTAGCATAGTCCTAACTTTCTTTAAGCATGCTAAGTTAGAAACTATCGTCTGGGCAATTTTGATTGACCCAGACTCGAGCTTCCCTGCCGAGTCGAAATCAAAGGACATCTGCATAACTAAATAAGAATATGAAAAACAGCTTACACTTTCCGGACTCTTTGAACATTGCCAAACATTTTATGGTCGTTATTTTGCACAGACAGTGATCAGATTACTCACCTGGAAGATGTGATCTGCCCTTTGAAAACCCGATGATCTGTCTTCTGCTACAAAATGGCGTTGCGGAGATTCCCTGGAACGGGCGTCATTTGAAAGACATTTGAGGGAGCATTCATTGAAACCAGTAAATCTTTACTTATTTTAGTAAATGTTTAGGCCAACAACATGTTGTATATCTATTCAGTTCGTGTTTTCAATTACTGCTTAATGTATTTATTTTTTACACGAAGGAGTTTGGATAGAACCACAAGAGAAGGCCTATATAAGCCTACATGTTTGACAGTTTTTTTCAGTGTCTCAAAAAGTTAATTTCATTTAATAGTGTTTAGATTTTTAGTGTTTGATTAGATAATTTTGTTTCTTTTCATTAGTTAAAAATGTTAGAAGTTAACATTTCTTACTTGTTAAGAAAGTTAACAACTTTCTTTAAAGATACTGGGCTGTTAGGCCTATAATATAATAAGCCTAACCCCTATTGAAACAATTTTTTAGCACAGTTGTATTACAATTTACGGTGAAACCGACCTTAATTCTTTGGAGAGAAACATAAAGCATTTACTGACACTTTTTTTGGCATTGTGGACTGCATCACGTACTTATTTGGTTTGGTTTTTGTAGTGTTTTTTCGGGGGGGGGGGGCTTTCGGTTTTTGTTTTGTTTTGTTTTGTTTTGTTTTTGTTATTGTATTTTATTTTTTTTGTTTTTTTATTTTCTTGTTTTTTTGGTTTGTTTCAATTGTTTTGTATTTCGGCTCTTGCTGCTCAAGCAGTGGGTTCTTAAAGTGTTTCTTACCTAGCTCGCTTTTGTTAACGTTAGATCAACCATGAGTCCGGATAACTGGGAAGCATACAGCTAGGCCACAGTGCTGCAGTATGTTTAGAGGAAACAAACAACATTCGTCACTTTGTCTTTGTCACAAGTGTCTGTGGGCCTATCAACCCTGACCGCGCAAGTCGAATTTCGCTGATCAATATTGCTTAACCGGCTAAATATTTGGTATGTAAACGTACCTAATTCCTTGTTTAAGGACTAAACCCATATGTATGTCAATAGGGCTATATTTAGTTATATCTCCATTGATTTGCATGTTAAAATTCTGCGAGTTCCGATCGTGATTAGTGAAGGATCCCTTTTGACGTCCTCCACTGGTAGCTTTTCTTCAGCCTTTTTGTGCGGGTTTGTAAACCTCTCCTGTAAATAAGTAGATCTCTGCACAAACTATCCAGACCAAGTAAAACTTTACTATGGCACTAGTATGCTGAACAATCAAGTTAACCTATACCCTACATTAGTAAAAGTTCACCTTTAACAAAGGAAATACTACTAGACCTGCGGCATAGAGGGCCCTTCGGGGGTCATACCCCAACCGATGGTATAACAAGTTACAACCTATATTTTCTTATAGGTATATATGTCCTCTTCATGAAAAAATAGGTTGTGGAATCTGAAAAGCGTTTAATCATATATATTTCTGCCCGTTTCCATGACAACCTATGCCATTTCTGAGACAACTAAAATTTGTCCTTAAAAATAATAACTTTGGTGATACTGCCTGTGGAAAGGCTAAATAAATACCCAAATGTGCTCAATTGCGCTAATATAGTCACAAAATACAGAGTTTGTTCAAAGAGCCTAATTATCATATGTTAATTTATGCAAAAATATGAAATTTACATGGCAATTAAGTAATGTGCGACGGATAACATACTATATTTACTAAGATATAGCTTCGTTTATTCAAAAAAAGGCAAAATGGTTAGCAACAGTACTCATACAAGTTTTTTTTATCATGTTTATATGAGTATACCATATGCATATTAATATGCTATCATATGTCATCTTCGCTTAGAGACCATCATAACAATTGCCAATACAACTGATAAAGTAAGATAGTACTTTGTACCATGTATTCACACCTACACGTAATTTACAGTGAACCATCCCATGGAGTCCTGCAACATAACTAATGTATCTCTGGCATCAAACCATGATTCGAGATGCCTTTTAGTAAAGGAAAACAGTATAAGTACATGTACACACTAAATACAGAAAGCTGATTAATGGTGGTCACAGTTTGGACATTCTACGCCAAGATTCAATCATCATCTTCCTCATCATCACTGTCTGTTTCAGTGTCAAAAGTGTCATTTGCACACTCATGTCTAAAGCATGCACATAATTCTGTACATTTAAGTCCTGTCTAAAGGGAATGGCACTTTCACAGTACACTCAATGTCGGTGCAATATATATGAATCGGGTTGCGGAATTCCAGTGGGGCTAGCTCATTGGTATACATCAAATGCTTCAGTTAGCCATCATTAGACATTTCCCAGCCGTTACCATTAGGATCCCACACTTTAGGGTTAGGAATGTGACTATGGTATTGGTGTCTTTTTGTCCAAAACCACTTCCTAATAGTCATTACCCTATTCCGCAGTCCAAACTCTTTACTCTCCATAAGCTAACCTGCCTCTGCATAACCTATATACATATAGAACTACTATAGTCCAAATTACACACGTTCCTCTGTAAAATTTTGACATCGGCTGTATCAGCCGAAATATATTAAAGGGTCTTCGGCGGGTACCTACTCAACATGTTTCGGAGCCTTTTACCCGTACATGTCTCTCTGAGTAGCGGCTCCTTGTCTAAGCTAAATATTCAACAAAGACAACCCACATAATAATGAATAAATATGAACGTGGCAAATGATGAATTAGCTAAATACGTGAAGTTTTGCTTATAAATGCAGACCTTCATTATGAAAGAAGAATACCTTGCAAACAAACTATAATTACCAAATTTGTGTAGTACAGGTTCAGTTAAGAACAATTTGACTTACCCCTGAACCAATATGTACCCTTTCTAGCTGGATATCTTATTCTAGTTAAACCATCCGCCAGTGTTAAACTGAAGTGGAAACAAGCTAGGGCATTATATTCAGCCCCAGTGATTGTAAAATAAACAGTTGCAGCTAGACCACCTGTATAAACCAAGGGAAATCCAAATAAAGACTGCAACAATGTACATCCTGCACCAGAAATGTAAAACAAACTCCATGATGACAACTACTCTTCAAGCAATTAAGCTCTATTTCATTGCCAACCCTGAATCAATGTATCAACATAATGTGTCAGACTTGTGATATTTGACAAAATACTGTCACTGTTGAGTATTTTTTTAATATTGAGGGAATGTGCATTTAAGCATGTCAGAAAAGAATGAAGGTCACTAGCATTTATGCCAAAAACATGTTATCGAAACAATTTTTCTTAACAGGATTTTAAGTACAATAAAGCAAACATGTAACTGTCGTAGGCCGCTGCTTGCTACCGATAGTCATTTGTATTTCAGTCAAGAGAATGCAATGAAAATATTAACCAGATATCAAGTACAAATAGGCAAGCTTGTAACTGTCTTAGGCCACTACTCGCTACCGATAGCCCCTGGGGGGTTTTACCTCAGAGAAAACAAGCTAGCCTAAAATGTCTGAAAGGTGTACATTAACACAGAATGATGCCAAAAGATAAAATTATGTCGACAAAAAAGCAAGTCTAAAATCTATAAAATTATTGAATCCAAACTTTCTAACCATCTCGGGATATTTACAGCAAAATTTGTAGAAATATTTGATCAAAAGTACATCTTTGAATCCTCCTGACCCAAGTTTATTGTAAATAGAAATTTGGTTCTAGATGCAAAGTCCTGTAATTTAGAACAAATACGACCAAATCTCAAAGTCTTTGAAAAAAACGTATTACATTCAACAGTATCCGAAATAATACTGTCTGGGAAAAGATAATTAACTACTTCAAAGTTTAACTCATCTATTTTGTGATAGACTTTAATAGAAAACCTGTCATTAGTGACCTGAATAATCAAGTCCAAAAACACATCTCTGAAACCATCTGAATTGTTACCCTCCAAAGGGATATCTTTTGGGTAAATTTCTTCAGCAATTTTACTGAAATTTTGTACATTTACACAAGCAATGTCATCAATATATCTTCCGTTGTTTGATAATTTTGTAGCCATTTGAAAGTGAATTTTCATCCGTTTGTCCATATACTTAAACTCAAACCTGGTTAAATACAAATCTTCCAGTAAAGGGGAGCAGTTGCTACCCATAGCAATGCCTTTTATTTGTTGAAAAACCCAATGGTCCGCATTGAACAAAAGTATTATCCAAAAGAAATTTTATAGCATCTATCAAAGTTTCAACAGTGTAGGACTCAATGTTGCTTTTTGACTATTTGTTGTGTTATGCTTTCTTTATATATGAATTAATATTAATGTATGGTTTACCATTATGGTTAAACATATTGCTTGTTAATTCTGAAAATGAACTTTGACTTCATCTGTGGGTAGATCTGTGTACAGTGTAGAAAAATCAAAACATTTGATATTTTTTGCTTTTACATCTTTGATTTTATATACAAACTCGGAAGAATTGCTAATACTCCAAAAACAATTTAATTCATTGTTTGTAGAAATTGCATTACAGTATTTACGAAAATGATTCCTAATTGCAGTCAAACACAATGTTCCTTTTTTTGATAATTGTTTTTTTTTGTACATTTTGCAGCACCGGCTATGAATCTAGATTTTAAAGGGTTTGTATGTAATTTGGGTATCCAAAACAAAAGCAGAATACAGGAATGATCTTCAGAAATTTTGATATTAAAATTCCTTTTCATCTCATCTTTATGTGTACCTATCAAATTACCAATGGATTGTTTGTGTAATTTATATACATCATTTACTCTTAGGTCTGAAATATTGTTTCTACCAATTTTCTCTTCAAAACATCTAGATAATATTTTTTGCAGATGATCCCAAGATTGTTCCCTGCCTTATCTATGTTGCGACTAAAAAACTTTCTTGTAGTTCTTTGACTGCTTTTGAAACTTCAGGTTGTTTTAGATTAATCGTATTGAAATTCTTAATGTGGGATTTGTAACAATTAATTATTTTTCTAGAGACTTTTTTCAAGTTTGATAACAGTCCTTTAAATTTCTGAAATTCTATTTTTTGTTTCTTTGCCCATTTCATACAGTAGGAATCAAATGCATCACATGTATCCTGAAATATACTGTCAATGTTCAACTTGGGACATATCCGAAATATTGTACCTTTTTTCATAATTTCTTTTAAACTTGAATTTTGTATGATATCCAAATTACCTGTAAATACATGTTTGTGGTATGCATCAGCAAAATCAGAATATTTACTGTTGGACATACAGTCACAATTTTGATTCGCTGCGATATCTTCAAGAGTAATTCAGAAATTATTTGTAATTCATGATACGTTGTCCAATATTGTTGCCATATTTATAGGAAATGAGGGGGGGGGGGTCTTTTATTTTGCACTCCTTGGGAATCATATTACGAACAAATTTCAATTTGAAAAGGGACTGAATGTTAAGTGAATCAATAATTTTGTGTTTGAAAGAAATGCTGCAAAACATTTGATATAATTTTTTCTTATTAGAATCTGGTTTCCAAATAGTTGTTGTGTAGGCGTGCACAATTTCACAAAAATTTTGAGGAAATGTGTATTCTGAATCAGTAAGACCCAAATATTAATTAATTTTTGTTATGTCTCGAAATGATAGTACTTTAAGAGCTGTATGTAACTGATCAATGCCATTGTGGCACCAGATGACATATTGGTATTGTGCCCTTTTCACATGTTGCTTAAATGCATCCTCAGTAAGCGGTAGTTGAGCAGCTGATCGGTCTGTGGTGGAGGCAAGCGTATATCATAGCTTGTTCAAAGTAGTTTTGTAATCAGTCCCTTTTCCTGTGTTGAGAGCTTTGCTACATAAAACACAGGTATTGGGATTTAGCTTGGCTGCGGGTGGCTTCTTGGATGGCAATGCCAGGTTCATTATTTTAGGTTCACGGTACAAAATTATCTAAACTGCAAAAACATTAAAACGTGGGTGTTCTTACCAAGTCCAAGCTTCATTTTAGAAAATAATCCAGTTCACCATGTGTATATTATCAATCATGCAACACATTTTGACAATATGCACAGTCATTCACAATAACACTGATAGTGAGACAATCACACAGCAGAGTTAGAATCCGACATGGACTTTGGAAGTCAAAGAAATGTGCCCAGATTTGTGCTTTCTGGTGCCTCTACAACACAACACATAAATGATAAAATCCTAATTTGAAGATGACCTCATTTGCATAAATTTAATGATAGGGTTTCTAAATTGTCTTCACTTCATATTTTTTTTTCGGTAGTATATATGCTAAATTTGCTCAAATTTCAACAATGCGTTCTGGAGAAAGCTAGCCAGACCAGACAACCCATAAACAAAATCCCCCCCCCCCCCCCGTGGTTGACCCATTAAATTTCAGTGAAGCTGTGAACGAAAAATGTTGATAAGAAAATTGGGATTCTATGTTCTATATGATTTGAAGCACTTTTCAAAGAACTGTAACTTTTTGCATTGGTACAGCACATAATGTGTGATATACATCTCTAGAATGGCTTCAAACCCCCAACATTTGAAGCCTAATTTGCATACATGTAATGGTGTCCACTTCATATACTCAAGCAAATTTGGTATCAGTATATCCCTGGAAATATATTACCTTCATCATTTAACATTTACCCCCATTTTTGGTAATTTGGCAACTGCAGCAAACAACATCAACAAATAGAGGTATTTACATTGCCAAATAGATGACAAAATTTGCACATAATTATAATAATAATGATGGCAATTTCACGCCAGTTGAAAGAATAAGGTTAGTGCCACCTTCTGACGAAATGTGGAGTGCTATCTTTAAAATTAAGGCAGATATTAAAAAATTCGTGAAAAGTAGTCATTTTTCCACAAAAATAGAGGTTGCCATAGAAACGGGCGTGTAAACATACCAAAAAACGCTTTTCGGACTCCACAACCAATTTTTCTGTCAAGAGGAGACATGTGCGCACGTTTTGATATAGGTTGTGTTTTGTAATACCTTTGGTTGGGGTTGCACCTATTTTTAGGGCACTTTTGAAGCATTTGCCGCTAGCCTAGTAACCATGCTGTGTTGGTCTATACGACACACAGTCCTTCAGTTCGCGACACACTTCTGTTTGCAAGACGGAAAAAACGATATACATATATTTCAAGTCCTCGCTAAGTTATGTCAGAAATTATGCCAGCTGCATAGCCTGATAAAACGTCTAGCATCCAGCATGAAGTACAGCATCAGTCATTTATTGTAGGCCCAGACTTGAACTGCATGTTTTAAAATGAAATTGGGAGAAAGGGCACCAGCAGCATAACCGTAGTCTTCCAATCTAGAATTCATAAATGCGCATGGTTGATCTCTTAATTTATCAGGCGTGGCATAGGAAACTAGTTTCGTATTCAGTTTTGAGAAAATTATAGGTGGTTATTTTCAGATTACCATAATTTCGAAACGATACCTGTATTCGCCACACCTGAGCCAGGACTCCTCAGTTTTCATGCCGTATCTCGATGCAACAAACGTGCGAATGAACGAGATAAACTTCAAAGCCTAAGATTGAGTTTGTAAATACGGACCAAGATTAAATATTACGATATGTCCAACTTGAACAATTAGTCTACTCTTTAAAAAGGTCAATACATTGGGTTTCATCATTTACCACTCAGTAATAAATTATCTTTAAACCAGAGATATTCATACATATTATACACATTCCTGAATTAATATGCTCCGACACTGAGTTGTTGAAACACTGCAAATAAATTATTTTTGGACAGAATAGGGACATTGCCGTATAGCAAATCATATGCGTTCACCCCGTACACATTGAGTGTTGATATTCGAAAAACAAATATGGTGAGCACATAAAAGATAATAAGTTTGTGATCTTGGTGCCATGTGTTCGTTGTCTTCATTGTTAATTTTCTAACAGAAACAGAGAGAAGAAAGCATCCGTTGACTTTTTTGCCGGTCACTACACACGTGTTTGAACTAAACGAAACTGGCAGTTCCAGAGAGTATTTAGTCCAATCCTAACGAATTTCCATGAAATATATGATGCTTTATTAATCAGAAGTACCCATTTTAGATTTAGGCCTATGTGAAGCAGACGTGAGAACTACCCGCGCAAAAAAATAAAGAGGCCTATATTGCGTATCTGATAAGGAAAGCAAAGCCATGCATTTGCCACATCGATCTTCATTATAATCAGCCTTCATCAGCAAAAGGTAGGCGTTCAAACCCTCAATGAGATGTCGTGGTGTAGGCCTATATTTTTTTGTCTTATTCCTTCCTTGTGCTGGATGAAATGATTAACATATCACCTGGAAACTACGTAGTCCATGTTAATATTTTTGCCGCCCTTTTTCCGGTAAATACAGAAAAAATCTGAGCCAATTTGCCAAAATACGAAAAGCAAAATATATATAGGTCTGGGGTTTTTTTTAATGTACATTTATGAAGTTCAACTCGAAAGCATACAAAGGCTGTTAGCATTTCATTCATAGTTGTGTGGTTCTAAATATTTCGTTCCTGGTAAAACTATTATTGACCCAAATGGATGAAGACGGGTTTGTGTCGACCCTAGAACAAGCATAACGTAATCCTTCCAGAAGCCGTCCAATGGCAACCGTGGATATTGCCTGTGGATGTTGTGTCCTCGTTTCGGGTCAACAGACCCCTGCAGTATGACCAATTTTCTGGACATGCAACTCGCTGACGTGGAATAGCTCTGGGGATTTCGTCGTAAATTATCAAATTAATATTTATATAAATTAAAATGACTCGCAAACTGCTCAACGTCAATCTCCAAAACGGGAGAGATTGCGTAGAGCTCATTCGAAACGTCGGCTGAAGTTCTGAATCCACATGGCTCATTGATATTAAATGAGCACCACGCGGGGCTTACAAATTTTAATTTAGGGTGGTCAAGCCAAGATTGCAGCAGGTGATCAGTCCTGTGATGAAAGTCTCTCAAGAAAATGAGTTGCTACATGCAGACTTCACATTTGACAATTAAATACTCGGACACCATGATAAGCACACAGGGATGGGGGGGAGGGGGAGGGCAGCAATAGTTCATGCATGTGTATAACATGTGGTCAGGCCGCATTGATCTGCATGTATGTTTTTGAGGGACCCAAACGAACGTTTCTTCTCTTATAAATATGGTTTCGTTTTCTAAATTACATTGGGCTTAAATCAATGAAAGATACTCTTATTAAATTCATTTCTTTTTTCCCTGAGAACTGTCTTATAATCTGGCTTCTATAAGGAAACAACAGAAAATAAACGATGTAAATAAAGTTTCGGTTTCAAATCGTGCTTTTCCAGACAACGCTCATTAATAAATATGTACACGTTTTAATAATAGTTGTAACCAGAATATTATCAAAAGAACATTAAGCGGCAACTACCAGGGCGGATTCTGGCTGGGGCCCTTAATAAAGGAGCACACACAAAACTCCTTTGGTAGTTAAATCGCAAATTTGTTAAAATATGTCCGCACGTTTGTGAAAGCAGGCCCCGTGAAATTCAAAAGGAAACCCCCATACAAGTACACGGCAAGCAGGTCACATGTCGTTCTGCACTTCTTTGTTGATAGAACGTAGCTTTTCGCACACACCGTCTTGGCTGATCGATATATTTGAGTGAGGTCTTCTTTAACAGGAAAAGACTTAATACAAACTCAATGAAAATGAATGGTAATTTTCTTTCCATATAATTTGGCGGTTGGGCCTGTGCAGTTAGAGAAGGGATAGGAAGGCCGGTTAACAATTCATGCCATGCTTTTCTTGCCTGGCCTTCCATGTCTGCTGCCTGACATTGAATCTTCTCTGCTTTTACATCAGTGACAGTGCAGTAACCTCTTTCATTATCATAGTTTCGATTTCCTGCTGAATATTATTTTCACAGTGCTACACGTAGACAACAGGACTAAATAAAATAAAACTTCCGCTGTTTTGTGTACATTTAAAAAGACAGCAAACTCGATGACTGCTGACAAATTAAATCTCTCTCTCTCTCTCTCTCTCTCTCTCTCTCTTTCTCTCTCTCTCTCTCTCTCTCTCTCTCTCTCTCTCTCTCTGGTGGAAAACCAACAAAGAACAGCTAGGCCTATAACAGGTCATGCGCTATACTATCTGTCCATCTAGATTTATTCGACTTAAATTACTGTCGACAATCGGACATAAATGCAATGCTTTCGGTGCATAGGTCTAAAACAATAGATTATTGACTTTGTAGGCTTATCTATATGAATTCCTTTTAACTACTGGAAAATGTCAAGGTGGAAATAACAATCTCAATTAGACAGCGCATATAAAATTTAGGCAAACATGAAACTGTCGTCATTTGTGCTCATTCGCTGTCAACATTAAATCATTATGACCTGCCAGATAGAGGTATAGGATGTCTGGCCGCAACTGAAATTATAGGCCTAATACCAAGATGTAGCTTCATTTCGGTTTCGTTTCCCGAGTTCTGCTAACTATCTACTGTGCGTAGGCCTACACACTACTTTGAACATGGATTTTTCCCATAACATTTTTGGATTTGTTATGAATTCCTTTTGTATTTATTTTTGCATAGATTTTACAAACCCACGGCCGTAAAGAAAGTGAGACAATAACTGGTTTCTTTCATCGATATCATGCGCATGTGTGTGTTTTTCCACCTGATGAAAAAAAAATTCAGATTGACTGGCTGAAATTAGTTTACGTCCACTGAAGCAAATTCAGTGGGTAGTGTCATGTATATCTTAGAAGGTAGCTTTTGTTGCGTTTTCCACTGTATCACAGGCATAAACCAGTTGCAGTTTGTCACGCAATCAAGAAAACAATGATATAGCCTACAGTATATACACATGCATTGTAAACGATACATGTACAAACTGTTAGATAGAACTGATTTTTTTTCAAAAAGCATAATTTCAACTTTATTATGAAATATACATAATAGAGCTTTTTGGCTTATCCATAAATGAAGGCATGCACATGTTGTTGGGATTTTTAGGTGCTGATAAGCTTTTTAGACACCTGTTAAAATTATTCCTGTCATTAAAATTAGAATACCAAGTGTACATGTACATTTATCCCATTTTTGATTGAATCCCTGGCTTCTGATTGGTTAATAGCTATGGTACACTCTTTGTATTACCCTTATTTGTGCATTAATTACTGCAAAGGTGAAATACAGCGCGAGTCCTGAAACTGAGCCGGGAATACAGCGGTATTCTCGTAACTGGCCGGGGAATACAGCGGTATTCTCGCTGTATCTCCCTATCTGGTTAGTGCATCGATCAGCCACCAGAAGTCTCTGTCATGCGATACAAGCCTTGACGCCCTGCAGACGACAACATGCTGGCGGACGGTGAAGTGAACTGCAGCAGCAACAGGTCGAACATGTGTATTTTTTGGGCATGAAATTACATCATCAAAAATGGGATGAAATCGTCATTCACTGTTTTAGTGTGAAATACAGAGAGTATCTCCCCCAAGACAGCTGTATTACCCTCGGCTTCGCATCGGGTAATACAGCTGTCTTTGGGGGAGATACTTCCAGTATTTCACACTAATACAGTGAATAACTAATAGTATCACATACGTTTGGCGCAAAGTGTAAAGTATTTGAAAGCGTTTGGAAAAGTGTTTGAAAATGTTCGGCTTTCACCAAACGCGTTCGGCAAAGTGTTTGAAAGCATTTGGAAAAGTGTTTGTAAAGCGTTTGGAAAGTGTTTGGAAAGTGTTTACTACGCGTTTGATAAATGTTTGACTTTCACTGAAAGTGTTTGGAAAACGTTTGGGAAACGTTGGTGCGTTTGGCGTTTGTTAACTTGAGCGCGAGCGTAACTGTACAAACACCTGGTTTGCGATCATAAATTCGATGCCATGCATGATGTTGACAAGTAATTCTTCATCTGCCTGCTATAAGGTGGAGATGTCAGGTGACGAATAAAAAAAATGACTGAAACTGTATTTGTTTGTTTGTTTGTTTTTTTTTTTAATTTTTGTTTAAACATTTCATATCATAAAAACAATTGGCTTACAGGCTCACTTGCCTGGGCTATAGGCCTATTAGGCCGTCTTGTATTTATTATTTTCTTCATTTTTATATTTGGCTTTTTTCTTTTTTACTTTTTTTCTCAAAGTCTCGAATTCAATGGTATCATCGTGTGTGTGTGTGTGTTTATTCGTTATATTGCTATTTAGTCTCTATGTGACCAGACACCATATTATAATGATATACGCTAACATATGGCTATCGTGTAATGGGAGGCATAAATACCTTTCTCGGAAGTGTACAACCTAATAGGGCCCCGCCAGAGGAACGATTTCCATCAAAGCGATTGGCCGAATGACATCACGTGACCAAGCAATATATCATGGTTGAAAGTGACCGACGATGGCGCAGCAGAGAAATTCGTCGTGTGTTGGGCAATTTTCGGAATAGTTAGTGTTCTATTTGGATTATTTTTACGGCATAAAGACTTCTTAAGTGCATAGCGCATGCAACAATTAGGACAGCACTCAGCAAAGTTCATTTTAGGTGTGGAGCCGGAGGAACTGGATGCCAAGGCATGGGTACTGGCACTTCTCACTGATACTATAGTGATAGTTGGACCTAGCGTCTTGACAGTGGTTCAGTGGTTGCAGTCATCTGGGGGATTATTTACCAAGGGTGCCTATAAATGCACTTGCATCGGCATGTAAATGTGTGAGGATCATTGGGATAATAATTGTGGAGTAAAGGCACAATAAGGTTTGTAACTTTACTACATTTGGTTGTAGCAGCTTTGCAGAGAGTGAGGACATATGGAATTGAATTACCGGGCCATCAACCATGGTAACTCATAGGAACGGGGAAACAAAAGTAAACATTGCATGGTCATGAAAGATATTTTGAGAACACTTGCTGTAGGGAGAGCGGGGCATTAGTGACCATGGGGCATTAGTGAACACCTAAAGGTCTGCCACATATGATTTCTTTTATATGAACAGCCATCATTTAACATGGTTAAGTGTCCAATCGGCAGCTTCCGGAAAATTAATGTAGATAAGGTCCAATTATGAAATGCCTTCCTTTTCCATTTAGAACCAATCTTTCTTGTCATGTTAAAATTGCCATGTTGTAAAGTGTTGACTGAACCTTGTAGCCGTCAACGAAACAAAACTGTATTAATGGCAAGTGAAGAGAACGAGCTCGCAGAGTGCATAGAAATGACAGGGGAATGGGGACGGGGGTTTTCAAAGGCTGAGGTGAAGGATATTGTACAAGACTATTGCATATCAAAAAACAAGCCAACCCCATTTATAAACAACAGACCTGGCCACGATTGGATGAACAATTTCCTTAAGCGCCATCCTTCCATTATTGCATGCAAAACTGAGCCAGGGCATGGGCACAGAAAAATCGTGTTGTGGAGCACTAGTTCAGAGTGCTTGACAGAAACCTAACCTAAAAGAATGTGAAAGGGAATCCAAAACAAATTTTTAAAGTGGAGGAGTCTGGTTTTGTTACTGATCCTAAGTCCGACACAGTATTGGCCAGGATAGGGTCCAAGAAAATAAATCAAAACATAGGTGGCTCAGGCAGTGAACAGGTGACTGTAGACTGTTGTGGTTCGGCGTCAGGTCAGGTCCTCCCTCCATATGTTGTTTATCAGAGTAAAAACCTTTACTCAGAGTGGACAAAAGGAGGACCACCTAGTGTACGGTATACCACCAGCAATAAAGGGTGGATGGAGAAACAACTGTCCGTGGACTTTGCTTCCACAAACAGCCCAGTTGGATGGAGAGGAAAGAATTTTGATTATGGATGACCACGTCTCTCATATATCAGTGGAGCTGATTAAGATGGCCAAAGAAAATAAAACAACCCTTCTAAGAATGCCAGCTCATCTTACCCACCTCCTGCAGCCGCTGGATAGAGCGGTGTTCCGTCCTGTGAAGATACAGTGGCAAAGGCAGCTTGGTAGCTATGCCAGACTTAATAGAGGTCCTGTGACAAAGAAAGCATTCCCATCTTAACTGAAGATACTTTTTGCAGAATCTCTCTCGCAGCGTACATTACAGGCAGGATTTAGAGCGAGGGGCATATACCAATTCAATGCGGAATGCGGAAGCCATTCCAAAAGACAAACTGGACAGCAGTTAGCCTTTCATAGTTCCGTCTAAAGCCAATCCTAACCAGAACAGCGCCACACCAGCCACAGCTAGGCCTGTATCTAATGGAAGTGGAACCCCAACACCGCCAATACCTGCACTTGCTTGTGCGGCCGGTGAACCACCAATTCTGATGCAAGCAGATGAAGCTCCTTCAGCAAGCATGGCAGGTGAAGCTCCATCAGGGAGCCCATCAGGTAATGCTCACGATAACATGCCAATTGCATTGGCTGACCTGGCACCAGCCAAGATCAGGTGGCAAAAACTTTGAAAGATTTCTTCCTGCAGAAACTCAAGCCAAGCAGACCTTCAGCCAACCAAAGCAGGCAACCCTCAACCAGAGTTTCCCGATATAGGTATGGCGAAAGCTTGACCTCGGATGAGTGCCCGCAGAGAATCGCAGAGGAAGAGTCTAAGAAACAACCAAAATCCACCGTTAATAATTCTGATGGGGCAAACACAGAAGTGGTAAGCCCTGGCAACAGCCGAGGACGAGGGCGTGGTAGAGGGCATGGACGCAGTTGTGGATCTAGGCGAGGACGTGGGTGTGGCAGAAATGTAGAGGCAAGGCCCTTAACCCCACCCAGACCAAGTACTTCAAGCAACAGTGCCTGGTCAATTCCTCAGGATCAAGATGTGGACCAGGACCACTGCTTTTGTATTTACTGTGGAGAAAAGTTTGTGGACCCACCAATAGAGGAGTGGCTGGAATGTACACAATGTAAAAAGTGGTATCACACAGATTGCGGCAATGATGGTTCAGTGTGTGACCTCTGCCTGGACTGACTGAAATTTGGAGCCCTGGGAACAGTAAAGCTAGTTAATTTTTATGAGTTAGGCACTAGCTTCAAACACAAAACTTATTTGGACCTGTGGAAAGACATTTAAAGCAGTTTGTTTAAACTGGTCACTTATACCCCATACAACGGGGCATTAAGGACCACTTAACATGTTGTGGTTATTGGTTTTCCATGTTTCTCTGTAGCTCTCATTAAGCAAGATAAACATAGTTTTATATTCTACACAAACATATTTCTCATGTTATCAATGATACATGGAATGATTGTCACTCATGGTTTTGTTTCACATTGAAAAGTTAAAACTGTGGTCACTAATGCCCCGCTCTCCGATAGTTTTTTATAAAGGCGCTGTGCTGTCTGTTTCCAGCTCCTCCTCACTTTCCTTTATGGTAATGAGGTGTAAAATGTTCCTCGGGAGGTGCGGGTGAAACCGGATTATCTGTAGTCATGTCTTCCCTTTCGTTTGGTTCAGCTTGTTCCAAATCAAAGTTGAAGTCCTCATCGAAATTAATCACGCAATCCCTCAATTGATTATGGAAATTTGGCTTGCGAACAGTAGCTGGCCGTCTGCCAAATCCCTGTGAGATGGAACCTGTCGT
The DNA here is from genome assembly GCA_964020975.1 of Hermodice carunculata. Lineage (NCBI taxonomy): Eukaryota > Metazoa > Annelida > Polychaeta > Eunicida > Amphinomidae > Hermodice > Hermodice carunculata. Next base: position 35,369,039 of record OZ026628.1, on the reverse strand, counting down.
ATCCAAGGGTATTTACAATACTTGTAATTATGCACTGTTTCCCTTTTATGTTAACTACTTAGCCAATTGAATACTGTGTCACGTGGCGTGGAGGTGGGAATGGCATGGTGACAAATGTAGGCCTATGTGCACAACTCCCAGAATAGGCAGAAGTAGACAGATGGCCTCAGATTGTAACAGACGATGCATCTGGGGATTTTGCCACCAGATGGCGTGCATACAAGGTGCATTTTAGTTTATGTATATGTTTTTATTCGTATTTAGAACAAACCAAAAAGGCACATTCTGGACTCAAATTAAATATCGATTTTTTAAGAAGGTAATATTACATTTAAATCATGATGGTGAAATAGAAATGCAGGACTCATATGGGGAGGTGATTCAGTGGGAGTAAGTACAACTAAACGAAGGGTCATCGTGATATATCAGGTATTATATCACAGCAAACAAAGCATTTAATCACAGTAGCATCGTTTAAACACCGTCTACTATATTAAAATTATATATTATTGCTATATTCTGGTGCCTTTTTGTGATGGTCCGAAAGTTTCCAAAATTGTATGTCGACATGCGGTCATCTGGTCGATAAAGATTACCTGTCGGGACATAATGTTATATATATAGGGCCTGCGCCTAGATCCACGTATACAGATTGCCATACCAAAGCTCAATGCACTTTTGGATATGATTGCTACCGACACGTTATAAATGTGAGTCTGAAACAGCCGGATGGATCAGTCTGCAGGGAATTTGATGCTATCTTACAAATAGGTGCCATTATTAAACGGTCTTCATATCTGAAAAGTAAATCAACAGAGCTCATGAAATGCCTATTGTGATACGGCACTTTAACTCCACTCCATTGTGTACGTATTTTTTTTTTTTGGGGGGGGGGGGAGGTCTTCAATAGAGAATATAAAGTAATGGTATAAACTTGATTATAGCCAAGATGTGACCGACTGTCATATGTTTCCACATAGCCCATATATTTTTTCCCCGAAAAAAAAAAAAAAAAAAAAACTGTCATAACGTATGTAAGAACCACCTTGTTTTACTTAGACTGTACATGGATGACTGACACCAAGCATCTTTGATAATATATCTGAATGTATTAGTTTTACGGGCTGACTGCACTGACTGGTGTGGGCCATACGCGATACAAAACGCCAGATTAACTATTTTACGCACTGTCAACTCGCCGTCCATGATGTCTGTCCATAGCTTCTATGCAGCCTGTAGGCACCCTCCACGTAGTGTGTATGCACACAAAATCATGTCAACGCACCTCAAGTGTGTTGCCTATACACATTTTGCGTAGCACTTATAACTTTTCAACGAAACGGAACTGATCAGTGGGCACAAAACGACGAACTACAATAATGAATGGTATTGTTAAATTACTCTAAGTAAGACTTTCAATACGTTGGCCATGTCTACTTGCCCACTTGTTTTGGGATACCGTTCCCCAAGGAATATTTGCCCAGATGTTGGGCAAATAAGGTTCGACAGTGGTTCATTCGCTCAGTTGTTGTGCCAATGAGCTCGGCCCATACATATCTGCACAGTTGTTGTCCCAATCGAACAGGGTTTGGTCACAGCATCAGTTTGTTTTTGTGGCAATATGGTTCAGTGCTATGCATTTCGCCCAGCTGTTGTGCAATCAGGGCACAAACAAGTTCAATTTGCCATTGTGTCAATAGGGTTCAGCATTGCTGTATTCTGTGCTGTTGTGCCAAAACGATTTGACAATGCTTTCTTCCCCCCGGATGTTGTACCCATTGGTTTTAGTCACATTATCTATCGTGCAAGCTGTTGTGCCAATTGGGTTTGGCACCTATGCATATTCTCCCAGTTTTTGGACATATAGCCCGTCCTAAAAATTTTTGCTAAAACCAATTCTTCATCTTTACTGGAGTATTTGAACAATATTTACACCTTAATTAAGGTTATCTATATCAGTTGGACATGCACTATCTTCGTATTTTTATATCTATTGAATTCCTTGGGAAGAGCACAAACAGTTCAAATTGTCCTGTGGGGTTCAGAAAATGTATTAAATCGCAAAATTTAAGATTAAAAATTCATATATATATATATATATATATATATATATATATATATATATATATATATATATATATATATATATATACATATATATATTTATATATAGATAGATAGATAGATAGATAGATAGATAGATAGATAGATAGATTTATATACACACATATGTGTATGTTTGTGTTTTGTGAGGGGCATGTTCTAAATTTTGTACATGCACACACACACACACACATATATATATACATGTCAAAGAGCTGCAGTTTTTTAATTTATTAGTTGCCTGACGAACCGAATTAAATTGCCGTCAACAAACACATAGCAGTATTAAACGTGCATTTGCAGAAAGTACACACCCGTACACTTTGATGACACGTGTTGCAGTGGATGTACGCCCGGGCAACAGTGTCGGAAGACCATGAACTGTGCTGGCAGCTGTGGTACAGAAGTCTGGGTGACATCCAACAGAGGAACAAAGTCGAAATTCATGTTGCATTGAACATTTTATACACTCAGTCGGGCGACAGGCGAACATTGAAAGGGTACTCTTTGATGACACGGGTTGCAGCATGATACGGCCATGGCCAAGCAAGTTAGGCCCACTGTCAGAACTGTGCTGTGAACAGTGGCACAGAAGCTTTGGCAATATGCAACAAGTAATAAGTTTGAGTTGCCCAGTAGGCCCATAATAAGAAGCTTGTCCATTGGCATTGGTATTGGAATAGCTTAATCCTGCTAAGTACATCAGAGAAGATACATGCAAACTTTATAAGTCAGGGTACAGTGACAGTAAATATCAAAAGAACATAATCATCTATTTTACAGTATTGTATTCTACATGCAGCGTGATGTAATGGATCTATTATGTGGTAACTGCAGATAAGCTTGCAAATTCACTGTCTTTGCTACCATTTGGCTCTATGATGCAACATGAATTTCGACTTTGTTCCTCTGTTGGATGTCACACAGACTTATGTACCACAGCTGCCAGCACAGTTCATGGTCCTGAGGCAATGTTGCCTGGCTGTAGGCCCCATGCACCACATGTCATCAAAGTGTACCGCCGTGTTTTGGCTGGCTGTTGCCTGGCCGGTGTGTTTTTCAACTGGCCATGCAGCGGCGCCGAACGGAAGCTCGACACTATGACCGCCCCCTCATTTATTTTTATAATATTCATTACCTATTTTGTTTTATAACGAATTAACTAAGAAACGGTCATAGGGAAGACTATGTTGAATAGACTGTTGTTTAAATAGATAAGGGTGTAGAGTTTTCAACTCTTCCTCTCTGCTACCATGTTGTTGATACAGATGATACAAACTGGCAATGTTCTAAAAACTAATGGCGGCCTTCAATTAAAATAAGGTCATACAGATTCTTTCTGTGTCTCATTCTTTAAACTATGTTCATGGACAAATTTTCATTTGGTGCACTAGGAAAGGTACATGTCATATAATGAAAAAATCTTTTTCTCTACTGAGAACAATATCAATCATCCCACGTAGTCTAAATCCCCATTAACACGTTTTAAACAAAATGTCAATGAAAAAGGAGGTGTTCAACAAACTACATGCAGTGTTAGCTAAGGAAAGGTCTCCAGCTTGAGACTACGCTGATATGAAATAATCAAAATAAGCTGTCTTTAATTAAAATATTTTTATTTCAGAATCTGTTTGATGGGACCTTCCCTGCAAGAAATCAACAATACAGGCCATTGCTGACACTACGAAATACATGCTCCGCTATGCGAAGACAGCACTAGCAGTAGGTCTGGCAACTTCACAAATGAAGAAGACAACTCGGATTTTATAAACCTGTGCAAAACTTTGAAATAATAAATATACTTAACAAATTTGTGTTTATTTTCGTGCCTGGTCTTTGTGTGCGTGTATATGTGTTTGTGAGTGGATGTACGTTTTAGTTTCTACGATATTTCTCAACATGACAATGTGCCTACCATAGAAACGATTTCAGACTTTAAAATGCAGGTGGTCTAATATATATATATATATATATATATATATATATATATATATATATATATATATATATATATATATATATATATATATAGCTTAGTACTTACATAATATGCAGTCTTGTAGTTGGATGTATGGGCCATCGTTTGTATGACCCCTTTTGCCTGTTGGTACAACATAAGATCACATCATTTGCCCAACGTGGTTGAGCCAACCAGAAGACGATGAGCAAAATGACGTGAATCCAATGTTGGACCAACAGTGGTATGGTTGTGCGATCAACGCTGGTCCAGTGTACACATATTATCTTGATTGGTTAAGGACTCCCCTAAATACATCTAATGTATGTGAGGGCCGTAAATATTATTAGAGATTAGGAAGTCCTCCTTGCGTTTTGCTGAGACAGGTCTTCATGTGCCCATGTAAAACGGGGGCGCTATTGTTCATATTTCCTTCCCTTGTCATTCAAATCTCGCATGATACCGAGGGGCTGGACCTTCTTATTTGCCTTGCACAGAATCCGTCTGCAAAGCAATCCTGGAGTTTTGTAAGCATTAAATGCAAGATTCCTTGAAAAACAACCTCATCAAGTGTCAAAATTGATCAGTCATGTATTGTTATTATATTTGTGTCTTTTCGTCCAGAACCACTTTTTGGTAGTCGTTACCATATTCTGCAGTCCGAGCTCTTTACAATCCTTACGCTCAACTGTTACTGTCTAACCTACATTAATATGAAAGTACAATTGCCTGTATTGCACACATTCTTCTGTAGATTTTTACATGGGCTGCTTTAGCCAAATAGTTCAAGGGTCTTCAGTGGGTAACTACTCAGATCACATTTCGGGGCCTGTACCCGCACATGGTTCTGAGTAGCGGCTCCTTGCCTAAGCAAAATATTCAACAAAGACAACTCACAAAACAATGAAAAAATATTTGAACGTGTCAAATGACGAATTAGATAAATGAGTGAAGGTTTGCTTATAAGTGCCGAGCTTCAGTCTCAATAAAGAAAACATGTCAAACCAAACATAATTACTAAATTTACACCGTAAACGTTCAGATAAGAATAATTTGACATACTCCTAAACCAGTATGTACCCTTTCTAGCTGGATAGCTTACCTTAGTTTAACCACCTGTAAATGTATAACTGCAGTAGAAACAAACTGGGGCATAATATAGATTCCCAGTGGTTATTAAACAAACAGTTATAGCTGCATCACCTATACAAACCGACGGTAGTCCTAACATGCACTGTAACAATAAACATCCTGCAGCAGAAGTGTAAAACAAACCCCATGATGGCACCTACCCCTTATTTTGAAAGTATCCAAACAATAAGTGTCTGTTTTGCTGCCTCCCCTGAGTTAACATTTCAACATAATGGACCAACCTCGTGCGTTAGAGTAAATACTGTCAATTTTGAGTAATTTTTTTTATGGTGAGTAAATGTGTACTTAGGCATGTCAGGAAAGATCGAAAGTCATTCACATTTAAGTCAAGAACAAGTTATCAAAATATAATTTTCCTTTACCAATTATCCAATGATGATGTCAAAAGGCCCAACTTTGTCCATCAGCAAAGAACTCCAATCATCATGGTACCAAATTAATTTTTACATGAAGCAAACTTTGTTTATGTCGGTATTAAAGTATTGTGATATAGTGTCTCTGAAGTAACTTTTTCTTGTAATTAATACAAATAAGATTACGCATAGGCAAGATCTACGATAAAAAAAAAAAAAAAAGAAGTTCAGACAAAATGGGTTAAACTTAATGATTGATTATTACCAAAGCCCAATAGCCAACAACACACTGGAGCCAGTGAAGCCAAAAGTGGACATTAGAATAGCTATATGTGGGTGATGTGCTGGGTACTTATAGTAGACAAATCTATGTTTGATTAAACTTGGCATGCTGACAGATCACAACGGAAAAAAAATTATTCATATACAGTGACTTTGAGATGACTGTGGCGGTCACTTTAGTAATCCCCGTTCTGGGGCCTTTTTTTAATCTTTTTGACACATTTGTGACAAGAACTTGCAAAACGCGAGGGGGGAAAAAGTTTTGTAAATTTTTTGCGTAGAACATTTTGAAAAAAGGATTTTCAATACGCTCAAAAGAGGAAAAAATTACATACAAGGGGTATATTTAAATTTTTATTCCATTTTTACATAATAAGCAAACATCTGTACATAAAATAGGTGAAACACAAAGAATACGATCAATTTGTACATAGTTAAAGAATATCACCAAAAAATAACATCCAATTGAATTTTTTGCTCATAAGCCCATTGTTGGCGGCCATCTTCAATTGAGCGATCGAAAACGAGGCTCTGATTTCAAATTGATAAAATTTCACTACTACTAAACAAATTCAGGTGACATTTCTTTCAAAATTATCTACTCTTTAAGCTGATCCAATGGTGGACATATTTTAATGAGGCAACATGAAACTTTTATGGTATTTGGCAAATATACCTTTTCTACCCGGAATGTTCTACATTAGTCAATTGTTTGCCCCCTAAGCATCCCCCAGACTCGCTATTGCTTTCTTATGTGGGCGCTCGTCGGGGTCTGCCGTCCGCCAGCAGTATTTTAATTCAGTTACACAATTGTACTAATTAACTTGATCAACTCGATAAAGTGGTCAGGGCCTTTCGGCCAATTGACTCAGCCCTGTTCGCCAGTCAGTCAAGACGATGAATTATTAATGAGCTACGCGCTGACCAATCAGGTTGCACTTCCGGTAGTGTGATGCAACGAAGCATGGTAGCCCCCATGGGACTGATGTTTATCACCAGTAGCTCACTTGGCAATCGATATCGCACGAGTAAAAGGATTAACTTCAACATTTCCTACTCCGATTCGATGTCAATACACAACTTGGTGGCAAGAATGGAGCTGGTTTTAGTATCATTTCGCAATTGGGCCAGACAAGGAAAGACCATCGTCTGTGCCCGGCTCCGTGTCAACCCCGAAAAAAGCATGCGTTTTGGCAAAATCACAGACAACAAAGCTCACTAAGGGAAATATTAGCAGAATAATGGCTTTGGTTTAAACATATTTTATTGATCAAAGTACATAATATAATTGCACCAATATATTCTGCAATTGGGAAGAGGGCAGTGCCCTATTGAATCCCTTTTGCCGGAAGAGACGATTACACAGGACAAAACTAGACACAGACAAAACATAGAGCAGAAGACTTGGACATGAACAAGACAGATAGAGGGGCGGTATTTTGGAATGAAAGCACCTAACCTGACCAAACGTAAGTGTATACAAAAAAGAAACTTTTAATTTTAAGGTCCCAGCGAGGACACGCCTAGCACCGCGGCCAGCCATACACGTGAGGGGATATGTAATTGAAGGGAAATTAACCAACACCTACTGGTTTGAAGCGACACGTTTCAGATATGAAATGATGTGCAGCTAGGAAGATTTCAGTATTTTGTGATAGGAAGCGTTTGTATGATGCCTCCTTTCTCCTTCGAAACAATAGCTTTGCCCCCACAACAGAGTAGTCACAGTTAGATATCGGAGGAAGCACACAAACATCATAAAGATAATTCGGAATATTTGAAATTATCTGATCAAGGCAAGTGGCAGAATGTGCAGTGATGCGAGTGGGTTCATTGACATGAAGATTAAGAAAATTAGTTTGAGCGAAGTGAGCAAGCTTATGACCCGATTGTGTGCTAAAGTCAGAATTCAAATCACCAGATAAGATTACATTATGGATTCCTGTGCCACGTGCCGCATCAAGACTATCTTGGAGTTTATCCCAAAAAGAAACAGTAGAGTTAGGTGGCCGATACACAATGCCAAAAAGGAATTTGTTATCATTAAGTCTAATTTCACACCATAAGAGTTCGAGGTCGGCTACCTCCAAGTCTGCACGCCGCCACACATGTAGGGCTGTAGACACGTACAGTGCGACTCCACCGCCGAGTGCTCCAACACGGTCACGTCTAATGATATCGTGACAGCCAGACAAACGTAGATTTTCGGCATTAGAATTTGGAGAAAGAAATGTTTCGGACAAGGAAATTATATCAAAATTAGGCACAAGATCCGAGCGAATAGACCGCAGTTTATCATCAGAGAGACTACGAACATTTGAGTGGCAAAATGAAATGTCACACAGATCATTGCTAGGACCAGGGTTCATGTGAACATCGCCTGCTAGCATTATTAATATTAAATTAATAGCTAATATATATTCAATTTTCAGTTGATATCTATGGAAAACAGTGCGAATGACATAATGCGAGAGATAAAGCTTTTTCCTTGCAGTTGAAATAGTATTCTGAATGAGAACGGCTAAAGTAAGATAAAAGAACATATATCCATAGAAATATGATATAGCATGGACTCTATGAGGAGACATTTCTGTGTCAAGCAAGACACTAAACAGTTGTGGAAAGCATATAGGATCACATATACCATGAACAACTCCATTACATGCCTTAACTGTCATCTTACTACAAGTATAAAGTATAATATTCAAGTTCAGTACCCATATTAAATCGAAACATATAAAATGCAAAAGTACAATCCTAGCAATAAGTAACAATCTGTCATAAATAAAGATCATAGGTATTGACGAGGAAACATTTTGTATTGTTATAAACTTTCCAAAGTTGAACCACTGAGCACTGTATACTACGCAGGAAATAACCGGAATGTAGATATGAAAAGCCCCAATACACAGACATGTAAAGTAGGTATACCATTTACAACATAAATCAGTTATGCAGTAAGCAGCTGTTGACAATATTTTTATAATGTCTGAGCACAAAGCTCTCAAAAATAGGAATGATAGGTACACAAAATTATAGTTCCCATCATGTAACCAAAAAATACACCGTGCAAGGTAAGTTAGCACAGGATTATAAATAGTAAATGCCCCAAGATTGAAACATGGGAAATATAGGAAACATATCGACCAAAATTGAACTGTTATATGAAACACGGTATTGGTAATACTGTGTATGTCCCTAGTAATGGATCTCACTAGTATAGTTAAGTAGCATAAGAAGGTTAACGAGATGAAATCTAGAAATTGGGCCCCGACAAGCAAAAGAACATGGAAATACATTAAACACACAATATATAGTCTTGCTATTGACAAAACACTTGGATGCGTTAAGCATACCATATGAAATAATGGAGAGCGCACAATAGGCGGTACATGGTACGTGTAAGTAAAAGGAATTTACACACACTTGTCACCAAATAATTAATCTCGAAAGGACATAGTTGTCAACAAATAATTGATCGCAAAAGGATATAGTTGGATGAATTAGAGCTTATGAAAAAGAAAATTATATTAAATGCACTCTCAATACTATAGTCATTGGGTGCGTAGCACATATAAATAGACGTACATGCCGGTTACAGACTTGGAACCTCGTACTTTATTAAAACAATTTTAAGGTGAATGAAATCAGCTGATTGTGACAGCAATGTGCTGAATCTCAATGTTTATCATGATGCCGGTCATGCGTATCGATTGGCACACTAACACTAGTCTTAAGACACATGAGACAAGTCACATAATAGCTACTAGAGTAGCGGTATGTTACCTGAAGGAAACTGATATCAAAACGCGTCACTGGCGTGCCAAAAATGCCTCCATGCTAGCGGTGGCTGCAATGAGCAGCTATTACAAGGGTACTCAAATCTATGTATGTAAAGGCCACATAACGATTTGAGGCACATATGTAAAGGCGAGACTGTAGTAGATTAATATTCACCATTGCACGGAACATGAACAGAACATTTGATTATAATCATGACCAAATAAAGAAACGTAAATAAACATGCGCTGAGCTCGTAACTCTTTGACAATTTGAGAGCGGGCCACAAATGGGACTAATGGGAGTATGTAATGAAACCATACATACATCAGTCATGTGTATAAGTCCGTCTTGTAACTGTAATAATGTAAACAGCTGCAAAACTGACCCTATAGTTTCTCTGTTCAGTCGTAGTCCTTGGCCTGGCGATGAGACCACCCTCGTATATCCATTGTGTATTGTAAAGAGTTGTAGGGATATGATACTGTCTACAAATTAAGTTTGAATAGGGTTTGTCTTTTATTCCGTTGGGACTGCGGAGCTAGCCCTCCTCCTGCCGGTAGGCGCTGTGTCGGCTGCAGCTTGGCCTTGGGGAACATCTCCAGGTGTGTCGTCGCTTGTAGGCAGGTCTGATGGGCGGGAAATTACGAATTTACGACCGCCGTGATCTTTCGCGAAGATCTTCCCATCCACGGTCAATGTATCTTGGAGTACACCTTCACGTTTGAGTACACGGGCCTGGTAGGCAAGGTTATCTCGCTTCTTCGTTAAGTCCTCATTTATGTAGATTTGAGCACCTTTGAGGCTGAATCGAGCTTTGTAGACACGTTGGCGAGCACGATAGTTCGTGAACTTAACAATAATCGGTCTTGCACCTTCTTTGGTCGGTTTGCCAACTCGATGGGAGCTATAGATGTCAGCAAGCGTTACGTTGGCTTTGAGGGTCTCATTGAAAAGTTTCAAAACCATATCGTCGGTACTCTCTACGGAATTTTCAGGCCATTTATTGGATATGCGCAGGGAATTTCGTTGAGAGTATTGCTCCAGGTCATCATTTGCCCATTCCAGTTCATGTATTCTTTGTTGGAGTTTGTCCATATTAGTTTGTGACACTTGTAGTTTTGTCAAAACTGAATCTCCAAGAAAAGAAGTTATCCGATCCTGAATTGCCTTGTTTTCTAGCGCAGCTTGTAGAAAGCCGATAAATTGTTCGGTGCCGGCTACGGTGAGTGGCGCATCTTTCAAAGTTTCTTTATGAGGATCTTTTCTGGGACCCATAGCTGCAGGTTACTCGAATTGGCTGAATGGCGTTTAAGTACACAAGGTAGGACTTCCACCAAAGTGGAACACAAAGTCCGTTGTGACCTGAGCGTGCGACGTGGACAATGGCCGGGAAAATGACCAGTGGCTGGGAGTTACATGTGAAACCCACAAATTGACAGTTGTCAAAATTGATCACAAATACACAGTTCTACGATCCCAGGCGAGTCACTATACCTTTAAAGTCACTTTGGTGTTATGTCGTTGAGTTCCTGTTACTCACTTCATAGATATTACATATGTATTTTCCGCCGAAATTGTAGAAAACGTCCACTACCCGCGCATGCGCTCTGTCGCATGCGCGGGTAATGGACTTTCTCTCTTCCCATCGACTGCAGCAACGAGGGGAGTATCTGGAAAGTTAGCAACTTGCCGCTTCCAGTCGGCAGGACCAAGAGGGTGTCCCGTCGTTCCATGCTGCACTGTGAATTGCATCGATCTGCTTGTCCGAAGGAATAACCTGCATGTTTGCCTTCCTCAGGCAATCTTCCAGCAACTTTCCCAGTTCTTCCCTCTTCATGATTGTCTTTCTTGTGTCCAATATACAAGCAATTAATTAGCCGCCTAATTAGGTTAGGCAATTCACAAGATTTACCGCTACTGTGTGAACCATGAATACATAGCTGACCCCGTTCAAGCCATGCCTCACCTTCTCCTTAATCCTGTAATTGCTTTGATACAACTGTTGCGCAATTAGCGTCACTTCCCAGTGTGCTATTGTGCATCCGCATTGTTTTACCAATCATATTTGCGTGCACGATTGCAGAGTCGGCAGCCTGACCCTCCGATAAACGGGAGACCCCGACGAGCGCCCACATAAGAATGCAATAACGAGTCCGGGGGATGCTAAGGAGGCAAGTCAATTGTTAATTATAAGCCAAATAATTTTTTCATGATAATTTTCAGACTTTATTGTTTAGAAATAGAAATAGCCATATTCGGTATATGTGTCAATATCCAGGTGAAAATGGACATAGAAATCTGTTTATAGCTACATTTTAGTGTTCATGATCATTATATGGTCAGATGAAGGTCAAGTTTTATATATTTCTAGCTTGTATCAGGGGAAAAATAGTTAAAAGAAAAACAGCATCATGCCTTTCAACAGCCAATTGCAGCATCTTTATCCAAGTGCTATTGCTATATCATCAAAGAACCATCACAGGTATGATAAAATGAGAGAAATTTTACATTAAAAGACTTTGTAGTTATAAATATTGGTCAATGACTCGATGATTTAGATTGTATTAGTCTATGTTAAGCTTGCACTAATCAAAGTAGTCAACTATAGGGTAAAATTTGACAAAGGCATTGATATGTACCATTAATGGCCAATTACTATTTTTTGTGTGTGTTTGTTTTTGTTTTTGTTTTTTTTTTTTTTTTGTGTGTGTTTTTTGCAATTTTTTTGTTTTTGTTTTGTATTGTTTTGCCATTAATCTCTAACTAACAGAGACAAAACACATTTGTCAGTCAAACATTGTAATGTCATTATGTCGCTCGGCGCGGGCCATGGCCTGGCGCTCCCCAAGGAATGCTAGTTTGCATTTATACTGCCAACGTGTGTTCATATTAAAGCCTTGTTTTTGTGTCATATGTGTTGTCTTTGAATGTTGCGGTATTGTTATATAGATACAGGTTGCCGCTATTTTAGGTTTCTCTTCCGACCTATCATTCAATCGATATCTGTTTTCGCAGGTTCACATGAATGGCATTGTGTCTTCTTTTTCCCAGGGATCCAACCCATTTTGCGGACATTTCTGCAAACAAATTTACTGTAAAACCTGCCTGTCAATTTGAGCTGCCCCAGTACTTATCCTGCCCTTGTGTCTGGAATTCTTTGTTTTTGTGTTGCTTGGCAGCTCCTGTTCTGGCCCGTCAGGTCTCTGTTTTGCACCGAGGTCCCAGAGGCAGACTTGTACTCAATTTGACCTGCCCAAGCTGCCCCTACATACTTTTCTTGATTTCGTGACGGTATTCAGTCGCTAGCTACTTCACGAAAACTAAAATCATGTCCTTGTCTCTGCCCTGTGTAAAATATCATCTGTGAATTGAGCTTTATGTTTTCACCACTGTGAACAAAAACGTTTTGTATTTTGAAAATATTCAATTTTCTTAATCAGCCGATTATACATTATAATATTTCTCTAAAAACTGTTCTCACTAATTTTCTCTCAGCTATATATGCTGCACTTCAGTTCAATGTGAGGAAAAACAGTTTGGTCGAGATAGTAGAGTAAAGCCTTTTGATGGGAGTTTCCAGTGCTCTAAATGACCTGTTCCACTGGTTGGATGACTTAATTATTCCACCAGCCAGTCAGAATCGTCACATGGTGCCCCTGGAAGGTAAATATTGGGTTCTCTTCCTCCGTTTTTACAAAAATGAAATTACCTGAATTGAATTTCTACAAGGAAGTGGATTCTTCTAAAATTAGTTTTTGTACGAACATCTGTTGAATTTACCTTTTTAGTCCTCAATATGGCTTTAATGTTTTTTCTTTGTTTCACCGATGGGATGGAATTCTACATGATTTTCCTAGAATTTATTTTGCCAGAAAACCAGCTCATAACCCCCATGAACTGTCTATTATGGGACGTAAGCATATATGTAAACAGCCTCACACTTAAACGTACCTTCCCAAACACAGTCGATGAGCATGAAAGTGGCTTCCCTTATGTGTAATTAACTTTCCCAAAATTAAAATGGCAATGTCGGATGGAGCTGACCGAGAGAAGGATATTGGAGTGTGTACAGCCAGTGGAACAGTGCTACACAACAGCATGGCAACATAGCCAACGTCCCCCAGTATGTTGTATCATGAAAACTCGTACGTTTTTATTCGTTGGATAAATTCTTTTGCTCATGATAATAATAATAATAATAATAATAATAATAATAATAATAATAATAATAATGACTTCTTTTTAAATTTTGCAAAACTGCTGCCTAAAACAAGAAGTTTCATTAAAACCTACTGCATTATTACTATATTGATATCTGTTTCTTTTTATCATATTGACAAAGTTTCGGTGTGCATCACAGACCTGATTTTTGACTGGTTTTGAACTTTTTTCTATTAAGGATGGAACTACAGTATGTACCGTGAAGAAGAGCATTCTGGTAAATGGGCCACAAAACATCATATAATTATATATATATATATATATATATATATATATATATATATATATATATATATATATATATATATATATATATATATATATAGATAGATAGATAGATAGATAGATAGATAGATAGATAGATAGATATATAGATAGATAGATAGATATTGAATAGATAGATAGATATTGAATAGAGAAGTTGAAATAGACACTTATGTATCATTTTTCAGCACTGGTAACGAATGAAACAAAGATCACATCGAGAAACAATATTTTCGAATATACCATGGGCCATAGTTTTGTAACCGCAAACACTTTTCAGACAATCTAAAACAGGACATACTGCTCAACCTATTGACAATCAGTACATTCCACATGTTTTTTTGGAAAGAAAAGTGAAGAACGTCTTGATAGATTTTAATGTTGCTTGGTATTTCATCTGTATCGATTTCTTACGATAAGTAACAATGTAGCAATGTTTTCAAACTTTGACTTTAGTGTGATGAAGAAAAAATACAATTTGCATCAATGTTGGTGTCAACATAGATTATATCTAGTACCCATTTGAACATTATAAGCTACAGATACTGTAAACGCTCATCAGTAGATTAATTACAGATAAAAGTTTTTATGCAATAGCACATGAGATAATGCAGCCCCTATGAATGTACATGCGAACCATTGCCACTCAACATTTTTTTTATAATTGGATGCTTATATTTGAGGCACAAAATTGTTACAAGTGTTATTGCCGTTCAACTCAAACTTTGTTATGCACAGGTGATGTGCAATTCCTTTACATGCAAAAAAAAAGAAAGACGGAAGAAAGGAAGGAAGGGAGAAAGAAAGAAAGAAAGAAAGAGAGAGAGAGAGAGAAAGAAAGAAAGAAAAAAAGAAAGAAAGAAAGAAAGAACTACCAGCTCAGCATGTGCGTCCACTTGGCAGTATTACTTTCGACAGAAATTGCATTTAAAGATTAAAAATGTTTTGACCATCAAGAGCACTGCACATATGAAAAGATTATACATCCGATATTTGCATTTTAGCTAAGTATATATCTCGTGTATTATAGTCATTTGTTGCGAAAAAAAGACGTTAATTCTGTATAATTGTCAGAAAGCATGATTATTTGTTATGTTATATTTCAATTCTAAGAGGGTCTTTATAATATGCACAACAGCTGAAAAGCGCGAGAAGTATAAATCCGTTTTGTGACTTTTACTAAGATCATATTGGATCAATCATTGATCACAGAACAAAAAACAGAGTATTTGATATTAAACATACAACGTTCATCCGTTAACATGCAAAGAAAATGCGGAATACACTAGTATCACTTCGGGCAAAGAAAATTTCATTTCAATCGAACAGGACATTTCACTCTGAAATTAAATTGTTATCCATAATGCTTTGCACCTGACCAGACTCGGGGGGGGGGGGGTGTAGCCCAAACAAAGAGCAGCATATTATTTGTAGGTCTGATGTTCAGCTTAATCAAATAGTTATTGCACACATTTTATCAAAAAACAAAAAACAAAACAAAAGAACCAGAAAACAAACAAACAAAGTAACAAAAACAGAAAAAAACCAAACAAACAACAAAAAAAAAACCAGAAAACAAACAAACAAAAAAATATTAAAAAAAAAAAACCGTGCGTATGGCTTTCAAAGACCGAATATATTTAAGCAAGCTAGTTACAGTTGAAAAACTTGTTTGAAAAGCAACAGCAAAAGGTGTTAAACCTCAAAGAAAAACACATTTTTGCCTGCATTTCATGCATCTATGATAGAATGAACATAATGTGGATATGATATCTCCCGAGAACAAGACGAATGATAATCTGCCTGCAGTATGTTTGCATGTATTCAAGTTAAAGATCCATTAAAATACTCTTTCAATTCAGGGCTTTAAAATTGTACTAAGGTAAATGGCGACAGTAAAACTGATTATTACTATATCCCTTACCCAGGAACTTATACAGTTTAAGTTTTCTATAGGCAGGATGATAGAATTTGGCTCCACGACTGTATAGTCTTCAGCCGAGTCCATCGACCAGGAAACTAAAATATTTATGTTTGTACTATGTAGGATGATAGAATTTCGGTCCTTGAGTGTCACCTCTTTGCGTAAGTGCGCTGGCATTAATTAGCCGTCTGGGATCACACATGGTTTCACCCAGCATTTTTAATTCGGGAACTTCAACAATTGGCAGTTTTGTAGAATTGTCTACAGTATCAAATGTGCTATACGTGTTTTGGCAGCCAAATGAATCTCGAAATTGCTCAAGTTCTTTAACACAATGGAAAGCGATGCTGTGTAGTCGTTGTCAACCACTCCAACCAGCACTCTCAGAGACTGCTGCCAAGCTAAGCCCCATCGGGTGGTGATACGACCATAATAACCCTGTGCCAACTTGATGGTGATGCCCGTATGTGCGACTACATTCCCTCAAGGAGGTATATGAAAACTTGTTAGACTGTACAAATCAAAACCTGTTGCCCATGGACTTGCTTTTCAAGGTTCGGTTGCTCCAGCATCCGCCTTGTAAAAGTACACACGCTGGGATGTCATTAATAATGGTTCAGTACGTGCCATGGCTTAAATGTCGTACATTTGTGTCTAGTCAGCAGCCCAATATCATAATCGCTTTCCCCTGTCCCAAATTGTTCGTTCATGATGTGGTTTATTATCCAGTCATTTACCAACTGGTCTCAGTCAAAAGTATTCATAATACAGTTAAGGGATTTACCCAAGCACCTTTTCCATCTGTAATGTATGCAATGCTGTCCACAGACTGAGCAAAAATTCCTTTAGAGTTTTTTGCAGTTCAATCATTATTGCGCTCCAAAGTTTCGCTTTATTCTCTTAATATGAGACGGCAGATCATAAAAATAAAACTATTCGCACAGTGAAACTTGATGCGGACTTCACAATTATCAGGCAACAGTTTGTCAGGCAAAAATGGTTGTCCACAGATTCTCCCCATATATTTGAAGCTGGCTGCATTCTTTGTTCTGTCAAATCTTGCTTGTGCTCGTCTGTTTTCAGAGTTACCTATGCCCAGGTTATCGAAACTGTGCTTATCTCACTTGTACTTATCTGAAGCACATACCTAAATTTAGCTGATTTTTTCCGCATCAGTGCTGTAACTTAACAAAGTCTCCAAATATGCTCTATATGCATACATATTGTCATTACCCCGTATTAACTTGTTACTCAAGTAGGTTCCTACGTTTTTGAACTTAGTAGCATGAAAATAGTTGATAGGATACACGACAGCAGAAGGATTGGTACTTCTGTTCGGTGTTTGCATGGGAATTTTGGTTCCGCTCATATCCAAGATTCGGCTTCTCATGAATATCGACGAAGGATAAATAAAGTGTTCATCTCCAGTCTTCATACAAAACTCCTTAGGACCCCCGCAGTCAAGTGATGTAACCAGCTAGAATTTGACGAAGTCCTGCTATCAATACTAGTTTGGGTGGGCGGAATTTGGAAAAATTCCAGTTCAGATTTTACACCTTTAGAATAACCGCCGTACAAGAGTGCTATTGTTTAATCGGATATATCAGATCTGCGTTTTTTTCCTATATCTAAGTTTTGATGGCCTTGCTTACCTTCTCCTGTTTGCATAAATATTTTCAGTTGTACTGGGAGGATGTTTTTTTCGATCCTCAAAATCTTCGAGTACCTCAGCTACATTTCTCTTCAAAGTTTGCCTTTGTCTAAACTATCACCTAACACTTGGGCTACTGTTCCGAAGATTTCTGTTCCGGCCCTTTTCAGCAGCTGCACACCAGTCTTCTAAAGGATAAATTAAGCAGATTTTGCAAGACTAGAGAAAATACTACCTAGCCCATAACCATCTTGACGCCATCTGCCTTGATAGAATGGAAGTATGCTACTTCTTGTTGACTACCATAGTGATATATGTAAATTTTAGGATCGCGCTTATAAGGTACGTTCGTGATGAAATATTCCGCTGTTTTTGTCTTCCTGAGGTGAAGTTTAGTGAACTCCCCCATATTGAAATGTCAAAGACTTGCCTTGGTCATCACAGCTAATTATCCATGTATAATGTATCGTCTGGAAAGGTCTATAAACATTTATACCGAATTCACTGTTGACAGTTATTATCTTCATAAGCGGCAAAAAGTTATTACCCACCAGAGTCTTTTTACTGTATCACTGTATCAATAAATTTGCACAGTTGCAGCCTTAAGATCTACAAAACTATTAGCATCATCACTTTTTTATTATTGTTGTTTTTCATTTTCTGCATGCCTTGAAGAAAAGCCTTGAAGTTGGGAAAGCGATTTTTTTAAAATCAACCTCTCCTTTCTGACCTAAAGTTAAACCCCGGTGTCATGATGCCCTCTCATAAATCAATCAACCTTTGAATTTTCCGCAGATAAAAATTGTCTGCTGATTATATCGACTAGATAAGCCGAAGCGTAATATCTAGCTTGTACGTAAAAAAAAAAGAAAAAAGAAAAATTGTCTTTTCCTTCTACATTATCAAATGCTTATTCCAATGCATTCTTTTCAAGAACAAATTTATATATATATATATACCAAGTATGTTGAAAGTGTAATTCAACCAGCACAACCTTCCATTTCCCGTGCCTCAAATGTAGTGATACGGGGAAATGATTGGAATAATCAGTGGTCTTGTTGTTGGGGAATTCTGCAGTTCGTACGTTACTCGGGAGAGCAATATAAACGTCTCCTATCGCATCCATTCTCTAAAGCAATATCCATATGTGACCTGATCCCCTCTGTGGACCTCTTCATTTTATTTTGATCCTTGATCTCGGTACATATAAATTTTGAATGGTTCCAGTGCAACTGGAATATCGACATCAGCAGATAAAACATTTTCATTCATGAGATATCCCATGAGGTCAATGATGTAAGATTCGGGGTAATTCACCCCATGTATCTTGACTTCCATACCATTGCCCCATGAAACAGCATCTTGATTGATGAAAAGTTTTCTTAAAGTACTGCTTAAAAATGGCCGATCTTTTATAGAAGAAAGTTTAAGGATCGAAGAGATGTCATTTGGTCTTATAACTCTTTGATCTTTCTCAGCAAAGTTACCCTGTGTAACGATGGCAGATTTTCTTTCTCCAACAAATATAATCTTTGATGTCGGTACAAGTTGATTAATTTTTGTGTCATCTCCTTTCAAATTATCGCCTAAATAAAGTTGCTGGCGCTCGTAAAGCCTTCATTGCTCTCTTTTGTACCCATAATTCTTCCGTATAGGTTTCTTACTGTTTTCAGACTTTATTGTCAGCAAAGATACATAATTGAAATTGTCAAAATGGAGACAAAGGAATCTTCAATCATTCCCTGATCCAAGTTTTGTTAATACTATTCACATAATGCAGAATGTATAAAAAAAGCATGCTCATTTAGTAGGTTAAGTGTTCAATCATAACGATCCTAAACATTTAAATGTAAAAACGTTTACCTTTTGGTCTCCGAAATACTACATCATAAGCAATGTAAAATCTTGTACCACAGTAAATCTACAAATGGCAATTTGTTTTTTCCTTGAATCTAATTTTATTCAATATGGGTCATTTATATTTCAATAGATCACCATGGGCAGTGAGTGCGGATCTTAATTTGCTGACTTATATCTGACTTAAATCTTACCTAGTTTGTATGTTTTCGTACAGACATTGAGGTAAAATTCCCATCAGAGACTATTTTTCATTTTGCCTGACATAGATTGGCGACGTTACTTTCATAAATGCAAAAAATATTCAAACAGGCCAAAAGATATTTTAACACAATATTCCTTTGGAAAATACACTGATAATAATAAAGATGTATTTTTAGATGTTTTTGTTTCTGACATAAGATTTGCTGTTAAATTTTTTAACATAATATGCGATTGCCATTTTTTAATTGGTCAATCATCCGTTTCAAGAAATTTATATATGTAAAAGTGTTGACTATAATACCCTTTTGTCGCATATTTTTACTTTTTAATCGCATTTGTACAAAGGTCTATGATGTTAATATTCAGGTGATATTTAGCTGCAAGAAACTTAAATTTAGAGGATGAAAAGTACGTCTGGTGTAGTATTTTAATAACTGTGCTGCAAATATGCAATTTTGTCATAAAACTTCACCTATTCATTTGCAGAATTTCAGTCTAGTTTGTTCACCCAGAATATTTATAATCAATTGCTTGTCTCATTAGCAACTATTATTTTCTTCTTTTTTTTTTGCGAATTTTTCCAAATTATAAGATTTGCATACCGCATTCCACGTAAAGCTTTGACAGACATTGTATTGTTATCGTAGCATATAGCGTAAACATTTTAAACATCCTTGGAAGAATGTAAAAAAAGCACATGCTCATTTAGTCAGTGTTCAGTCATGATGATCCAAATCATATTAATGTAAAAACGTTTACCTTTTGGTCTCCGAAATACTACATCATATTTGCATACCTGGTTTCCTGTGAGTGGAGTAGAAACTACTTATGGGTTGGGAGACTGTGTTGAGCTGGGTGCCAATCATGGCATTTCTACCCAACCATGCACATGCCCGACGAACAAGTACCAGCTTGAAGCTTGCTGTAAAATATATAGTGCTGCAGGGTCAAAGGCTTTCCAAAACATACAGTAGGAACCAGCTGACTCATTCTCTGGTATAATACTTATATGGTGAATATCGACACTGGCTTTGCTTTGGAGAACATAGAAATTGTACTCCTATGTATTGTCTGTTCATCTTCCATCTATCCTTTGCCCATTAATATTTTACATTATTGAATTGATTTGTTGAAGAACAACGCAGAATTTTACTGTGGCCAAACCCCTTTTTGTTCATTTTTAATTTGATATCGCTGATGTAAGTGATGTATCATTTTGTGGGCTGTCAATTTCACAATTGTCTGACCAATCGCTTTGCAGAAAAGAGCAGAAAAAGTCCCACACCCTTGTGTTTATCGGATAAGTGTCCTAAAAACTATTAAGCATGCTTGATTAAGTTGGTTCCCCTATATTATTTGGAAGGATATATAATTATAGATTCTGATGTTATTTTACCAATGACTGGGGGCTAATAGATGACATGACACAAGGTGAGAGTAGCTACTATGCAATGACCACTATACTAGAATGTGTAGGTGAACTTGGCTCAGTCACTGTTGCATCTCAACCATTTACGACATTTTCATTTCGGCCTTAATAACTATTTAAATAATCTGTTTCACCATATGCCTCTTGCTTTGAGGCTTAGTTAGTGGTACTTATTCCTCACATTAGCATCTGTTAATAACTTTCCAAAATGTATGCAACAAGACCACAATACTCTGAAAAGTGTTTTGAAGGAGAAAACGCGTACCAAAATTTAACTCTGATTCTGCGTTCTACCATTCAAATGAGAAGCCTGAATAATATAAGCCAAGCATAGAAATATTACAAATGGTTGCTGGTCACAAGCAACGCTAGCAATAAACAATGCTTAATTGTAGCTTTATTGGTAACCTGATACAAATGGCAGACATTAAGGCGGCAATGTTGTACATATATCCCCTAGCCATGCAGCAAACAATGGCTTCTTATCCACCAACTACAAGCTAGTTAAACGTGACAAAATTTTGAAGCATGCATGATATTATCTCAAATAATTTGCTGGATGATAATCATGTCAGTGATGGCTCTCCTGATTTGCAATGTGCTGATTTTCTGCTGAAATCACCTGACTGGTCAATATGTCTGCTTTAATTTGTCTGATTCCAGACAAGATATTTTTCATTAGCTCAGCTGAGCTCATCTGATGGCCCAAAACTGTCAGACATATTTACTTCAAACTTGGAGGTGATGTACATTGGGTGGATCACTTTCAATTTTTTCAAAAGGTCACGCTCCAGCAATTTTTGAACTTTTTATGAATTTTTGTTCTTTTTCTTTTTTTTGGGGGGAGGGGGGGATTAAAAAAAATCTCCTCCAAAACAAATCTGCTAATTACTTTGATAACACACAGAAATAATTCTAAGGAGTCGTAGTTTCTAATTTGTTCACCAGGTGGTGCTGCATTTATTTTTGCATTTGTTATGTGTTTTTTTGCTATTTTCGACTTCTTTCCGAGAACCGTCACTCTGAAAAAACTAAAAACTGGTGGATTTGATCGTTGAGGAATGTCAAACAAACTTTTTCACTAGGTGGCACTGCCAGGATTCCTGATTGTCCATTTTTTTTTTTTTCAATTCGGCTACTTTCCAGTATATGCACCGTTCCTATTAATTACTATGTAAGTCAATGGGCAACCTCATGTTCATTCGCATTATCAGCTTCTCCTCTGAGACCATCACCCAGATTGACTTCAAACTTGGTGGCCATGTGCCTTGGGTGGGCTGTACCAAATTTGTTCAAATGGTCATGCTCCAGTGAATTTTGGAATTTTTATGATTTTTTTGTTATTTTGTGAGCAAATTTTAAAAAATTCTCTTCATCAACACTGCTCACTCAATTGCTTTGATATCAAACAAGCCGCTTCTAAAAGCTTCTAGTTCAAAATTTGTGCACCAGGTGGCACTGCAATTGTTTCTATTTCTTACGATATTTTGTGCGTTTTTTTTCTATTTTTTTGTTGTGGTTGTTGTCATTTTTGACTTTTCCAGAACCACCACAAAGTCTAAGGTGAAACTCGTTTGTTCGAATGGTTACACTCCAGTGATTTTTTTGAATTTTTATAAATTTTGAGGAAAATGTTTTATAGATGTTAATATGACAGTTTACCACGGGAATATCTTGTAATGGTTATAACTTCAATAATTGTGCAAAGATTTGTGTTAAACTTCGTTAGGATAAATCTTTTATAAATGTCTATCTGTTTAGCAAGTGGTCATTCTCGAGTAATTTTTGGACCTCGACCTTATTTACAAGGTTACATAACAACTGGCATGAAATTTACTGTACACTTGATAACTTGAGGCTGTTTTTTAGTAAAGGCCTTGATTGCAAATGTTAACGTATCTCTATGAAGGTCACCCTAAGACAGTACATGAGTGACATTGACCTTATTTCTAGTATCACAGTGCAACATACATGAATTTTACTCTTCACCTCAACTTGAAAACTACTTGAATGTGGAACTTGATGTTGCACATGTGAGTATTTTTCCATTAAGGCCAGACTTCCTCAGTACATGGGTGACCTTAATCCTATCCCAAGTTCATGGAGCCACAAATGTGATGAATCTCTAGGGCAGCTGAGCATGGGCTCTTCACACAGCCCTCTTATCAACAAAACCCGATGACAAGCCTAATTAGACATTTTTCATAAAATGGTATTGAAAACACACAATATTTGTACGATGTCATGCCCAACAATTCAAAACTAAAATTGGTGTGGCTTGCCCTGACACTCGTTGCTATATATATATATATATATATATATATATATATATATATATATATATATATATATATATATATATATATATATATATATATATATATATATATATATATATATATATATATATATATATATATATTATGTCGTACAGTGACATAAATGCACAAAAAATTGATTTCAACCCTTCTTTTATTCATGTTGATGGCACGATTGTTACCCCAACAAAACTTGGCCAATTTTCACATGAACTATATAATATGAGGAGGCAGGTTACATAGCTTTATAACATTGGTGTTTGTAGGGAGTGCAAGTATAAACATAGGATGAATATATATATATATATATATATATATATATATATATATATATATATATATATATATATATATATAATTTCCCATCTTCTTTTTGGAAACCTGCCACTGATATAAACCTCCCCATATTAAGGTTTTGTAATCGGTTCCTGGATGTTACAGATCTATTAAATAGTGCAGGTAACCATTTTGCCAAAGCCTGTGATTACCTTTTCTATATTTGTTACAATGTTAATCCCCATAGAGAATCATTTTGCAATCGAGTCCAGATGGTGCTGTGCTGATAAAAAGACCAACCTCTTGGCACCTTTATTGCCTGGCAACAACCTCGTTAGCAATTTTAACAATACGTGTGGACGATTATGAGCTATCAGGGATCCACCAGGACAGAGCATTGAAGTGTTTGTACAAGTGGCAACTGAGTTATGGTGAGTGTATTTAAACCCTGCTACATAATGGATAGAGCTGAGCTTGGCACACTGATTAGAGATAATAATTAAAAACATGAGAAACGATTGTTTATGGTACCTAAACTTATTCATTCATGATTAGATCCAAATATGTCACCATGTAAGGTCTCCACTGTCAACTCAATCCTGATAAAGCTGTGTTGGAGTCTTATTTATTGATGTGTATTAACGTATCGTGTATTTGGTTAGGCTCAGTAATAGGCATTCAGAAATAACATTCATGGATTATTACCTTATATATATTTGCAAATATATTTAGATGAAGGAAAGTACAGTGGAGAGCCCCAGAGTCTTACATGCAGTAATATTGTGAAATAACATCTGCCGTAGTGGAAATCCCAGGGTGTCAAACATAGTATAGGCATTTTGCAAGATCATAACCTAGTTACCAGTCATGATATAATAAGTCTGTACAATCATGAACCAATTTGTCCAGGTTGCGTGAGGAACTTACTGGAGAAAGCAACTGTACCTGACTGTCATGGATTGGAGGTTGTGCAGTACATGAAAATATGCTTGATAGATCTGGAATAAATTCTCTTCAGAATTAATTAAATGACAAACCAATTGTGGATTGAAATTGTATGCATCATAAGGAGTATGTACATATAAAAAGTAGTCTTTTCTGACATGATTGTGAGTGTACTTGTTCAACCTAATATGCCATTTCTGATATGAGAATAGAAGGAGGGGAAATTACATATACACTGGAACTGATAGAGGGAGGAGGTGTACAATGAAGTAGAAACGTATTTTAGGGTTATAACATCACTTCAAAGTGTTTTGTTTTGGTGAAATATAATGAGTAGGTCTAACTGGGTTTGACTCATTCCGGGTGGACAAAAGTGCCATTTGGGAATTTTCTATGGGATTTTTGATTGAGTTTGAGTCAGTAGTGTATATAAGGAGCAGCATTTGCCATGCTCGGCAGAGTTCAGCCCTCGAGGGAATCTCAAGGAAAAAAACAAAGTGCCTAACCATAGTTGCTAATTAACTTGATATACCAAACAAAACTAAGAAATAAAAGTATTGAAGTGGACGAAAAAGACCCTACAGAAGTTGCCATTGCTATTGCAGACAAGTATACCTTGTGTACCCGCCAGTCAACTTTTATCCTATTAAAATGCAGTCAGATAAACATTTGATCCGACCACGTGGTTAACACTCAGTTATGCTTGCTAGGCTGTTGGAAACTAGGTCTAGATATTCCCAGCTGTCAAGGTGGCTGCCCTTATCAGCGTTCTCAAACAATTTGCAAGTAATTTTAATTTAATTTTGGTAAAGTAAACCGTTTCGGCTGCGCTAAAGTTACTGCTCATTGAGATAACACTCTTGAAATGATGTCTACCACTGACATCTCTCATTTTTGTTTGTTTTGTTTTTCTTTCTTTTGATGGGTATGACGAGAAACAGCCGGAGACCCAATCCAGCCATGGAAACCATGCTTGCTATGTACAGCAGTTGCATTACAGGCTACTTGTCCACATGACGTTGAAACCCCAGCAAAAACCGTTGCAAAATTCTTTACGGCAGTGCATTCTTTTAGCCCCTCATGATTATCGTGGTGTAACTACCAAATATGTTGAAATCTTCACTGTTGATGGCCACTTGAGACGGCATTCTTAGAATGATTACCAAGAAATTCTAATTTTCCTGGTTGATACAGTAGAAATGAACTCGAGCCGCTGAATTCTGCTTGAATTGAATCCCCCTACATATATACTGCCTGCAGTGTGGGGGACACCTGGCTTACTATATCGAGGAGTTGCTACAGCACCTCCCTGATGATTGGTATGGTGGGTGGCTTTTGCACCATTGTGGTGATGTAGTTCCTGTGTTGATTTTACCACAACCAGACGTACAGTTATATATCAGGTGCAGTTCTCCCGAGTATTCATCTTGTAAAATTATATTACCAGTCACATTACATATCCTAAGACAACCTCTTCCATTTAAACTAGTACCATAGTTTTTAGTCATATGATGTACCGCTGTGTATCAGTAGTCGAGATAGAGTTAGCTATGGCTTGTTGAACGATACATAGTGCATGTGCCTGGGTAATGTTGGTAAAGGATTCATTCTGGATTTTCTGCCTTGGTCAAAATAACTTTAATTAACTATGCAAGGTTTCCTTCATGATGTCGAGATGTCACCCATCAGCTGCCAAAAGTACTTTATTTCGTTTTACTCGAAGGCAATTCTAAGTTTTGTATGTACCTCTGACTGTTTATACCATTTATTGTCTTCATGCTTTGTGTTATTACATGTCATCTGTGTGTTGCTTAAGAAGTGCCAACTTTCAGCTCCATAGTTACAAGAACATACCCTCATTATGCATACTGACTTGTGCCACACCACAATCCTACCATACCAAAATATCAAGCTATATACAGTATCTTACAGACACAAGGAGTTTCTATGCATGTTATTTGAGTATTTCAGGATCCATTCCTGTCTTCTTGGCTGCCCCTGTATAACGTTAAAAATTCACATGCATGCCACAGAGAAATATTTAGAAAATGTTATTTATAATAAAATGACTATATGTTCTTGTACAATTTGCTTACTGTTCCTACCGACATCTGTATAATTACTATATCATTAGTCTGGGTTAGATAATTGAAGAATATAATATCATGGCAATGGACGAATAGCTGTAATGTTTCATCTGCATGCTGATTTGTGCTGTTAAACAGCCGATTTATGTCTCCCGTCTGCCAGCCATATATGCCTCAACTTCAGTAAGGCTATACATTTTAGATTCTCTCATCGAATATGTTTTCTGTATCACCGCGTTTCTTCTATGTTTGAGTGGTGATGTACATCCCAATCCAGGTCCTTACGGTTTTGCAGATTTGGCTATTTGTCATGTAAATATTCTTAGCCTATCCCCAGATAAGCTGCCATGTAGTAAAACGTTATTGGTGAAATACTTCTGTGTCATTGTCCTCTCAGAAAAGTTTTTTAACCATGGACATTCAGACAGAGACAGCGAAATTCCAGGTTTACATGAAATAATGAGATATGATAGGACCACCGATGTTGGTGGAAGAGTGGCTCTCTACGTTTCACAATCACTTGTAGTCAAGCTATGTCTGGATCTGGAGTATGTACTTATGGGGGTTGAAATATGTCTTCACTACAATCGATGTTTGTCAGCAGTTATGCATGGACTCGTCAGCCCCTCTGTAAATTTTGGGACAGGTTGCAATACAGTGTAGATAAGGACAAAAGATCTCATATGGATAAAATCATAATCTTGGTAGATCTGACTGTGGAGGCGACTGCAAATCTTAGCACTTATTAGCAGCATTTTCGTCTGCTTATTTACCTACTCTTCTTGTGTTGAGCACAATAGAATATCAGAACACTGCTACATGTTTGGACCAAATTATTACAAACATGCCAAACTATGTCTATAATACTAAAGTATCTGCTTCATTGGACAACTGTGAAAATTGTCGTTTCAGTGCTAATCTTCCTTTCGACGCAAAAGGCCTGCCCTGCACCAGGATGACGAAGCCAGTTTTTGATTCGTTTAAAGAAAAAATATTGTTAAGCAATTGGAAAGCCTGCATTGACTCAAAAAATGTTGACCCGATTTGTAAGAAATGGTCAAACACCTTGAAACAAGTGCCTTAAGAGTGTCCTTTGAGTCATTCAGGAACAATAAGACCTGGTGATGATCCTTGGTATACTTCCACTCTCCGCACTGCCAAGTCAAAAGTGGAACGCATTCATACCAGAAACAAACATAAACCAGAGCTTTGGCCATATTTCCAAAATTACTCAAAATATATTGGGGATTTAAGACACGCCGATCATAATCAACTGGGAAAGTCAACTAATAATACACGACATAGAAAAAAATCTGGTGGCAGACAGTCAAGCTATTTCTATCTAAAAACGCAGCACCTGATATTCCAGCAGTCAGGCATTGAAACAGAACATACACTGATAATAAAGCAAAATCTCATATTTTTGAATGTTATGATTGATCAGGCTAAGGTTTATGATACAGATTTTTAACTTCCGGTACAGGAATATGACAATGTGGGTACTTTGAGGGGTCCATTTAAATAAGAAGTGTTGAAGCTTTCCGGGTGTAAAACATTCTAGACATTTCTAAGCCAAAACATGGCCCAGATGGTATTAGTGCACGTTTACCCAGGGCAGCAGCTTCTGCTATTTCACACTTCCTGGCAAAGTTCTTTATTATTTCTATGCCTAAATGTAGATCTCCTACCAAATAGAAAATTCTTACGTAGTGCAGACCTTTGAGGAGTCTCCAAAACACTGCAGTAGCGAAAGGTATATTTCATCAGTACAAACTGTCTTAAAAATCATTGAAAAAGTATTATTTATATATACCTCTAATTTCTTTCTGGATGATATAGCCCTATCAGAATCATAATCTGGTGTCTTCCCGGGTAGCAGCACAGTTGACAAACTTGTTTTCTTACACTTTATTTAATTTTTTATGAAGCAGTTGACCTAGAATTTTTGTGATATATCTAAGGCATTTGACCGTGTTTATCACCCTGGTCACTTACACAAATTACAAAAATTGAATAATCGAGACCCCAATAGAGTGGTTCGGTGATTATTTAAATGGGCATATGCAGAGGATCTTTCTCTAGGAATAAACATCATGCTAGGGGCTAGTCAAAGTGGTGTCCCATAAGGAACATCTTCGTTTTCGATATGCATAAATGATATCATGGGTATTGTGCAATCATCTCTTACAGCCTTTTGTCCATAATACATTTCTGTTTATTAGGGTGGGTGATGCATCTGCTGTGACAAATATTCTTAATGCAGACTTGAAAGAAATTGAAAATCAATCACAAAAGCGGCTAGTGTTTTTTATCCATGCCAAATCCAACAGTGTGGTAATCTCGAAGAGAGGAAATTATTACAATAACCTGATTTACTATTCATGAGTGAAAAGTTTTCTAACAAACTCGATCATAAACATTTAGGCCTAACAATTCGTTCCGATTTTACATAGTTCTAATCATATCAGAAATTAACAACGGAATATATGAAAATGGTAAATAACCTGAAATGTTTCAGGTTTTGCCTTAAGAAGAAATCTTCAGAAGTTCTATATTTTCATTTCATCAGAACTCTCCTGGAATATGATCTGTGGACAACTGTAATTTACAGGAGTCTCAGCAATTGGAAAATGTCCAATTAGCTGCAAGCAGAATTATTTCGGGAGCTACCTCAGGCAATAATCACAGTTTACTATGTGAAGAGACTGGCTAAGAAAAATAAAATATCAGCACGAGGAGACAAAAAAACATAAAAATTCTTCAAAATTATTCATGGGGAAGCTTCACAATATTTAAGTTACCTTCTTGCTGAGTCTGTTGACGCAAGAATAAAAAATAATGTTCGATCTGGAATGAACTTTACAGTTATCTGATCGCCAAACAAGTTCATTTTAACTTTTGTTTTTTTCCATCCATAGTGGGACTGTGGAATTAATTATCACACAACATTCGAAATACTTAAGATCATGTCGAATTCAAGAAAACGTTTCACCAGGTTACTCAAAGTGTCAATAAATTATTTTATAGAGGGAAGAGAGTCCGGCTGCTTCTCATGCGCAGTTGTGTTTGGGATGCAGCAAACTTAATTCCGTTCTGTTTTGTATGATTTTTGTAGCATGTCTCGAGTGTGCAAGTGGCGACGGATATGATGATGTTTTCCACCATTTTTGCGAATGCTCTTTTTTTTCTAACAGAACACAATACATTGCACAGAAAATTGTTCTCTCCAGCCGTTCAGAGTAGCAACATCACTTCATGGCTCTGGATAGTGTACCTTCCAACAAAATGAAATTATATTCCATGAAGTACAAAGTTATATTACGGAAACATGCAGGTAAGGAGCGGTTTAGTAGCTTATGATACAGACTGTGTTTGTAAAATTTGTGTAGTGTTTTTCAGCTTTGTTCTGTCTATGGTGTCATGTGTTACTATGAATCTTTAAACTCGTGTGGTGTTGCCACTGTCTGTCTTTCCAGATTGTGGTATTTTCTTTGCATCTGTCTCCTTATGTCTTGTGTCTACTGCTCCTCCGTTTTTCATGTACCGTTGCAAAGTTATGTCCTAATTGTTCAAGTGTGTCACCACCGAATAACTGATTATTCTGTATACCCATACTGTTTAAAACTGGGGAGCAATCTTATGAGTAATTGATGACATACATTATTATCCATCAATTTATGTCTCCCTGAAATTATAACTTTAAGCAATCTTTCATGTGTTGAGATTAATCGTTGCTGGACAATACGTAACTGTATATATTAGCCCTCCCGTTACCCTACTTGGATGATATTACTTTTGGATGCTCTGAAATATCCTATCCCATTTTAGTAATTTTACGGAACCTCCATTGTTTGCTGTATTTAACATGGCTTTCATTCCTGTGTTGCAATTTATGTAACGTGTAATGTTTTCTGAATTATATTAACTGTACCAGGTACACAATCAGAAAATAGTCATTAGGTTCGTTGCTGTCTTGAATACATTATTGCACATCAACAAGTTGTGGGCTCTGGCTATTCACGCAAGGCACTCATTTTGAAGTTTGTCAAACACATGTTCAATGAAAACAAGATAAAGTTACAATAGATTTATACTCTCAGCCAATTTTTATATTGGACATATTATCATGTAGATTAGATTCAGATTCAGATTCATTTTATTCAACATAGAAGTAAATACATTGTACACATTTTGGTAATTGCGCAAAAACATATATGACAAAAGCAGGATAGGTAATTGTGAAAATGGAATTACGATACAAAAATTGTAGTCATGATGACCCTGTTAGAATGATAAATATCCGGTTTCACTAAGGCCACCAACGAAAACTGACTTGAGTGTTACACCTAGTTTCAACAGATGTTCGGTCCATTACAGAAAGAATCAAAGACAAATAAATCCGGCATTAATATACAAAATTTCAGGTACCATTATGAAGTGTTATTACTGACAAGGCAATCAGCAACAGAACGGAGCAAGTTTCAGATTGTTGGTTTATATAATATGTTTGAACATATCTAGAGAACCCAAAAAAGTAATTTGTATGAATTTGTCATATAATGTGTAGCAGTGTATCAGAAAGTAATTTGGGGATAGACTGTCATATGCACTTTTCTGTGGCACATGTTGCTGGGTGGCATAGTGCAAAATGTTGCTATATCTCGTGGAATATGGGTGAGTAACAGGTGAGGTTGAAAACATGTTATCAAAGTAGCCAGGTAATTCGTTGAGTAAAATTTGAAAGCTTTAAATTTAAACAGGTCAGGTATTTCTAAAACGTTTCAGTCCTTAAATAAAGGCTCAGTTTGTGCATAATAATACAATGTATGTAGAACATTTTAAACCAAAGCTGATTTCTGAAGTTTAAATAAGCAATCACAGAAATCACCCCAAGCCAATATAGAGTAATTAATACGTGGCAGAAACAGATCATTGTAAATCAAAGGTAGCCTACTTCTAGGTGGCTGATGATGTAGCCTTTCAAGTAAGTATTCCTATAATGGGAGTAGTTTTTTTTTTTATTGACATGGGTATTCCAATTTAATTTTTCGTTGGTTATCAGCCCTAGGATATCAAACTCACTTGGTCTCTCTAATTTTGTGTCTTTTATTTCTATATTAATATTCATGTCTAACTTAGGTTGAGGAAAATAGAATAGAGTGTTGATTAAACGTTTTGGGTGGCTAGATAAAGATCATTAACATAGATTATGAAAAAAAGTGGCCCAATGATAGATCCTTTAGGGACTCCTGTTGTGATATGTAATGGTTTGGAATGAACGGCATCTAGCTAAACATATTTGCTTCTATTTGTCAAGTAGCCTTTTAATCATTTTGGAGGTGCCTCAGAACACCATAATGTTTGAATGCCTATAACCGAATTTCATGATCCAAGGTGTTGAGAGCTTTCGACAAGTCTGGAAAAATTGTTATGGGAATTTCACTTCTATCGAGAATCTTATATATTCTATCCAAAACGTCCAAAGTGGCTGTTCAGTGCTATGAAGCTGTTTGAATCATGTTAACTTCTATAAAAAAGTTTGCTGCGATGTGTAATGGTCATACAGTTGGCAATAGACCACTTTTTCAAACATTTTCAAAAATGTTGGAAGTGGAGAAAAAGGCCCACAGGTATTTAAGAGCTTTTCATCATCCTTCTTACATATTGGAATTACTCAAGCTTTTTCAAGTTCATCCGGAGATACTCCAGTGGTAAGAGATTGGTTAATTACATGAGTTAATGAAGTGGCCAGTGAAGACTTAATCTTCTTTATAAGACAAGTCTCATCAACAGTTGATTATGCCCCTAGCTTGATTTAGGTTGAAAGTTGATTAAAATTGGATCAATCTCAGCTGGAGAAGAATTTATAAAAGTCAAAATATGTTTCCATCGATGATTAAGGTATGTGCTGAAGTGAGGTACGCTACACCAGTCTGTGTTGGCTTCCAGTTTTGGGCCAATATCTGTGCGAATGCATGAAATTAAGCTGCTTTTTGACTCTTATTAGATTCCTTTATGTCATCAATCACAAAAAGAGGGAATATATTTTTTCTTTTATTTACATTTAGAATCGTTTTTATAACACTTGGTGGGTAGATGTTTATTTTTAAAGTGATGTATTATGTTTATAAGTTTGTCATAATTATGATAAGGGGTCACAGCTTAAAACATTATCGAGGACTTACATGAGGTTAGTATTATTTATATCCTGCATACAATTTTGAATTGACACAGGATCTTTTGTTTCGCTTTGAACATATTTAGGCGGGGCTTGAAAGTTTATCTTCTGGTCTAGGCATGTCAAATATGGTATGTGATCAGATAAATTTGTAAAGATCAAGCCAGATGGACATACTTAGTTACTACTGGTTAAACTACAGAAAACAATATCAATCAAAGTTGTATTTCTTTTAGAAAAATGAGTGGCTAAAGTTAATTTAGGCGTAAAGTTGTTATTTATCATAACATTAAGAAAATCGGAATGCTTCTCTTAAATGTTTAATATTAAAAGGTGAATATTAAAGTCACCCACGATCAGTTTGTCTGATCTTTCCCGGGACAAAGTCGAAAAATCGGTAAAATGTTGTTGATAACTGATTTTATGTGGTAATTTCAGTTACGCGGTGACCTGTATATGTAAGAAATTCTATTTGTTTTTCTTCTTTTTAATTATTTTCAAATATGTCAATAAACTGACCCTCCCACAGAGAATTTGGAGAATAGAAATCCTTGATCACATATTGATAATTTTGGTTTAGAGACTTCTGCTCATAAGATATCTCTCGTGTCTGTACAGTATGGTCACTTTACACCTTACATATTTTCTGTAATTTTATGGCCAATCTAATTGCTCTGGTCAGAGTTTGCCTCTGCTTATAACGCCGTGCATGTGATACACTTTTGACTCGACCTGCATCTTTATTCTCCTAATCACATTTGTACATTTACAATGATGATATGTACTCTGTCCAAAGCCCAATCGTGTGACACTGTCATCAACCATACCAATCATATGTACTATCCAGATCGTGCTTCTGTGTGTAATCTATACTGATCAGCTCTTTTTTCATAGTCACCCTAGGAGTTTACCAAATGGGATCAATCATCGTTATCACTATATTATTGCTATGATGGACACACTCCTGATACATTACTTATTCTTGTCAAGGTGTTAGCCTTGGCTATTATATAACTTCAACAATGATTCTACATTAACCATACATATATCTGACATATTAGAATGACATCAGAGAATGGTGCCACTTTTTGTTCACCCTCTTCCATATCTATTTCTACTTTTTCAAACATTTTTGGACAGTGTGGCTACACGTAACTGGAGGGTAATGTAATGAAATTTGGTGGCCAAGAATTTTGCCCAAAGAGTAGGTAAAGTATTTTCTGACCTAGCCACGTATAGTTCATAGGAGCTCAGCAAGTGGTAAATGATATTAATTAAAGACACCTACTCTAATTTTTTTTCAACCTGCGGTAGAAAATTAACCTATGACCTTTAGCATCAACATCTAGCCAAATCAAAAGTCAATTTCCCTCCATATATGTGCCATCAGGACAACACTGAAAATGTTGTTTGTCCTAGAGTAACACTATGCCATGTAATGTATATATTAATATATGTGTATATATATATATATATATATATATATATATGTGTTTCTGTGTGTGTGTCTGTGTTAGACCGTGACAGGTTAGCTTAAGGAGCATAATGAGTACGGACTGCGGAATATGGTAAAGACTATGGTTCTGGACGAAAAGGCAGGATAACAATATATCATCTTGCCAAATCAAAAGTCAATTTCCCTCCATATCTGTGCCATCAGGACAACATTGAAAAGGTTGTTTGTCCCAGAGTCACACTATACCATGTAATATATATATATGTATATATATATATATATATATACATATATATGTGTATATACAATATATGTACATATACATATATATATATATATATATATATATATATATATATATATATATATATATATATATATATATATATATATATATATAAGTGTGTGTGTGTCTGTGTTAGACCGTGACAGGTTAGCGTAAGGAGCGTAATGAGTTCGGACTACGGAATATGGTAAAGACTATGGTTCTGGCCGAAAAGGCAGGAATACAATATATATAGTATAGGAATACTGTCCTTATATACGTATCCTCTTTTCACTTAAGTATCCCAAGTGCTTTACATAAGTGTAGTATATCTGCACTGAGTGCAGGAGACATAACTTACTCGGAACTGACCCTATAAAAGGAAAGGGCTGCTTCACATGCAAGTCATCCTTAAATGCTTCAAATCAGCAAAAAAATATAAAATAAAGCCACATGCATAAACAGGTAAAGAAATTATCACAAGAAGCACTAATATTATATACCATTATACTACTAATGCATCATGTGAGTCAGTTCTTTTCATTGGAGTATTTTTGGTGAAAGTGTGAGTGTAAAACATAACTATACTAACCAGGTAAACACATGCTTTCCTGTCAAAATTAACAGAAAACGTTCTACCTGTAGTGCATAAAGAGATGCCGACTGACAATGATTTTCACCATTTGCATGTAGATGTAATCTTGATGCTAGTAGTGGAATCTGCTGTCATCGGTACAACACTTTTGGTTTTTCTTGTAAAAATAGGAAAAGCAATATTTTATATTTCCCTGTATACATACATACATACATAAATACATACATACATACATACATACATACATACATACATACATACATACATACATACATGCAAACTGAAACTTATCGGTTTTGCATGAAAATTTGGGACGTATATTTAGGCTTTTGTAATCTAAAATGAATAATGTATCACATTGTGTTGTGCCACAAGAGGTATTTAAAGTACCATGGTATCTTCTTGCTAGTCTGTTTTATTACCTGTAGTCTGTTTTATGATCTTTATCATGCAGACACTTTCCGGATTATTGCAATAGCATTTGCTGTTGTTGTTTTTTCTGGGTGCGTCTACCCAGCCAAATGAAACAATGCGATTAACAGCCACATATCGTGGAGATCTATAACTTCAGACACTGCGAGATCTTACTTCCGGTGTCGCCTTGTGCTCCGCAATCGTAGTTTTGAAACTAGTATGACAAAGATGCTGCCAGAGTCCTTTACTTCAGGAACCTTTCCCAACCTTTGAAAGGGGGAGTGCTTAGGTGGGCAGTGGACTATCATGCTATCAGAATGAACTCGTGCACGTTCTGCAGCCACCATGAATGCTCCTTCTACGGAAACACCAGTTTCTCCCCAGATTAAAGGCAGCATTGAACTGAAATCGTGTCACTCAAGCTTGTAAAATAAGTCGATGATGCTTGTTGTAAGCACGGAGTTTACTGTTGTGATGTAAAATGTTCTGAAGGTCTACTTTATTATTTGTTACCTCATTTAATTTTGTATCTTTAACTTGCAGAATTTTAATGCATTCCATTGAACTATGCGAATTGGTTGTCTGTCTTCGGCAGCTCATTCTGTAATTTCATTGAATTATAAGGTTTGCTTCACAAAAATACACTCCGAATCAACTGCAGATGTTTTCTAGTAAATTCGCACACTGTACATGCAAGCCTACACACACACACACACACACACACACACACACACACACACAAATACAAAAATATGTATATGTATATCCTTCCAAGAACAACTAGGTGCCACGATAAAGTCAAGTGGTATATAGTGCCACTCCAAATGTCTTTTTAACAATTAAATGAACTGGATCTGAAGAAATTCGTCATAGAAAGCAAATGAATAATTTAAGTACAAAATGTAAAAATGAATGTTCATTGGCAAAGTTCACAGAAATGTATGTGTTAATTTTTAAGTGCTGGACCTGTTGTGTGGTGCAAATTTTATATGGATTTAATTTTGTCTGTTCAAAGGGTTTTCACTCCAGCAACAGTGTTCTATTCTCTGATTTTATATGTATTTTCCTGCTGCATAATAATCAGTAGCATCACAGGAATGTAGTATTTGGATGAAACGTTTAATGCATGTATATGTGCTTCTCTGTAAAGTGGCCCACCCGATTATTTTGTTTAACTTGCTTTAATGTATCGTTACTTTGTGTCTTCATTAATTGTCATTTTCAGTTCAGTAGATTTCACAGCTAGCTAATTTTGTCACAAAACCTAACATGGCGATGTTAAAGATTGATGTGACTTTCTTTTTCGTCTCCTTTACCTTCTTCCTTATCTTTCTCTTCTTCCTCCACCAACTCCTCCTACTCTTCCTTATTTTTCTTCTTCGTCTTTTCCTTTTTTTCTTCTTCTACTTCTTGTTCTCCTTCCTCTTTCTGTATTATAGGAACTTTACAACAGACTTCGGCAAAATATAGCTTTCCAGTCGCCTTTATTTCCAAATTATATTCATCACGCCGGAGCAACCCTGAACTTCAAATGTGTCCCACGGTTTATCACTCTTGTGGACCTCAAGCTGTTTTGCCGGTCAGCTGAGACTATAGAGTCGGTTATTGTCAACACCAGTTCACATTTTTGGCTTTAGCTATACTTCTGCAAATATTCTCTCTAAATGACTTTGGAACAGGAGACACATATGAGTATACATAAAACAAGGTGGTGTTTTTGCGGATGAATAATAATAATAATAATAATAATAATAATAATAATAGTTTATTCAACCTCCATGAGCGGAGAAAGTGAAATACATGTAACACGTACATCGAAATAGCATCACATTACACAATTGCTAAGTATGTACATATAATGAGAAATAATAAGACACATATACAAATCAATATATTTATAATTTCACCGAATTGAAATACCTCAGATATGAAAGTGTATCTACGTTTATGGATCAACTGATTGACACCCCGACCAACTAAAGATTTGGTCAGGAACATAGCAAGGTGATGACTGTCACAGTACGGTTTATTATGGTCACCAG
This sequence comes from Hermodice carunculata, assembly GCA_964020975.1. Lineage (NCBI taxonomy): Eukaryota > Metazoa > Annelida > Polychaeta > Eunicida > Amphinomidae > Hermodice > Hermodice carunculata. The sequence continues at coordinate 35,331,283 of OZ026628.1, read as the reverse complement.
TACTAAGAACATATTTTAATAAGTCTACGAAGCCATCACACTGCCCAGCAGGGTGCTGTTTACTCAAGTCGTAGGAGTGTTGGGAGAAGGGAAAAAGGTCTAAAGGAGACAGTCTGTAACGTACAATTCTGTCAACCAGGGTACCATGAACAGCTTCCCCGGGAATCACAGCTGTGGAGAAAAGGAATACAAAAATCTCTCTGACAGGAGAAACAATGGTAAGAACTCCAATGAATGGTTCTTTCCACAGTATTGTTGTCTCTTTTTCATGAATCATTGTGGTGTTTTTTCGCGTGTTCACATCTGGAATATTTGTCTTTGGATTTTCATCTATCTTTTGATTTGTTAATGGCACACACATTAGTCCTACTCCTTCAAAAATTGTATTTTGATTGGCAGTGTTGTGAAATTTAGTTATGATTTTCATCATCCTCATCTATCAACCATTCATATTTTCCAACTGTTTAAATTCAAGTCTTTTATCCCTTTTATCGTGAATATTTTTGCTTTTTGTTTTCCCATAACACTTAGGGAGACGTAGTTTCATTTTGCTCACCATGCTGGCCTGGCTGCTGCATTATTGTTGTCATGCAACAGTTTATTGTGTGTTTTTCTACAGCCATCAATGTTACACGGCCGGCTTTTGGGGCATGACTGGCCCACATGCGTGTCCACTAAGCACCGATAACATAACTTTAGTCTCTTTGCAGTGTCCCATCTTTTGTTGACATCCATTTTCTTGAACTCTTGGCAATTCCATGGCCCATGATGGCCATCACACACTTTACATGTTTTTCGATCATTTTGCAATCCTTCTCCATTGTGTCTGAAGTGCGTACGTTGTCTTTCTTTCGAAATATTCCACGCACAGTCTCACTAGCGATAGTCTGGAACTCTGACTCTTGTATAACCCACTTTCTTAGCGTTTCAACGGATTCTTCTTTTTTGTTTTCATACACCCAGCGGTGATATTGGGCTAGCATGGACTCTGTCAGTTTCTTTTGCAGCTTTGTGTGCAGATAGCCACTGCCCAGTTCGTCTGTGCGCCTAGCCTCTCTCATATTGACCACTGCAATGTCTATTAAATCTGCAAGCTTTTCCAAGTCGCGTGCGTTTCCTTGCTGTATTGGTTTAAAATTGTCTATTTCTTCCACGAATAGCGCGACCTGTCGGCGTTTGCCGCCATATTTTCTTACAAGGAACTCTTTTGCCGCTTCATACGTGGCCGCTGAATGTCCTAAGTTCTCAATCGATTTGAGCGCTTCGCCGGACAAGCATTGTCTAAGTTGCAAAAGTTTATATTCTGCTGTTGCCGGTGCTTTGTGGATGCACACCACGAAAGCCGCGTTCCAGTTTTCATAATTTTTTTGTCTCCATTAAAGTCAGGTATTGATACGCGTTTAAGCTGTTTCCACAAGTCCTGACCTAACGATCTATTCGCCGCTAAACCATCTTCATGTTGTACTGGTCTTGACAGTCCCCGTTTGCCGTCACCTGCAAAAGAATCTGCCGCCGAAGTTATGCCCAGCTCATGCTCTCGTGCATCGTCCAGTTCTCGGTACCATACGTGCTCTGAACTGTCTGATCCTGCAGTTGAACGCGCGTCCTCTAGCCCTGCATATATTCTTGTGCTTCGTTCTGTGTGTCGGCAAACTCAGCCTCTAAAAGTTCGATTTCATCATTCACTTTCTTTGCCGCCTCACTGTCATTTATTTTTTGGTATTCTTCCCATAGCTTGGACATCACTTCGACTGCCCTTTCTTCTGCTTCACACAGCTTTTCTCGGGCCGCTTTCAACTCTTTGCGGCTAAACACCTCGTAGTCGTCTAGCCACTGCAATAGGCTGTGTTTTGCCCGCGTAAAGGCCCCCTTGAGCCTGGCCTTGTCCGGCCGAAGCCACTCTGTGTTGTCTTCTGTATCGCTCATGATTGTAACTACGCTCTGCTGCTAGAATTATGTTCTCACGCTTACCATAATATGACGAAACAAACGAAATGTGATTTTCTTTGTCCCGATTTTGACCAGAGAGAAGCAGCAACAACTGAAACACGTCTGACTTGTGTTCAGAAAACGAACCAACTCTACTCAAGTTTTATTAACAGCTATGTACATAAATTTCTGTGGAATTTTCCCACAGAAACTTGAGCGGTGTTCTGGGTGCACACGTGTTCACAGAGATCGGGCTGCTCCCATCAGCTTGACAGTTTGTATATTATCCGAAGATAGGAGCTGATATATTTCTGCCATGTGGTCGCCTGGCATCACTTTACATGGTCCGATTTAACCAATTACGGTAATTCAATTACCTACAGAACACCTGCCATAAAACAAACCTGAAATTGTTAATCTTACAACCAGCATAAAACATGTCATACAAGAAGCCCATATGAGTGTCGGCAAGACTCACCAGTCTCATATTGGTAACTTGATCACATCTTTAGGACAATATATCCCCATGGAGATAAAAATTACGCCACAATATTACAATGTATATCGGGTTACTGAACAGGGGAAATTAGTAAAGGAAAATCTGAATTATTAGTCACATTCACTGCACATTGGCCTGCAAGGGATGATGAAGGGTTAGAAGCCAAAGATCTACTGCTTCCATTGGCCAGGCGATAATGCAGTCAACACATCCTCCTTTATTTCTGCCTCATTTAAAGATTGGCTAAATAGTCTCACTTGAGCATAAATGTGGCCATTGTAATTTGGTGAATATGGCTGACAAACTTGGGTTTTGCTCGTCGTACACTGAAGCCAGAAATTACAGCAAAAGTGTAGCAATAACTCACAGCATTGGCGTTGCTGATATGTTTTCAAACATATTCATGTAATACCAGGCACATAAACAATTTCTGTCTTCTCACAAACACAATGGATGTGGGACAATGCATGTCATGGAGCAATTGGCAAAGTTTAGCCCAGCCATAAAAGTAACAAGAATGGTTCCACCTATGAACATGAACCCGAAAGATCTGCAGAAAATAGTCTATGCTAAGCTTGACGCACAGTACAGAAACCACACTGCTATCCACACTTAAGCGTTTCACTCCCAAGGAGGAGCTATGGAATCTTCTTGCCCAGTATCAATCTGACACCAAGCGATTCTACCTGTGTCAGTTCAATGCTAGATTAAAACCTAGACCATGCAATGTGGCATGAACTTACACCTGTGCTCACATTTTGTCAGTTGCTTGGATTGTTTCCATGATTACAGAAGTTGAACCAGCTGAGAGTTCCTTGCATCAAATTGATCGATTTTGAATGAATTGAAACTGAGGTGAGTTTCCTGTTCTCAACATGCGGGATCCGGGCTGAAATAGATCATATCATATATGTACGCTGATGGGAGTGTGTATCCGACTAGGAACACACATGCTGTTTGGGCTCATAAACTAGTTGGCAGTGCCCTCAAAGGTGCTATACACTTTATAGCACATTATACAGTGAATGAGACATTGATCTAAACATGCCCTTATATAAAATGACTTCTTATATTAGAGCATATGAAATATATCTTTTCCAAAAATACATATGGAGTAAGCTATGAAAATATTAATATCTCAGCAAGTGATAAGGCATGGAAAAATTGATTGAACTGCTAAAAACTATAAGTTTAACTATTTTTGTCCCAAAAACAAAACAAAAGACAAAAAATTAAAAACAGAATCAAAATCTACAAAAAAGCATAAAGAGCAAAACGACAAAAGAAACAAAAACAAACAAAAACAAACAAAAAACAAAAAACACCCCCCCCCCAAAAAAAACAGCATAGAAACTCAAAGTGGGCAGTGATACTCTAATATGGGAAAAGGTACAGCACCCATCTAGCAGCAAAATCATGTGCTGAAATTGTACTAAGAGATCAGTTTAAAATATACAGGATTTTTAAATCAAAGGTATAATATTTTTACAAGTATAGACAGCAATGAAATTGACAATAAGCCCTTTTTTGAAATAGTTAAAGTACCATTAAGAAGAAAGTCATATTTTCTTTCTATGGGTTTAGTTCAAAATTTGCAGGACTTTTGTATTAAAGTTTTTTTCACACATATAAGCAGCAATGAAATTAACACTAAGCCCCCTTTTCAAAATGTCTGTTAAAATAAATTCCACCAATATCAATGCAAAAAAGTATATTCCCTACCAGAAACAAACTTAATGTTGTTTTCCCTTTCAAAAATATTTGCTTTTGAGGAAATTACATGGTAACAATTAAGGAAAATTAGTCAATTTTGCATGAGAGTCATCAAGTATATCACATCCTGGCTGCCTTACCACTTTCGACATGTGTGAGGATGTGACCCTGTGTTATCACCATAATACACAAGTTCTCAGATTGATGCCACTAATATAGATTGCCAAAACAACTGCTGTTGTTGTTGGGGCGGGGGGGGGGTGTTTAAGTAGTGAAATCTTAATGGAATGTGGTCTTATAGATCATATGCTGCACATGTATGCTTATATAGGTTTTTTTTGCAGACACTTACTTTCCGTCCTCCCCCAAGCCATAAAACCTTCTTCGAAAGTAAAAGCCAGGGGATTTTTCAATGTCATGAATGGAATACTGCCTTTTGTACTTTGTATAAGAAAACTATTTAATGCTCTACACTTCGAAAATTTTTCATAGCTTCATCTGAAATAATTAACCACTCTTTACTTTGATGTCGACATATCACTACATGGTTTCCAACTGGCAATGCTGCAAATAGTAGGAATAAAGATTTACAGAAATTTCAAGGAAATTGATGTGGTTCATTACCACTGGTGATCTTGGTCAGGGTAAAGAAAGGCTTAAAAGTGCAAAAGTTTATGCAGAATGAAATACCAATAACGTGTCGCATGCTTTTATAAACTGATAGTTGTTTTCCAACCGTCTTTTTTTCAATATAAATTTGCGGGATCTTTCACTCAAAGGGGCACATGTTACTGAAAGATAGGAACTGATGGAATCATGGCCAGCAGAGAGTAATGGTGGCATACCTGCTATTATGCATCTAAATAAAGATGTAGACCAGGATGCAAATATAAAGGGACAAGACATTAGTTGGGAGAGACATGAATGTGTTGCCCCTCACAGCACAGCCAGCGAGCTGATGGCAAAAATGAAGGGTGAGATTATAAACATCAATGACACACTCCAAGTTAATGCTATTTCTGATATACAGCCAGTCATAGAAAATGGACTGATTCAATGTCAGCATTCTACATGGCATGGCAGTGGGTCATATGCATTATTCTGTTAGCCATCTTACAATTGATCATATAATTTAGCTGCTGGGAATTGGAAACTAGCTTCAGACACTGCACGAAAAGCTTTCCTATCTTGGTGCATCTAGTCACAACAAATATGTCAAATGTTTGCAGTTGCTGCATCTGCTGCACTGTATCTGCCAAAATGGAGGTGAGACACATCCACCACACACTGAGTCATTCATGGAAGGACTTTGTTGCGAGTTACACTGACAGTTTTTGGCTGGGAATAATATGAGATTTGTACATTGGCAAAGTTCAGATGTATACTATGAAATCCTTAAGTGTACTAACAAGAGGACGTTGGTTCCAGGAGTCTGGTCTGGTCATTATTTATGCCTGCTTGCGCAAAAGTGTACAAAGCTGCGCAGGATGTGACTAAGGTGACGACGACTGGTGCTGCCAGTATGCACAAAGACCTTGCTCTAAGGTTTTCCCAGGGATCCTCAGTCTGTCTTGGATTACATTGGGGCGAGGCAGCCATCTTCCAAAGAAAGTGTGAAATTACACAGCCTGTCTCCAGGACTCATTGCAGATGAATTAGCAAAGGTTTTTTTTTCAGTGCATACAGTTTGTGCTTATTTACTAGCAGCCATGGAAGGAATGCTAGTTTCAAGGTGCAAATCCCCCCCCCCCCCAAAAAAAAATAGTTAGCCTTTGGGAGTAAAGATCCTCAGACACTTGTTTAATCTGAACTTTGTTCATACCTCACAGCTATATTTGACAAAAAATTCTCTTATGTGTGCTGCAGATTAGGCTGATCTCCATATTGGACTGCCTGAAAAGGCACCAGCATGTGACATGAGAGGAAGCCCTATTGGCTTGACCTATGTCATTGATGGAGGTGCTACTACAGTGCTTGACATGGCCAAAGTCAAGGTCCTATTGTAGGATTTGCCAAAGGTACACTCTGCAGCTTCACAGCCACTCCAACAATCCTGTCATCATAGCTGTGGATGTGACAGTGATCCAACTAACAAAGCTAAGGCACACGAGATGAGCAGCAGCAGTGACATTGAGGTGCAAGTCAATGTCACTCCAGATATCCTGCTCATTATGGCAAAGAGGCAGTCTTTCGCCACTCCAAGAAACAAGGAGAAGTTCATCAATCTGTTTTCATGTGAGGATGACAACACTGAAGTGAAGCAAGCCTTGGGAGATGCTGGCTATGATATTGTAAAGTGAGCCTGCATGATGACTCAGAAAAGATCAAAATCTGTAGCTGTTGTCGTCGATGACTTCCCATTCTATTACAACACCCCTTTTCAGCTATCAACGAAACATGGCTGGCGCCCTAGTCCCAAGACGCTGGGGCTAGCCACTCCATTAAAGGAAGCGTGCGACTGTTTCACGGCCTTGCAAAATAGAACAAAAATCTGCAGCACAATGTTTCCTGAAAATTATAATATGCAACTGCAATTGCAAGTGTCACAAAAACACATGTTCTTGTAAAAAACAAAATGGAGTGCAGTGTACTTCAGGGGGTGGCCAGTGCAAAGGCATAGCATGTACCAATGAGCAGAACGATTGCAATAACCACACTGGTTAACTTGGACTATCTTAGTATGGACTTAAGGGACTTAAAGCAATATTTATCAACATGGCCACTTTTTATGTATAGGGTGCATCTTCAAAGAAGAATATATCGAGCAATTTTCTCAACTTCTGGTGGTCTTTCTGATGACTTTGAACTCTTATGTCAATGTTCATTGCATTAGCGTTTAACACTTGTTATGGAAATGACTGTACTGTTTATATTTTATATTGTGTAGTCCTATTTTCTGGACCCTCTCACAAATTTTATCTTTTTTAGGATAGCCACCTTAAAAATGGCCTATTTTAACGGTTCTCAATGTCAGAATTTGACAGATCTTTTTGCATTTGAACTGACGTTTTGAAAGGCAGGCATCAGGAGAAAAAACCTTATGTTATTTTGCCCCAAGTGACATTATTGTTAATTTACATCAGGCTATTTTGCCAGAAGAATTCAGTTCAAAAATAGACTGCAAAATGTATGACAAGCTATAAAAGGTGACGTATTTAAAGCTTAACATATGGTCAGAACTGTATTCCCTCCTATATCCACCCAAGTAGGATGATTGAAACCTTTTTCTTGTTGATGTGTTCAAATACACTTTTGAGATATTATTCATAAATAACTATTCTTTTTTCAAAACATAAAAGCCTGACCACTTTGAACCAAATATTCATCACTTGCACTAAATATAATAGGGGCATGGTACACCTGCAACAATTGAGACCAGTGGCCTGTCAGTCAGCTGAGCTGAAACTGAAAAAGAAAGCAGGCCTACATAGCTTACGTTATTAATCGTGAATTAATATCAAATTGGAACATTAAAATAAGGCTCTTGAATAATTGTAATTGTGAGCCGGAGATCACATCCACAACACAGCATAACATAGCCATAGTATTCGTCAAATTGTTTAGGAAAAACATTTCAATGACCTTGACCTAATTATCAAAGTGAGCAAGGCTGTAAATATCAGAGAATGATTTTGTTATTTTCATTATGTATGAACATTGTCAATGTTGATAAATCAGAAGACTAAGAATAGCAATTCTACCACAAATGTGTGTAATAATCTATCTGTCCGATATTGCGTAATGTGATGATACATAATAGGGATGGCCTATTGTCTAGGTCACCAGGGCTATAAAATTGAAAATGATGGTTGTTAAGGGCGTAAACATTTGTTTGTGAATGTAAGCATTATAGGTATGAAGATGAGGCAAACTTTTACTGTGCATATAAAAGCGTACAGTTCTAGTGGCACAGCACTACATATTGCATGAAAATTGAGCACAGAGGAGGAAAGTACAGTAAAACCCGTCCTTGTGGACACCTGTTTAATGCGGACAGTTTTGGCCAGAACCGAATATTTTTAAGTCATTTTCATATTGGTGATACCTGTCTACAGTAGACACCTGTCTATTGTGTATTGCGGACACTTTTTGGGGTACCAAATGCAAAACCTACCTGTCTATTGCGGACACAATATATCAATGCATCTTTTTGCAACTTGTTATGTGCCAAGTTGTAATGCCTGAACAATGCTGTCCATGTTAATCTGGAATCAAAGACTAATTAATACACTGTTCAGTGGCCTGTAACACATAATAAGCTCATTCAGCCAAGCAGTTAGGCTGCAATGCCTCAGCGAACATACCAGGTGTCTCTGAGCACTGGTGCTCCTGTTGAGTGAGGTTGCTCACACTTTCTCCGTCTATCAAACAATTAAGCTCCATAAATCAATCATTAAGCCTTAAACAAAGGACCCACTGAGACTCATGTAAAGTTATTCACAATTTGTAACAATGGCACATATAGTTATACTGTACTCAAAGGATAGGATATCCCTGTGGTATGTTTGTTGTTTGCTTCTTTTCTGTTAGTAAAAGAAATTACGCAAACTTTCGTTAGCCTGGTAAGCACATACATACACAATCTTTGCCTTAAAAGATAAAAACTGTAAACTCCCTAGTTAAGATGTGTTTGAGTAAAGTGTCAGGAGCATAGTGTACAAAAACTGAGAGCAAATGTACTCTGAGGTCGCAAAAGTTCACCTCTTGCCTATTGTGGACACCTGTCTATTGTGGACACTTTTGCCAGACCCACAGGTGTCCGCAATAGACAGGTTTTACTGTATATTAAATTCTATAATTTTAATGAAATTCAATGATTCCGTTTAATTCAATAATTTCAATAAAATTCAATGATTTCGTTAAATTCAATAATTTCAATGAAATTCAATGATTTCGTTAAATTCAATAATTTCAATGAAATTCAATTATTTCGTTTTTATTTCACCATATTTATACAAGTATGGAGTGCGAGAAGTGACTTTTAGAGCCTAAATATTAGGTCACAAAGTGTTTGTTCGGTCTTAAACTGTAAAAAAAATAAAAAACATGCATTTTTTTAATTTATTTTGGAAATTACACCTTCACTCTATTTTCAAATTGGCCTACAATTCATCAAGCTTGCACTTTTAGATCCCACCCAATACTATTCCTTAGCAGTTGTGTCATTTTGAGTTAAATGCTAATTTGAGGACCATTAGAAATTTTAATGTTGCATATCTGCAAACTGTTATCCACATAAAAGTGCCATTTCAACTTCATTTTTAGATCTGTGCTGTAAAAACATGCAATGAACCATAAAGCAAGGGTATAATATTTCAATGTATGCAAACTATGCTGTTCCGTTTGGTACTGCACAAAATTTATATTTTGAATAAGTTCAAACCTATTATAGATGGACGGCTGTGCAATTCCAGCTTGATATAGTTATGTATTATAGGCATGTCCAAAGTATTGTAACTGAGGTTAATAACACTCCCATTAATGCAAATAAGTTGAAGAATGTGCAGAATTTAAATCTGGCATATTTTCAAAACAATAAAAGGCATATATGCCCACCTGAGGCTACCCCAGAATTTCTTATGCTGTTGTTTAGTGTTCTTTCCTTGTAAAATGTCCAAAATGGAAATTAAAAAAGTTACTGAGTTGTCAATTGTTAAACCACTATTTCATGTCTTCCGAGCACAAAGGTTTTCTGTAAATTGTGATCTGTTGTCTTTGTACTTTTGTACACTTTTGTGACGCCTTCTAGGAAAAAAGTTTATCTAGAGATTAGAGAAGGGTGACTAAGGCATTATAATTCAATAAACATATAGCAAATAAACATTAAAAGACAACGTTTTTTTCCACCTCAAATTACGTGGCAGTCAAGTGAGGTTTTAGGATAGTATGGGTTGTCTGTCATCCCGTCAGTTCATCTCTTTGCTAGCATTTCATACTCTGGATTTCTTCAAATCCATTTAAAAACCACATTCGCTGTAAACGTTCTGCCTATGTACCTCTAGTGGACCTTTACCAAGTTTGGGCAACGGGTCATGCAAGTTTTTTTTGTTTTTGTTTTTTTTTAAGCTGAGCTGAGCAGTCAAATGAGGTTATCATATGACCCTTTGTCCGCTGTGTTGACTGTCACCCACATTTTACATTTGTGACTTCTTTTCCAACCCCCCCCCCCCCCAACCAGATTCACTTCAAATGTAGTCCTAATGTTCCTCTGGTTGGTTTCCTCTTATTTTCTTCAAATGGCAATTCTTCAGTGATTCTGTATTTTTTATGAATTTTTTGCTCTTCTTTGGAAAAAAAATGTTAAAAATTGCTCTTTGAATCTGGTCACCCAATTACGCCAAAATCACACAAAATACGCCTGTAGACTCCTAGTTATCTTTTCGTCCACCAAGTGGCGCTGCTAGTTTTCCCACTTTTCAGCGTTTTGGTCCTTCATCCGTCATCCGCCCACATTTCACATTTATGACTTCTACAAAACCATCAGCCAGATATACTTCATACTTGGTGGGGATGTACCTTGGGTGCGTTTCTACCAAGTTTGTCATAATGGGCACGCTCCCGTGGCCATTGACATTTAATAAATTTTTGTTCTTTTTTGGCATATCTTACATTTTCTCTTAAACGACTTCTCACTTCCTTTGATATTACTCAGGAATACTCCTAGGGACTTCGAGTTCGTTACTTGTTCACCAGGTGGCACTGCAATCTTTTTCTAATTTTGTATGTTTTCCGGTTGTTTTAGATATTTTTTGACTTCGTCTCCAGAAACGTTAACTAACATTAAGCTGAAAACCTTGTGGATATATTCATTGAGGAAGTGTAAAACAAAGTTGTGGCCCTTAATCTGCGAATCACTCCTATATAAAGCAATTGAAAGTTGAAAAATCAGCTGTTTCATCTTATTACATACACTCCCCCCCTCCCCCTGGGCTCAGCAAGCCTGTTACTCATGTCAGTGAAAAGGGTTGCCTGAAACACCATGTCGTTAGCATATGTAAGGTTACAGACTTGCAGCTCACTGAGACAAGGCTTCTTTACCTTCTCAGAAATTCTTAAAAAAAACACTTTTTTTTCGATTCTGCATTAAAAAATAATGTATAACAGGCTTTACCACAGGCAACCCTTAAGAAATTGATCCCTGTAACAATCCTTATCTTTGTTAATGCCTTTTTAAAAAGTTAATGGGGGTGGCATTAAATATAATTGTAGCCGAATATAAGCTTAAGTTACCCCCTCCACAAAAAGTGTCTAGCTAACACTTTTGGGAATCATAATTATCGCTTCGTAAAATGAATCAAAGTAATCAATACTTTAATTTTCAGATAAAATCATGATTGCCGGATGAAGTTCATCAGCGTTAGTCTCCTTTTCATTTCATAATTTTACAAAGAACCCCTGAGCCATCATTTCTGTCCACACTGATGGAAAAATGTGTACGCACATCACTTTTCAGATACTTGACGCAGTACTGGGGCAAATTTCACACACAACAGATTTATTTATTATACAGCTGCATTTGACAGCCACATCATGTGGAGATCAACAACTTCTAATACTGCCAAACCTTACTTCCAATTTCAATGTATGCTCAGAAATCCCCCTTTTGGAGCCCGAATAAAATATATGCTGCCACACTCGTTCTTTTAAGGATCCTTTTGCAATTCATTTGAAAGAGGGGATGCTTAGGCGGCCAGAGGACTATCACGCTACCATAATAAGCTAGTGCACGTTTCTCCGCCACCATGGATGCTACTTCCCATGGAAAAAGCAAGTTAAAGCAGCACCAAACTACTGTCGTGTCAGACAAACTTCTTAAATAAGCAAATGATGCTAGTAGTAACCATAGTATTACTGTGTCAACAAAAAATGTTCGGAAGGTCTACTTAATTTGTTTTCACATTTGATTTTATGTCCTTTACTTCTTTTATGTTTTATGCATTCTATTGGACTATGTGAAAAAAATGTTTATTTATTATTTGTATATTATTTTTTGTTTTGGTTTTTGTTTTTGTGTGTTTGTTTGTTTGTTTGTTTGTTTTATTATTTCTTTTTGTTTTTTGTTTTGTATTGCTTTTTGTTTTTGTTTGTTTGTTTTGATTTTATTGTAAGTGATTCATTCTGAATTTTACTGGATTTTAAGGTTTGCTACACCAAAATGCTTGGTCACTCAATAGCAAATGGTGCTTTTTTTATGGTAATTCGGGTCTTGGGTCTTACAGACATTCATTCACATGCACACACATACATTTACATGCATATGGAGCGAGAGAGAGACAGACAGACAGAGACAGAGAGAAAAAAAGCATCCAAGAACAATAACGTATAAAGATCACGATTTCATATTCTTTCAACCATACTTAACCCACGTATCATTTCAAACCAGTCCAGAAGTTCAGCAAATTTGTTCATAAAAATAAAAGAAACAATAGTTCATATCAAAAATGTGAAAAACTAGTGTTTATTACCAAAGTTCAAAGACTTATCCCGTAAATGTTGAAGTGCTTGACTGATGCTTTAATATAAATTTTATTCAAATTTGATAATGTTTGCAAAAGGTTATATTTTATCTGTGCTTGAAGAAGTTTATTTCGCACATGCCATATTACAACCTGCCATACATCAGGACATTAGGTGGAATGGGAACAAAGTAGTTTTATATACCAGAATGCTGAATTTGACCAAAAATCATTCTATTAGTTATGTTACCATTCATGACCAATCGAACACCAGAAGTTTTGGGTCATAATGTGCAAAGAAGGCCAAAGCAAACGTATTTATACCAACACATATTACCTTTCTCAACCAATGGAAATGCTGGATTTGATTCAAACAGTGACTTGAATAGTCAGGAACTTAATTTTGTCTTCAAAATCATCAAATAATGCATTAGCACAAGCTTTTTGGCGGGTATGTCTGGCCGTTTGGCTCACTTTTGGATAAATTCGAAAAAGGCTTGCTGAGCATCAGCTTTTGAAGATGGGTGTATTGCAATTTTTAATGGCTTTATCGTTATCAGTGATGCTTTACTTGAAAAAGGTTTGTTGTCATATTCGTATTATTCCCAGGTACGTAAGTACAGTGGTAGCTAATGTGTAGACAGTTATGGAGGTTGATCTGTTAAACAATTCACTAAACGCAGGGTTTTGTAATACATATCCCAGGATTATGTACCAGAACCCTGAGTTTTGCTCAATGCTGAGTATTTAAAACAAAACTTAGGTTATTGTATGTAACTGTGAGTTTTGTAACAATACCCCAAGTTCTGCTTTCAAATCCCAGGGTTTTGTAAACTACCCGGGATAGTAAAACAAATGTCATTATTTTTTTAAAACACTTTGCTCAATAATATGCACAAAACCCTGGATTTTATTACAAATCCAGGGTTTTGCATACCAAACTCTGGCTTTTGGTTTCTTATCCAGTGTTTTCACAACACCCACAGTTTTGTTTCAAAACCCTGAGCTTTTTCATGATAATGCTGGATTTTGCAATTGTTTTGTTTACTGTTACGCAAAACCCAGGATTTTGTGATGTCAGAAATCCCACGGTGTAGATTAGGTTGCAAAAGCCCTGCCATTCGCGACGTAACAAAACCCACGGTTTTGTATGATACCACAAAACTGGTCATATGGATATACCAACCACTCACAACACCCTTGCTTGCTAAACTTGCTGTAATTCAGCTCCATGCCAATATGGAGGATCTCATAAAACTGCCATCGATTCACGACTTATGTGTGTATTTTATCACTGAGTTCACTGAATGAGCTCATATTTTAGGTACTACAAGAGAAAGCATGTAAGTTGTGTACTTATATAGCTTTTTAATAATTTTAATAGATAAAAGTACTTTTCAGTTTCTGGGACCGTACAGCTAGCCTGGAGTTTCAGTGGCTTAAGGCCTCTGATGTGCTGTATAGTAAGAACTGACGGTACATTGTGCAGCTGCCTGCAGTGATGTTACCCCTCATTGCAAATTGGCTGCTACATCACATCCTGATGATAATTATCTCAACATGAATAAGTCATAAGTTTTAACATGTTATTCTTTACCTCCGCCTTGATTCGTATCATTCTAAATTATTGCATCTATTTCTGTAGCAACTGTCTGAAAGATACTTTTTAAGCTCTTCGCTGCGAGACTTGCAACTCCAAGGGTGAATATCCCGTCTGTGATGGCATTTCCCTGTGCAAGCCATTTCCCCCTTACAAACTACCATTCCATACTATGACTTCATTCATAGTACCCGCAAGGCCACAGGTTGATATATATATATATCCAAACACAACTAAAAGCAAGTTAAACATTTTCTGACCTCACAGTATTGTTTTTAGAACGTAATAGAACTTCAACATTGAGATATTTCAAGTATAAAATTACTATTCAATTAAAAATAAAACGAATTTCTTTGATATAATCGACCTCGTTACCGCATGGTCCACAGTCCGACACACTATGCATATGGCCATGCAAACTTATAGTGATTCAGTTTTTCTGTCTTTTGTTACATAGTGGTCAGACCACACAGCTTTTGTTTGCCCTTTTATATCTAGGTCACGCCATTCAGGGACAATATGACTGCAATCAATAATTATTGAATATGTGTCGACAATAATGGGTGAAATATTGGATCAAAAAGGCTATTGAAATCGTCAGCATCTCCAGGCCTTCAATGTATATCGTGTGATAAATTAGTTGCAACAGACGAAAAGTTTTAGCAAATAAATGAACTCAAGGCTGTGCATTCAATGAATAACTCCCGCCCTGCTCCGCCCACCCTCTCGTTCCTTGACTAATACATAAGGTATATTCTCATAGAGCTAGACTATGGGAATTGCTAACCAATAATGATATTAATGATCTCAAAAACTGAACCACTTCTACCTTGCCACTATTTTTTATATTGAGTAGCCTAGCAAGGACTATCGGTAACAGCTGTCATGTTTAGTTGGTTACAAACCATGCGAACTGCACTATTTCAAGACTATAGGATATGGCAAAACTGACGGTTTGTGAACAAAACCGTGGTTTAGTTAAAAAAACTATAAAACCGAGAGTTTCCTGATCAATGCTCAGAGCCTTTCGTTTTAAAACCATGGGTTTCATGTTGAAAACCCAAGGGTTTGCTACAAAACCATGGGGTTTGTACCTAAACCCAGCGTTTTGCTCATGAAGCCCACGGTATTCTACACAAAACCCAGAGGGTTTTTTTCCAAATACATAGCAAGATTCACTAAGGAAAACCCAAGGTTTTGTAACAAAACCCTAAATTTTGCTAACAAAACCCGCGTTTTTGTGATAAAACTTATGGTTTCGTTAGCAAAACCCAGGGTTTTTCTACAAAACCAAAGGTTTTGAAAAGCAAAGCTCAGGGCTTTGCTGAGCGATGCTGCATGGTTGTGATTAAGACTGAAAGTTCAAGGGTCCTCTTTTTTCCACAAGCTCATTTGCTGACATTTGCTTTTGCCACAAATAAATAAAATTCCGAAGGTTTTTTCTTCCCTTTTTTCTCATTTACATCTAATCTAAAAAATGAGCAGGGATACTGTTTGCTGATTTTCCTATTTTGTTTTTTTCTTTTTGCCTTACGATTTATTGTCAGTCCCTCTCATGGACTCTGAGCATAAAGTGTTTAGTGTACATTTGTTTTTTTCCCCAAGCATTCAAAGCCAACAAAACCCAACCTTATAATTATAAGCAAACTCTGATGTTGCACAGTAAGGTGGTTATTTCGAATTTAAAATTTTCAGTTATAACTAACACTATCTTCAAAATATAAAAGAAGCAGCGTGGTCTCCATATGCTATTCAATCAGAACAGTCCTGGTTGGTATATATATTAATTTTTATTGAAAGCTGAAAAAGGGACAAGAAGTTGCAACTTTAAACGTAAGGCTTCTGCATACTAGATGCAAATATATCACTTTACTAAGACTTTCAAGGACTGCTTTTGCAACATGCCCATACCAGCGGATGCTTGACAGCATAAAGCAAATACATCCTGGAACCTTGGATCAATTCAGGAATCAAAACTAGAATGGTAGAGTATAAGGATATAATTTTGTCTGTTCAAAACATTTTCATTGCAGCGACATAATCCAACTGTCATAATAACTGATAGCATAGTAGGAATGTCGCATTTGCATAAAACGTTCATTCATGTATATGTAGTTCTCTCTAATCTCCTACGAGATACCTTTCAAAGCTTGTTGAATGAACCTTTGATGGATCTCAACCTAGTTTTTTCTCAAATCGCACTTTTAGCACACGAGAGTTCATAGTTAGTAAGGTTTGTCACAAATTGAAAGTACAATGCTAATAAAAATGGATGTTGATGTGTTTGTGGGTTCATCTCTCTGACTTTCTTCTTCTATTTCTTCTTCCGCGTTGTTTTTTATCCGGAATTTTAAGGACTTTTTAACAGAATTCTGTAAAACATCACAGTCCACTTACAGATGATTACAAATTATATGAATCACGTCGGACCAACCTTAAACATCAAATCTGTCTCAACGTGTGTCACTTTGATTTAACCTAAGATGCTTTGCCAGTCAGCTGAAGCTGTAGAGTTGGTAGATGTCATCAGCAATTCACAGTTTTGGCTTGTCATGACTTCTGTTAAATCCTTCTATAAAATCACTTGACCAATGCTTTGGAATAGGAGACACATATGCATATGCCTAAACCAAGTTACAGCTTATAATTTTAAGGTCATCTGAGAATGGTTCCTCACTCACTACTCTTACTTTTTTTCGAAAATGTTTGTGTTTTTATACGTTTTGACTTCTGAAAAACTGGTTTGGGGGTTTTCATCTAAGCTAGTATCACACACTTTACTCCTACTCCAATAGAAATTGCTTGATTGGTGGTGTTGTGAAAAACGATCTTTTCTTATTTTGAACCTATGTAAGAGTGGATGCATGTGGCCTTGTACTTGCAGTGTAAGCACATATATTCAGTTGTCAATTCTTATGCCCCAGCAGCTTGAATGTATTCTTTGTCATGAAGTGAGGAACTGATAGATGAGGTGGGGAGACTTGACACATGTGGCCCAGGCCTTGCTGCTTCAAATATGGCCAGTGTTTTTTCATGAAATCTGTTTTTTTTTTTTCCTTTTTATGATATTCAGTCACCTTCTTAATATTGTATATGTCTAGTGTATATGCATATGCAACAGATGGAGTGTGCTGTGTTTTTTGGATTTGATTTTGATGGTATTGCGTGTGAAATTTAGTTGTCGACTTTCCAGCCTGCTTAGCAAAAACAAAGACAAAGATTTGTGGCCTTCACTCTTCATCTATCTACCATTCATATTTTCCAATTCTACTATTCTAACGGATGTCTTTTTGCAGGTGATTCAGCGAATTGTTCCGGTCTCCATATTTTCATGACTATTTTTTTACACAAACAATATTGTTCCCTAAAAGGACACTTCGTTTTTTCCCAAATTGATGGGTATGTGTCCTGTCTTATTGACCTATAAACTTTTGGCAATCTGGAATTGTTGACCATCAGGCTTGACCTAATCTTTGTGCACCATGGAGAGTACTAGGATCATTTAGTAACCTTTTCATCTCCCATTCATTATGCTACAAATAACCCAGGGAATTACAACTATGTTACAATTATTTTAGCCCAGAAATACCTTTATGCTTTGTTGAAATCGCTGGACTGTGTAGACACATGTATCGAAAGCTTCCATTTCTGCTTCTCGGATCTTGTAAGTGAATGGTCCCCACCTAAATATGAATGTTTGCTTTAAAGATTTAGTTCTGTTTTGTTATTGCTGAGGACCGCAACGTCTGGAGATGTCGCCCACAAAAGATCCCAGCCTGGTCTAATGGTATTCAAGAATGTCATGCAAATATTAAACCATTGGCTAAGTGCATTCAGAGTAAAATATTTGTAGGTTTTTCTACCTAAATGGATCTGCATTTGTCCACTTATTAAGGTTGGGGAATGGCAGGTTAGTGCAACTGTGCCTTTCCTAAATAATTCAATCTTCAAGTTTATAATTTTAATTATTATCACTACTGTAGGAGCGGTATTGACGATACTGTATCATTAACTTCATGTGTTCATTCATTTGGTTACTCAAAAAGACATCAGAGGACTAAACCACGATATATTTTTTAGTTTCATTGCATATTTATTTATTTGATAATATACAAATGTGCACAATTGTGGATTTTACAGGTACGAATAGGTAAAAAAGTGGAAAATATCAAGGATATGTCAAAAAGGATGCAAGAAAGATTATACTCTAGCTAGCTTTAAAATCTAGTGTATAAAGTGGCAAAACCCATTTAGCTTCAATAAAATTACAATAAGTATTTCTGGGCTGGTTTTGGTTGCTTGGTATATCTATTTTGACAGAAAAGTTTGGGCAATATTTGACCAGGAGAACTACCTATAACTGTGGTAAATCCAAGCTGGCCGCTCGTTGAGCAATACAAGCAAAGACATTTTTTATGTATGGAACCTATTGAAATGGAAACATATAGGATAACCTGTATTCAGAAAAGCTTGAGCAGCTGTATAAAATTACATGTATACTTTGGATTTGTAAGGCCATAGTCACAAGAACGAAAATAGGGTGACTTTAATCTCTGTCTGCAAATTCTTTGGAAAGTCTAATGCATCCTTCTTCCCGCTGGAAAAATTGAGCTTAGTTAGGTGGCCAGGGTCACACAGCAGTAATTCGGACTGTATCATGCTTGGTTTGTTTATGTCATATTCACAAAGGTGACCTAGTTAAGTATGGATTCAATAACATTTTGTGACATGTGTACTGGTGGCTAACAGAGGTTGGTTAAAAAGACGCTGCAGGCTCAAGCTACCGTATTTTGATCAATTATCTGACATAGCTTTAGTACAAATGAGGTCTGTATAATACGAATTTGCTTTAATAAGTAGCAAAATGTATTATAAAGTGGCCATATTTTCAAAGAAATCAGTCGACTATAAAATATAAACATGACTTTAATGTTTTGGTCTTTGAATGAAAGTGTACCAATTCCAAAAGAAACAAATCATATATATAAAAAAAACGTTTACTGTAAAATGCAATGTAAACAGACGTGCCAAATAGGTCCTCGGAAGTTGAAAGTATGTCCTTACTAAACACAAAATACTTTGCCTACAAAACCAACTAAGCTTTCTGTGATGTTATCTTTACTATTCAAGTTGAATGGTGATAACATGTAGCTCAGTCTGGCTTGCAGGCAATATAATTCTACAGTTCGCCCATGAGATGGAATTTGGTTAAGTGGCACACAAGAGTACAAATATGACCATGGTTATTTAGTGGATATGATTAGCAATCTCGGGTTTTGCTAATCTTGCAGGGATGCTATAAACAACAGGAACAAGTACAGCAACAACTCACAACCTTGGTGTTGCTGATATGGTTCCAACATAATCATGCAATACCCGGTGCACATGTAATGCAGATCATGCCACTAACACAGTGGATGGCAATGGGACAATTACTTTCATGGAGCAGAGGGCAAAATTTACCCCAGCCATAAAAAGACAATACAAGTTCAACCAGTAAAAGTACAACTGGATGATTTGCCGAGAAAAAGCCATGTTAAACATGTTAAACTTGACACACAGCAAAAACCCCACAAAGCTACCCAAAGTATCATTGTCAGTCCAAAACTCCAGGATATCAAGTGCTGCATGATTGTCGGCGTGCCACCAGCATGTGTAATTTTAGTGCTCATGCATTTAGCACAGTGATTGATTCCTTTACCCTGTCAAGCCAGCATGTTCTGCCTTTGCAGCTATAATTAAACTAGGGTTGTGTTGGTCCATCGGGAGTAATTTTTGCAACTTACCATATGCCTTTAGCTTTCTACCGTGATTTCCCCCTAGGTAAAACAGCCAGTCAGGCATCAGCAAAGAAGCAGTTCTTTTGGAAGCAAACAGCTCGTAAGCCAAAACGGGATGGCGTTCATTATGTATAATTATTTACCCTACGTATCTGTTTAACGTCAAAACAGGAATATTAGTAAAAGGCCTACGTTTATTTCGTGGTGACAAAGAATGCCATGTTATGAACCTGTAATTTGTTGGGTAGTCTGCATAACTGTGGTGTTATTTAGTTTGGAATGTATATAGTCTTTGAAGACATCACTCAGTGGCATTATCAACGTCCATCACGTGAGTGGTTACACAGAAATTGGGTCATTGCTCTCTCTCTCTCTCTCTTTTTTTCTTTACTAATGTTGTCACCCGGAAGTTTGATTTTAAGACAATGTGAGACTTTTGAGGAAATCTTTACTTTATCAATATGACCAAAGTTACACAAATTATCTGTCTCTAATTTATTTCTGTTAGTTAAAAATATTAAGAAAGGGTATCTAAGAATTGCTTCTGATTTTAAAAACTATGCTTTGATGAAATAACTGAAGTTGTGGCATGTGTTCACATTTGTTATTTCGATTAGCCAGGGTGCTATCAAATTTTGCCTCCACCTTGCATCAAATCTTCCATGGCTGAAGAGCAGATCTGCACATGGCCTCTTTACCCGTAGATTTTTTGTATTATGGAATCTACTTTCAGATTATATAATGGTTACCTTAGCAACAGAATATTCAAATTTCTGAGACTCCGGGAATAGTTCCAGCAGGGAACAAAGGCATGTGATCTGCCATATATAGTGATGGGATGCCTAGGGTTTTTAAAACAATAGGACAATAATCACAAGAAAGTATGTAATAAAATGTATCCTAAGTATAATATTAAAATTTCCTCCATGCTGTATGTTTAGTCCTCTAGCATAGAGTGAGTTCAGAGGGATGTAACCACATCCATGTGAAGGAGCTTTCTTAAAGTGTCCAATTAACATGCTGCAGAAATGTTATTCTGAAACAGCATACATGATGTCAAGTTGTACCATGGCTGGGAGAAGGTCTCAAAATTGGCAAGGGCTATGCACTTAGTTCAATCTGAAATCCGAAATGTAACTTTCAAAATAGGGATGTAAAGATTCGATGAGTCAACCAAATTAGTAGTGAATGTTTTTGCAAATCCCGATGAAAGGTGTGTATCATCCATGGTATTTAGTGCATCAGAGCATAATGCAAGTGTGCTTGTCTGATTATAAAAGCTCAAGTGGAGTATGACTTCAGTCTGGAAAGTAGCCTTTGTGATTGCTATTACCTCTAACATCCATGCAATAACATGAAGATCAGCAATCCAATACATTGGCTTTTGGCCTTCCTATACAATTTTAACCCTGATAGCTACCCAGAGTTGCAAAAGCAATTATGATGGACAAAAATCTGTCAGATGAAATATAATCTGATTCTGGACTTGATGAGGAGAACGATGAAAGCAGCCAAGACACATGTTTCCGTTAAACTTTCCAGAAATTGTTGCAGAAATAAATGTTCCATGTACATCATATCGGCCGAAAGAGAATGCCCATGTATATAATGAATGCAAAATGAGTTCATGATCTGGGACATGGAGGCAAACTTGTCACCACAATTTTCAATCATGAAGGACTATCACTTAGCTACACAGAACAACATAGGTACCAGCATGACCTTGCGTCTTCCACAGCACAGTATAAACAACACCATGTTGAGATACCTTGTAATTTTAACCCTGAGCAATTTTCCTCTGGTGGTATCGATAACTGAGGTTATGGGGATGTTAATATGTCAAAGCATGATGCAGTGACTGCCATGTACCAAGATAATCTATTTTCTTCAATCTGTAAACCCAAGTATCTGATACACAAGTCATACATGGTCCACAGGCTTCGAAGATACACCTCCCTGTCATGTGCCCTCAGATTTTCATAAATCTGCCCACTGAGCAGACATTCCTCCATCTAACGAAGTAGATAATTACAAATCTGTAACAGCTTAATCAGCACAGCTGAATAATATCGCACAGTCATTTGTCGTCTAGATATCATGCAACATCTCAGCCGATCCCCAGTTAAAACAATGCCTTCCTGGACTTGAATCAACTCAGCTTGGACATATAAAAGCATTCAGATCCTGCATTATGTATGCAGCTGTGCATTCTGCCATGATAAATTTTGTGGATGTGTGTTCACAGTTGCTTCAGACCGAAAGTCCCGTTTATTGTAATGAAGGCGTGTACTGCCTAGCCTTAGAAGTTTAGTTCATGAGACCGGAACAATTTGTGTCTCTAGTTCTAGGTATGGGTATATTGAACATGGTTATTGGTGTCGTGAGGTACATTGGTAAATACCTAAGGGGACGTGATGCAGACATGACTTGGTTGCAGGCTAGTGTCTTTGGTCCAGCCATTATCCAAAACTCATTTCTCAATGCAGATCACTATAATTGTTGTCTTCATAGGATTAAATTTCTTGCAGAATCATTTAGGCATTAGTTCCACAAAGCGTTCTCTCTGGAGGAATGTGTAGAGCAGTAGAAAACAGAACTTGCAAACCTCATACATCTTGAGACACATGTTGAAATACAGGACATTAGTTAAAGTTAGAAGCACACTGCAAAGTTTGCAACTAGATCTTGGAAGTTAATTGCAGGTTCATGATGCTTTCATTGATGATCGATGAGCTCAAAATGCCAACTTAAATTTTGCTCTGAGTTCCTTAGAATGATGGATGTGGTTTATGATCTGTTAAGAGCTGATCGTGAAGGGACATGTCAGCTACATCTAGATGTCATGCAGCATCCTCTCTGTCTTTTGTCTGCGTTTGATTGTAATAACTACCTGCACTGGTGCTCTGTCTATGCCAAACATATGGGGTGCCGGCCTGAAATTGTACCATCAGTGTCTGGAGGGTTACCAGTGGCAACTTTACTATCAAAGACAATCCATGTTGCTTCATTGCTGTTGGTGAGAACCAACAACATGACAGACTATAAATATTTCATCTAAATGTAGCGATGGTATCAATGGTCATGCCAAACAAAGCAGTATGTATTGGGACCTCATATGTCATTAATATAAAAATACAAAAGCATTCTGCATTGTGAATATGCTGGCATGTTTGACAAAACCTGAAATGCCTGTAGCCATCAAGCGTCACTCTAAGCCATCACAAACTGCAAGGAGTCTCATATCCAGGTAATGACTGGCTTTGTTGAGGATAAATGATCTCCTCTTTCTGCTACAGCCTCTTGTACTCTGCTACATATTGTAACACATAAAATTATATCAGGAGACATCAGGAATGGCATGTTGAATGCTTTTAGCAAAGGAAAAAAATTTGTACATGACATTTAGAGCAATGTCAATCATTTCTCTGCAATGTTCATCTCTTGGGCTACAAGGCTTGCTAAAAGCATCTAGCAGATAAATCTGAGAACAATTTCCACTGTCCAGAAGAAGCCAAAGAAAAGTATCAAGAAGGCTGTCCAAGAGATGAACATTGCAGAGAAATGATTGACATTGCTCATGTTTGTGGGCTTACAACTGCAAATTGAGCCCAACTTGATGTATCAACTTCCCATTTCTTCTACAATGAAAATGGGATGATGACAAGCACAGACAAAAGCCAGCTCCTCAGACAGCTCAAGACTAATCTTTCAGCTGGGAAATATAACTGAAGTTTCTAATTTGTTATTGAAGTTATGTACGTGGTTGAAAAACCTCTAGTGACTGGTCTCTTTCACTCCATGATTTCCCCAATGCTTTTTCATTCCTCTTCTGATGTTTATTATCATTTTAGGAGATGCGACTATGTCTTTTATATGTACTCTGAAGATCCATTTGTGAAGGATAAGGAATGAGGCGCACAAACACTGTAACAATTTAACACAGTTCCCTGTAACGAGAAACACTACTGCCAAAAAATGGAAACGTTCTGGACCTCCAATAAAAACATGCTGCTATTGGAGAAATTAAAACATGCTCATCTTTGCAACACTTCGCCTACATTCCCAACTTATGCTGCTTTAGTTGGCCATATAGGAGGTAAAGAGGCATGGCAGAGTCACATGGTTCATGAAGGAGCACACTATGTGATGGGTGAACTTCAGTCATCATATGAGGAAGTTGATCTCCTGCTACTAATACACATTTTAGACACTGTTGGAGCAGTTTTTGCTATGCTTTATCATATTCCTAAGTTTCTACAGCATTGTCTTGAACAGCTTTTGGCATGAGCTGGAGTGGGTGCTACCACTTGATATATGCCACTTCACATCCTGTTTCAGAGCACGAGTTGCCAGCTCTGCACAGTACTGCCAAATCTGGCACACCTAAACAAGGCGTGATATTATTAGTAAAGATGGCACAAAGAAGGCAGCTTTGAAGGCAGAGCCAGAGAGGTTTCTTGAGACTTTTGGCATGTCATCAAGCCTTGTTCAACCCATACTTCATAAGCCTGAGCATTTCCTAGTGAAGGTAGTCAAAGGAGGAAGTGATTCCTCAACCGTCCATGATCTGCATGCAGAGCTCTTCCACTTCAGTAAATGTAGTTTGGTCCACAATCTACCACCGACCAGCCATCGCCTCCTGCCACATATACAGCATGCTCTTTATGTCTATAATGCATACTCTACCTTGTATGCTTTGGAGGACCCTTTCCAACTTGAAAAGGCTGTACAATTAAAGCCAAAGCATGTTGGCTTTCAACATGAGCAAGGACTTTTGGTCCGAGCAAGATCTTGAAACAAAAGAATAATACTGATCCTGTGCTCTGCTGACCCACAATTACTCACTCATAGTAACAGTGGGCCTATGATGTACCGTTAGGAGGATGCCAATGTGTCATTTGACCTAGAAATATTTTCCTATAACTTCGTAATAAATTAGCCAATCCATATCTATTTTGCACACTTCCAATGCCCAAAGTCAAATTAAGATTTTCTGATGAAATTTTAATCAATTCTGTTAAACCTTTATGGAGAAGAAGTCAAAAAATAGCTTTAACACACATAAATTATCAACAACAACAAAAAAAAAATAAATAAAAATTGCAGCGCCACCTGGTAGCCAAAATAAGAATTTAATGATCCCAGGTAAACCTATGTGTGGTAACAAAGCAATAGGCCAAGTAGTTCTTGAGACAAAGAATTTTGTGGAGAAATATTAATTTAAGATATTCATGCAAAATAGAAAAAAATATTGCATCATCATCTCCTTCTTAATGCGTTTCAAAAGCTCTGCCTACTAACATGTCAACAGAGCCGAAAACATGAAGTTCATTGGTAGGTTGTATGCCCATGCGAGACATGTGCAATGCCTACATGCTGCTGTAGAATGGCTAGAGATAAATGTTGCAAATTTTGTGGGTGTAAGAAAAATTCAACCAATGCCTGCAAAAATCCAGTAATTTCATAGACTTATAAATCAAGGTGCATGATCAGCCATGGACATTCAACATCTATTGTAAACATTAAATGAAGTTTAAATCTGGAAATTCAGGTATCTTGATTTTCTCATAAAGCTGAAGTGAGTTGTGGTTTTCTTATGGAAATCAAGTTTAAAACATGAGACATTTTGGAGGGAGCATTGTCTACACAGGTGAAACTCCTGTACCCGAGGGTGTCACTGCCAATATGATAAATGCATAAAATCAGTGTGACTTTGGTCATATATGTGCTAGCTTGGCTTGTTAGGGGTACCCATATGTGGATGACACATGTATAATTTTGCTTTTGCATGTAGTTTAAGAAGCATGTCTCTTTTTTAATTTCTTCATTCGCCATCTTAAAATGATGCAAAGAGGGTGGATATCAAATTCATAATTATATTGCCATCTCATTCCTCTTAGTCTAAAATGTATATAAAGACCCACACATTACCTTTTTATGACAGTAAGTTGATAAAATACAGTCAGCCCACAATGTCCTCAGATTGACAAATTGGGGGTAGGGTTCATTTACGGGGGAGGTCTTTCTTTGACCCTTACATAAGGAATATTTCCACCAAAGTTAAGCAAAACGTAACAGTTTAGGACAACATGCGAAAAAAGGTTAAATTACTCCTAAATCTATAGAGAAAATGGAAAAGCGACATAGAGGCAGCTCCACCTGGTCAGCAAACTCAAAGGTAAGAGAATCTGAAAGTTTCCCCTGTTCAATATTGCTCCACAAAACGGAGCAATTGACCACGTGAGTAAACTTAGAGAAATGACTGGAAAATTTGCATAAATGTCCTGCTAAAACCTGAACAGGAAATTGACACAGTTGTGAAGCCTTGATAATTTGGATCAATAAATCATAACCAAGTGAGAATCATATGCTTGAACAAGAGAGCATATTTTTACCATTTACTGTACCTCCCCATTGCACTTCCAAAAGTTTGTCATGCCTTAATAAATGTAAAGTGCATTATTGCGGTCAAATCAAAATGAAATCATCGGTTAAATATATATGTATGAAGTCTTGCTTTTTTGTTTGTGTGCTCCTTTGGGGTGCACTTAGATATAGGACTTTCTCTGTAACTAAAAATACTTTCTACGTGAAAAATTGTAAACATTTTCCGTTGGTAAGCTCCATTTTCATGAAAAACACACTGACTCTCCTTGCAATTGGAAAATATCACCAAGGACTTTATTCCAAATTTTAAATGGTGGACGTGTAGCTTCAACTTTACAGAAACAAAACATCAACATCTTGTGAAATGTGATAGGCTCACCTGTTCCCCTTCTACACGAGTGGTTGTCGCTCTTGTGTAGTTCTGACTGGTCAA